>VXBT01002931.1:0-262343 GCA_013400235.1 Oriolus oriolus
ACACACACATACACATATACATAGGTACTTGAATCAGCACATTAATTTTCAGCTGATGTACTTAGAGTTATGTATAATAGAGCTGAAATAAAGTTAACTAAATTTAGCATTTAAACACTGAGTGGCTTAGTTTCATTTTCTGCCAGTTGTCCTTCAATATTTCCTCAAATAACTTAGTAAGTAAAATATCTCAACAGCTTGAGGGTAGCTGCACATGCTGAAAAAATGCTCTGTTTATTTTACTATTTTTTTTCTGCTTGTTGTCTCTTTCTCTTACCTCCTTTGACCTCTGATATATTTTCTTTTAAAATTTTGTTTTATTATCTTTCACTGTTTCATTTGTTATTTCCCAACAGCATTTCTTAGCAAATCCATTTGACTCCAAAGCGACTATGCTTATCCCTCCTCAAATTTCTCTCAAAGTCCTTGAATACAACTATTGCTTTGGTTTTTTCAAGATTTCGTTCTCAAATTTCTGAATCTGTTTCAGCATAGTTCCAGACTTCTCCACCCTAGTGAAAACAATGATACTGAATTCTGTTCTTCCTGTAATGCATTTCATCAGGAGTAACATAAATTTTCAAAAACCTTCTTGAGAAGCTCTCTGGAACACAGCCTCTAGTTTAAAGTCACCACTCAGGAATTTAATCAGAAACAACAGTGTATCCCTTAATGCTCCTGTAATATCATGGTGGACAGTACACAGCATATCTTCATTGTTTTGAAATGATTTGAAGAAATATAAAAGATATCGCATCTCACACCAGGGGTATATAGAGTTGTTAATAACCATCTTTCTTCACTAAGCCAAGCCAGCCAAATTCCATCAGATCTGGAAAAACTAGAAACAGTTTATTTTCCTATTGCATCTTCAGGTACGGGCATCTAATAAGTGTTTGGCTTGAATCTTGTTGAAAAAGTTGTGTATAAAAGCACACACAGTTTCCTAAAATTTTTTTTCCTTCTCTTTTCGTCAGGAAATTCTCCAGCTTCTTGAAGTCCTATTTACTCTTAGTCTGTCTAGGCTAAATCCTTAGGTGAATTAACTTTACAGTCTAGTTGGGTCTTCAAAAGTTAGGAAGAGTAGGATGAATGTTCTATTTTTCCTGTAATACCAAGGATTATTTTTGTGCCCCATGAAATAAATCTCTGTACTTACAAAAGCTATTACAGCTTAGCATGTGCTTAATGGTCTCAGACACCTTTGTGATTTTCACTCTTCATTTAAATCAGTTCAGGATCAGATGTGCTCTGGGAGGAGTGTAATCTGCAAATTTGTACTTATGCAGTGTGAATGTTAAGCAGACTGCATCCTTTCTATGATCATCTTTTGCAATATTTTACTTTGTACATCTTATAAAATTACCATTGTGAAAGTTTACAATTGGGGGTTGTGAAAATATTAACTTGATCATGTGTAATTTTCTCCAGCCCTCTTCTGATATTTCATATTTCGGAGGTTTTAAATGGAGCCCCTTGATATTTCTGTCCAGTGAAAATTTGTACGAATAATTTTGTTGGTCTGCAGCTTTTATTATGCCAACATTATCTCCTTTATTGTCCTTGGGATGTAGTGGGTTTTTCCTCAGATACTTTCCTGGCTTTGCCTGATTTTCTTAGATCACCTCATGTTTTCCCTTGCATGTGATAGTGTTTGTGTTTAGCTCATCTCCAGATCCCAGATGAGTTATTCATATCCATATATTTATCAAGAAGAGTAAAATGGTTTTAATTTTGAAAAAGGGTTGTTTTATTGATGTCAGTAAATCTTTACTTGATTGTCAGGTATAGCAGAATAAAATATGTCTTTTCAGTTTTTTGTGTGTTCTTTTGGTGGCATTGAGGTAGAATATTCTGTTTGTTTTTTTTTTTTTTAATCTCTGTGACAGTTCCAATAACTGCAAAATAAAGAGTTTAGAGGGAATACCTCTTCTTAGTTGCTTCTGTTGATGATTTCTAACTACATTTTGAACATTTAGATATGGAATCGGCCATATGACTGTTTACTCCAAAAACTTGGAGAATCCATTCTCAAATGTCTACTTCTGATTGTCAGCTGCTGCTCCAATGAGGTTTAAGTTTTTCAGACAATGACTTTGTCATCCCTGTCAGGAATGGGAAACTGCAATTGGGTTGCTCTTAGAATATTCAAATAGATGAAACAATGCATACTGTAGTATTTGTGAAGACCAAAGACACAGGCAAAACAAAAACTGCAGAAAAACGTTCCTCTGGCTATACATCTTATCTATCATATTGTATGCTTATTTATTATGGATATAATGGACTTCCAAAATTCAGTACTGGACAGAAAAATTTCTAAGAAGATTATATTGCTTTCATCAATAATCAGCTCTCAAGACTTTTATCTTTAAAGCCTTGAAAATAATTTGGTAATGAATTTGCTCACTGTAAATTTAAATGAGTGAATTGCTTTGCACCAATAAATCCATTCCTTTTAAAATTTTTTTTTAACACAGCATAACTATTAATTTGTTAGAAATAATCACAATCCCTGAAGGATCAGTGAGCGCTTATATGAAGGACGAAATGTGTTTGATTTCTCCTTGACTATGTTTAAAACAGTCCAGTAAAATTCAGTAAGGTTATCTACAGATCCAAATAAGTTTTCACAATATTGAGTCATAATGTCAGTATTTTAAAGACTACTTGATGTAGAATCCACTGCATGCTTACCTATTTGAAATAGAAAAATCATCTTTTCTTCCGGTCTGTGTGTTTTCTGGACCTTTGATATGATAATACCTTTGTTAGAGAATATTTCCCTGTATTTAAACTTAGAGCAGAACCATCATCACAGTCAAATATAGTCATAACACTCTTGAGGTGTTCCCATGTGCTCCATCTTGGTGTTAATTAACATAAGATACTCATGCATTCAGCAGCCAGTAGTTAAATTCTGCCTCCTGCTGACCTTTGTTTCCTGCTAGACCCTGAATAATCTGTGAACTGAATGTGTTTTAAGTTCTTCCTGATATTGTATTTTCTGGGACTAATTTTTTAAAATAACCATTGAAAGATGGATGAATTCTACAATATATCCTTTTGCCTTTGATTTTGCTGTCTGGCAGCAAAAATAAAATCTGACACAATGGTACAAATACTGCCAGTGCTCAAAGGTTAAAAATGGTGAGTAGCTCTCTCGTGAGGCTTATGCACATTCTAGCAAGGGTAAGTCTGCATGGAATTTTTGAGAAACTCGTGATAAAAATAGAAAAGTACATTTAGCAGTTCATTGGTTGCTTAAAATAGGGAAACATATTACAGCTTCTGCTGATGAATGTGGGTAGCACGTAAAATGTCAGTTGTACAGACCATTTCGCAGTTCAACTGAACTTACCTTCCTTGAATTAATTTATGGAGAGGGGAACATTTATTTTACTCTTCTGTATTTTGTTTCTTGGTCAGTTAAAAAAAAAATCTGCAGTTATTGAAGCTCTTTAAGATGTTATGCAGATAATAGAAGCAAATTGACAAAAAATATCTATATCAAGTCTTAGCCACCACGTAATTTTTCTCAATTATTTCTTTAGCAAGACAAATATGTTTTTGTATGCAAAACTTGGTGTTGTAGTTAATTATCTCTGTAGATACAGCACATCAATAAGATTTTAATTAAGAAGTTCTCTGGTTATCTCTTTAGCAATCTGTTTTGGAATAGGATTGTGACTGCTAGCTAATGAAGATGCCGTGATATTTCAACTCTAATTTAAAGTCAATTTTCCTGTCCCAGTCTTTGGCCTTTGTTCTCAGAATTTACCATCAGAAAGCTTACCAGAAGTTTTCTAGATGAAGTTATTTTCACTTGTCAGTTTTGGTAATGATAAACATAAACTCTTGAAGACTGGATTACAGAAACAGTGAAAGTTAGTGAACTGATAACTCTCATGGAGAAAAAAAAATCCATAGATTTATTAATTAATAAAAAAAATATCAAAATACTCTCAGATTTTTCTTATTTGTGTAAAAGAAAATAAATTCAAGGTATATTTTTACAATATTTAATATATTATTATGAAAAAATAGTAATTGAAATTGACTTTTTAAATTTGCACCAAAACACAAAATAAATATATGGGTAGGATATCAGGTTAAAATTTCAGTAACTTCTATAGTTTTTTATTTTAGTCAGTATTTCCTTATGCAAAGAATATATGAGGACTTTACAATGAAAATAAATGTGTTCTTTCATTCTTTAATTGGTACTTATGCGCTCTTCCCCATACTAAATAGCAGCAAATAAAAATGAAGGCCATCTTTTTCTCAGGGCACTTGGAAAAATGGTCTGAGACCCCCAAACCAGTAACGTGGCTCTGCAGCAGAGTCAACAGTGTTAAAAGCACCAAGCACATGAATTGTATAGCCATTCTGAATCTCTATGTATACCACAGAGGCGGTCTGCAGTGGTCTTATAAATTCTGTTATCAGCACAGTTAACAATGGATCCACTGACAGAGTTGCAGCTTAAATGCATGAATTTGTACTTGAAGTTGTGACTTCATTAAGGATATATTAAGTTATAGCTCAATTATCTGCCTCTTCTCTTTGACATAATTTTTCAAACTCTGAATGATAATGCTTATCTTCATGTAACTGAAGTAATGCTTGGATGGGTCAAAAAAGCCAAACCAAAACAATCAAAAAAACCCCATAGCTCATGATATATATTGACTCAGATGATGGCTTTTTATGCTGCTGAAAGATGATGAATCCAGGCTAAAGTCTTTGAAATCAGTTTCAGTATTGTTCCTTCCATTGTCTGCCGCTCAATCTAATTCCCTTTTTGCTGCCAAAAGCAGTGCTTCTGTGTTTGTCTAGACACTGTTCTCAGGAAGAGCACTACCCTCTGAAACATTTTTTTAACATATAAACTTTACAAGGCAAGATAGATTTTTACAAGGAGGTCATCAGCTACTCTAATTTTTTTTCTCTAGTTCTGTGGTATTGGATCAATGTAGCAACTATTCAAAGTCAGCACAACACAGACTTGTGGCTCTGTGTACATACCTGTGTTGACTTAGGAGTGTATGACTCCCAGAACAATAAAGCAAAACTATATATAGCTAATGAAGTATATAAAGTGGGTATCTAAAGGGATGGTCCTGCGTATGTCAGGTCACCTTGTGCAAATTCTCACAACTGTGTGCAAACAATATTCCTTCTCAGTTTTTCTATTTTACTCCGAAACTTAGTACAAGTGGAGTGACTTTTCTAGTCTATCACCTATAGCTTTATTTTTTTGATCATGGCTGAGGACATAAAAATGTTTTGGATTTTATGTCAATAAGCTGGCATTAAATTACCCACGATATTAAACATGCATTTAGGATTTATTTTTATTATATAGTTCTTTTGGCCTTTAACTGTTTTACCAGTTACCTCCACTGTGTGGTTCATTTCCTAAGAAAAAGGACACTTTCAGAGTATTTTCTTAACCATAATGGTACTCCACAAAAATATCTTTTTCTCTGAGTGAAAAAATCTTTACAGTAACTGCAGTGATATCCCATTGTTTGTTGCATGAGCAGAAAATCTATTTCTTTTCAATGAGTAGATACTTATAGTAATCACCAACAGAAGAAAAACTACTTGGCTTTTAATGGCCACATGATGGAAGTGTTTCTTAATTTCTTGTTGTGCATTTTAGCTCCCGCCTGATGTTGCTGCACCTCAGAATAAATGTTTCTGTTACTAATGGAAACACTAACAAAAGTGGACTCAATTCCCCGGACTCAAGTTATCTATACCAGTCTCTTAAAATTATGCATTGAATTCCTTATCGTGTGTCTTACACTTTGGAAGAAGTTTATATATCTTGCTCTAATTAACATTGATCTTGTTCCTGATGTACTGAGCTCTCTGTGGAGCCCATAGCCTCTTGAGCTCTGTCCAGGGAATTAGAGGTGCACATATTCCGATTCAATATTTAATCAGACCCTTAACAATCTATTTTCCTCTAATTCCCTTGCTATAAATGGGAGTTTAGTATTGACCTGAAGAAGATAATATAGAAAAAATGTACTGTGAAAGAGAATGATGATATATTTCCTGACTTTTTTTTTTTTTTTCTGGGATACTAGGACCTAAGGATAGAATCGAGACAAAGGTCTCACACTTTCATTACAGATTTCCATTCTGTATAAATGTTGTCAGCACAAATGGTAGAAGTAACACATGTACCAGTGCCACTATATGCAATAATACATATATATGTAAAAAACCCCTCTCTTGTTTTGAAGGGTGTGCTGATTTATATTTGTATCATGTAGAAACAAACATGCAGAGAGTTAAAGACAGGCAAATGAATGGCCTGTCCTGATTCAGCTTGATGGGTATTGGTTTGGAATGCTGACAGATAATATGTTAAGGCAAGTAGGGTATAAATATGTTTGTCAAGTGGGCTTCTGTTTTTGCGTTAAATGCCAAAGAGAATGCTCAGAATTAGGATATGGAACTTCTTTTTCAACAAATATTTGCTGACTAATTGTACAAAGCCCAAATTTATTTTCACTCACATAAGCAAAAGTATACTGCAGATTATGCAGGACTAAAGGAATACTACAGTGATCTATGAATAATTCTTACTGAAGCTAGATCTCTTCACTATTAAGGGTTATTTCCATGTTCCCACTAAAAATTCTCATTTTTTGGGGGAAAGTAAAGTCAGCACCATGGGCAACTGGTTGAGATAAGACTCAAAAATACTGAGCCTTGTTAGTGAACTTTGTTGTGCAGTTCGTAAAATGGACTCTGCAGCTGTGTGGTAGATGGCCAGAACTTTTAGGCAGTGAGTGGTTATGGGGGTCAGTTAGGTGCTAGGATGTGGAACATATTAGTATGCTGAACTGGATGATATCTACCATGCTAAATAATAGGAGGGAAATGTTAATGCAAGATGCACTGCATACTTTTTTGAGCCTCCAGCTTGGAGACGAAGGGAGGTAACTCTTATTTTTCAGGGAAGATTTGCAATCTTCCAGGATCTTCTGCAAGATTTGTACACCAAGACCCTTTACAGAGCAGGTGATGTGTGAGCATCCTTTCAGTTATTCATTGTTGTGGATTTTGCCTTCTTTCCTGTCTTGGCCTTCATACATTCTTTAGTCTGACAATATCCAAAGCCAGCCTTTCGTAACCATCAGAGTTTAGTTTGTTTTAGAAGGGGAGAAGTTGTTGTCTTTTAGTTATTTCCATCAAAGCTGTTCAGTTTTGCACAGGATTACAAGAGTACTGCTGCATTGAAGTGAATGCTAGGGCCACTAGGTACAGATCTCCTGCATTGTAACCATAGCCACCTGACACTGTCACTTGAAGTATTTTAGCTTCCATTTCAAATCTGGTTTGGTTTTTGATCTAAAAAATTCTTTTGAGCTCCAGCACATCACTTTTCTGATGCTTGCAAAGTATTAAACGTCTAGCCAAAGTACATTTTGGCAAACTGGTCAAAGCAGAGGAAGTGAAAAGCGGATCCCTGGCTGTATAATGTTTAAGGCTTGGAAATATATAGGAGTGCAATAATATACTCTCAGTAGCCCAGGTCTTAGGGCTATAGGGCATACCTCATTTGGTATCAAATGCCTCATTTCATCTCAGAAGCATTTGATGTGAAGCTGATATGAAGCTGCTCAGTGCTACCTCTTCTAAGATGCTGCTGGACATGATGCAAACAAGTGTGTAGGTGAGACATGCTGATCCCAAGTGGTCCTGGGTAACCTGCTCCAGCTGACCCTGCTTAAGCTGCGAGGGTGGACTAAAAGTTCTCAAAATATCCATTCCAACCAAAATGGTTTTGTGGTCCTTCTTCTAAAAAGATACAGGAAAAAAATTTTTCAACAACTGTTTTAGTGTGGGATGGATCTTCCTCTAGAGAGACATGCCTAAGAATTCCTGCAAACACTACATTATATATCTAGATCTGAGGCGAATACCACGTGAGAGAAGTACACTGATTAAACTTCAATGTTTGAGGGACTCTGGTCTTTTGGATCTTAACACTCAGATTTTGTTTTGTGAAGGAAGGGGTCTTGCACTTTAAGCACGTGTTGTTCTAAAGTCAGGATAAATTGGAGCTGTTATTATTTCTGCAGAATATTATTTCTGTTTTGGTTCTTGTACTGTACTCTTAACTCAGTGGTTTTTATTTTAAAATATCTTACTGGCTGCTACTTTGTAATATATACTGCAGCCCTTAGGTAACTGAAGGATAGCAGAGAAAATTATTTATTAAATTGAAATATTACTACTATACAAACACAACCAGCTGGTTTGAATAAGTGTACGATGTTAGTTAGGAGGCAAACTTTCATTATATGTGTAATGATAGCAAAAGATCAATTATAGATTTGTGGGTTAATGAAGTATGTGAGTAATTCTATCACTGGGCTGCAACCCAGCAGACCACTCAGGGCTCACTAAAGGTAATATTACACTGCTAATGGCAGAGAAGAGTGAATTAGAAAAAAGAGAGGTTGACTCGTGTCTTCAGTCTATTTTTGAATCATACTTTGAATAATGCCCTACTTTACTGTTAAAATTGACCAAATGTCTCTCTGGTGGAAATATTAAAGTGTATGCCTACTTTAGTTTCCTTTCCACATTTGATGATCTTAAGTTATAATGAGGACATAGAGATCTGCATTAAGTAGTGATAAAAGAAGTACCTATTACCTTTGTAGAATAATATAGTGAATCAGAAACATGGGCTTCTGAGAGACTGTTGGGTCTGTTGATTATTCTAAAAATAAGTCTCCAGGGCTGAAATAAAAGGTGGTAAGTCCAGGATTTCCCTTCCAAAGTTGTTATAATATATTAGTATGTCCCTAAAATATTGCGTCTTTGAGGTTATTTGGGTCTCAGATAATTGCTAGTACCTTAATGTAAGCTTTAAAGTAGCAAAGAAATGTAAGAACAGAGAAACTGGCCCTATGAGCCTTACTTGTTGTATAAGCCTTTCCTCCTGTCCATCTTTCCAAACTTTCTCATCCTACCAGATATCCAAATGATGCTAAGTCTTATTATGAATATTGATCCACCTGAATGATTTATCAACCCTGTTACAGAGGACAGTTTCTGAAAGATTAGGAAAGTGATCCCAAGATGGATATGCATTAACTGGTTAAAATATAGAGACTTATTATGAGAAACTTCACCAGAGTGGCTGTGAACCGTAGCCTGCCTTCATGTGATAAAGCTCCAAGTAATTGTAAAGTTTTACAGTACTCCTGAAAAATGAGAGTTGTGAGTTTAGTGATTTTACTATCTAGTTCTTCATAGGTGTTGATATCAGGTTTGGCTATGGCCCAGTTAAAGATAATAGATGAATCATTTTCTCTAGTCTTTTTTAAAAATTATTTTTTCATTCCAGTGTTAGCATTTATTCTCTGTTCTATTCAAGATGAAAAACTTAGTGTTGAAAAGAGATGAAACATAATAGAAGAGCTGTCCCACATGTGAAGATATTCAGATATCACAATAAAGTTTGTAAGAGATAGAAAATTATAGCAACTCTTAAGAAATCAGGACAATAAAATATACTGCACTCAAAGACTGAATGGAAACCATGAAGTGTTTACTGCTCATGTCTAGGAAGGGAAATGAACAGAAGTAGAAGCAGAGAAGAAACTGATAAGGCTGGAAATAGTAATGGACTGTCTCAAGGGGTCTAAATAAGAGTTTAATCATCAGGTCCTTAAAGAGGAATATACCTCATCTTCCAGAGGTGACTTTGAACTAAAGTAATATAGAAACATTTTCTAGCAAAGCAATATGCAGTACACTTTTCTACCTGTACTTGCTACTGGGATTTTTAATTTTGTGGTTTGTGGGTCTGGTTTTTAAATTAGATGGCTGCACATTTTGGAGACAATTTGTTAGAACTGAAAGGAGCAGGAAAGTCTTACTAAAATGTCTTTCGCAAACAACACACAGCAGGTGAGGATAATCCATCCATCCATTCATCATTTCAATACCATGTCTAATGGTATTGTCTAGCCCTCCGAGCTGTTTGACAAGCAAACAATACATCAGCCTCTCAGCCTAGGCACTTTCAAAGCAAATTTTCTAACCCTATAAGCAATATACAGAGTGCAAAATCATCTGCTTCGGTAACATTTCTGCCATATTTTTGAGTCACCAAGGGTTACAGAAAAGAACTAGAAACATGTTTTAGCTGTTATTTTGCAAGTAGTTATTTAAAGAAGGCCTCTTCATATGTGGGATTTTTTCTTCACAATGTTCTCAGGAAAATAGTACCCGAAAAGCAAATTGCTCCTAAATGGGAGTTCAAGAAGTGACTAATTTTTGGATTTATTTTCCAAAGCACTGAGACCTAATGTCTACTATATCTAAAGAACAATTGCATGGTATTGCTAGAAAAATTAAAGAACTACCACAAAGGTAGTTGTGTCTAAACTGTTGAGTCTAAACAGTCTGCTGGTATTGATTTTTGAGAGAAGATGAACCCTACAAACAGTAATTAATGCCAATTGTATTGCTAAGGAGAGCAATACAGTAACTCAGTCATATGACCTGGAGATTTCACATCAGAAATGTGAACTATAATTACAATAAAGCTTTGTCTTTGTAACACTTCTAATCATTGTCTTAGTAAGAGCTTTGTAGATTCATTTTTAAATCTGTGTAACTTGTTTGTAACTTCTTGAAGTAGAGACCTTCTAAGGCAGGATGAACTGTATTTGTGATAGGTATTTGTTCAACTCTCTTCTGAAAATAACCAGTGATGAAAATTCCATTCTCTTTCAATATGTAATTTCCCTTACTACTGAAGATTTTTCTTGTTATTGAAGACCTTTCTAAGGAAAAGCATTCTGAATCACTGACCATTCTCACCACTCAACTGTCTTACCACCATTTGATTTGTATCCTTCAGTTGCTGTGACCAGACTGGAAAGTGTGCTAATCTTTGCTTGTAGGCTTTCAGCTGGTTAGTAGGAGGGTTATTTCACACTTTAAAATAAGGTTTCTATTGTGTGTATGTATTTTAGCAGCTTGGTGTTCATGATTCCTGATCACATCACGATTCACTTTATCTTCCTTGCTTCCACAGTGTGGTATGGAATTTTGCCTCCATCCTTAGTAAACTGCATCTTTTTCTAGGTGCCTTCTCCTAGTGTATTGTGTGGTTCAAATCCCAATTGATTCTGCTGTCTGATGTGTTTGCTGCTGCTTTCAGCTTGCAAACTGAACGCAGGTACTCTCCCATCCTAATCATTACAAACGTGCTGACTAGTACCAATAGTGGGACAGACTCACACAAAACCTTGCTTTTGTGTGTTTCCCCATTTGATAATGAGCTAGTGATGAGTCTTTCTGGGCAATGGTATCATTCTAACTATTTTATCCTATTTTGTGGTATGAACATGTTATGTTAAACAAGCGTCAAAAACCTGGATAAAGGCAAAATATCTTCCTCCTATAACTCTCCTGCAGAAAGAAATGAGATGAGGTTAACATATTTCGTCTTTCACCATGCCCATCAGTCTTCTCCTTTTCTGTGCTTACACCTTATTTTTAGAATTTTTTGACAGTATTTTCACAATAATTAATATTTAACTGGTCTATAATTCTCTTGTTCTTTTTCACTTTACTGCATTTTAAGGGTACCCCAAGTAATTTTTCGGATCTCCGGTACCCCTCTAGTCTCTTCCTAATTCTCAAAAGTAAAACTGAGCTTAACTCCTCTAACAGTCAGTCTTGTGCGCTGAATTTCATCAGCACTTTGTAATCAGCTGAGAATCACTAGCCAGTTCTATACATTCCGTAACCTGGTTGTTGACCACTAGTGATGTTAGTTGTCAGCATGTATGATCTTTATCTGAGGTTTGCTAGAAGCTAAAGCTCATATTAATAAGTAAAGTTTTCATACTCTTTTTGGTTTTGTCTGTAAATTACATTTGCTTGTCATTTCATTTTCTTCTTGTCACTGAGGAGTTTTTGAAATATTTTTCCTGCTATCCTGTGTTGCATGCCTTTTGATTTCATGTGAGAGTTGGTGAATTTTTTCTTACAGTAGAGAACAAGCTTTGTCCAAAGATTTGTATTTCTTCTCTATTCTGCATTCAGACTACGAAATCCTGTGGTTGTGTGCTGCAGGATTCCTGATAAGGTATCAGCCTAGCAGCTAGAGAAGCTGGTAGTCTCACTAGAGGGCATGGTAACTTGTCATTCACCCCTTCAGTGCAGTAGAGTCCCAGTGGGGCTTACCCGAATGCAATGGAAAAGAAAAACATCTCTAGCAGAAAAGAATGGTTTTTGTGTATATGCATTGAAAAAAAACAGGGAAAAAATGAAAAAAAGAAAATAAAATCACTGAGATGAAGTCTTGATCAATTGATCGCACTGAATCCATTTGTTTAGTTATTTAGAACCCTTCACCTATTGATGCTCCCCAGGTAATCATCCAGCAGTAATATTAACCCTTCAACTCTTGCCAATACTTGCAGGTACTTCCTATTTTCCAAGCCTGTGCTGCTTCAGATAATTCTGAGCAGGCTCATTAATACTTGTGAAACTGTATAAGAAATCAACATTCAGAAAATTATGCAAAAATAGTATCCTTTATGACTTCCTTCAAAAACTTTTTAACTGCATTGATTCTCTTCAGTGACTTTGAATTAGCTGACAGTATGGAGTTTTCTTCACGCTAATTTGTGATTTGAAAATTTTAGCATGAAATTATGAGTGTCATTTCCCACAGCATTCTCCTGGGGAAACCGGCTGCTCATGTCTTGGATATATGTGCTCTCTGCTGGGTAAAAAATTGGCTGGAAAGCTGTGGGCAGAGAGAGGTGGTGGATGGAGTTACCTGCAGCTGGCAATTGGTTACGAGCAGCGAGTAAACATGTGCCCAGGTGGCCAAGAAGGCCAATGGCATCCTGGCCTGTGTCAGCAATAGTGTGGCCAGCAGGACCAGGGCAGTGATTGCCTCGCTGTGCTCAGCACTGGTGAGGCCACACCTCGAGTGCTGTGTTCAGTTCTGGGCCCCCCACTATGAGAAAGACATTAGTGCTGGGGAAGGCGCCGGAGCACAAGTCCTGTGAGGAGCAGCTGAGGGAGCTGGGTTTATTCTGGAGAAAAGGAGGTTCAGGGGGAACTTATCGCTCTCTACAACCACCTGAAAGAAAGTTGTAATGAGGTGGGGGTTAATCTCTTCTCTCAAGTAACAAGCAATATGACGAGAGGAAATGGCCTTAAGTCATGTCAGAGGTTTAGAGAGGATATTAGGAAAACTTCACAGAAAGGGCTGTCAGATGTCGTAAAAGGCTGTTCAGGGAACTCTGTCAGTCACCATCCCTGCAGGCATTTAAACACTGTGTAGACGACACTTAGGGACATGTTTTGGTGCTGAAGATGGCAGTGTTAGGCTAATGGTTGGACTCAATTATCTTAGAGGTCTTTTCCAGACTAAATGATTCTATGCTTCTACTTTAAATGCTTTTTCTGTTAGCACTGAGACACATTTTTTTTATGTTGAATAAGAGCTATTTAATAAGCACAACAGCCAGTTTATCACTAAACAAGTACAGAAATATTTTCAACACCCAGCCATTCATAAAAATCTAGCCAGAAACAGAAGTGCATAGTAAAAGAAAAGTTTGATATAAGTTCAGCAGTATGAAATCCTGAGATATAATTTTTATTTGTTTATTGTTATTGTAAATTTATGAACCCTGAGTGAGGTTGGATAGTTTTAGGATTTGTATGTTCCCAGAATGCAAAATTGGCCAAGGATGACCTGTTTATTGTAGAAGCCAAGTGAGAAGAAAAAAGATAAAATCTGATGTGTGTGTGACTGCTGCTGGTTGTGAAAGCTGTTTTGTTTGCAACACCTCCTAATTCTGAAGTATTTTTTACATTTCATGTGTCATCAGAGTGAATATATTTTTTACTTTTTCCAGTGTTTCAACCAATGTAGCAGTTTCCCAAGAGAGAAGCAGTTTTGCTTTGAGGACCATCAAAAGATTCAGTGTTTGTTTGGCAAGACTTTCTAAATGCATACAGCCCTGGAACTGAATATTTTTTCTTATGAGAGAAAAGAAACTTAAAGCATTAAGGAGAGACTTAAGAGGAAAAGACTGTGGAGGTAATGTTTGAAAGATGTTAAGCATGTTAATGTTAAGCAGAAATGGCCAGAGCAGTTATAGCTTTGTGTCACAATTTTTTAAACTACCCTTACCTATATCAGTAACAATTCTGCCATAGAGACCTGGCTCTTAATTTGTTGGTAGTGAAAACATTGCCAGGCATCTTTACTTTTGCCACAAGCCCTGTGGAGACAAGTGCAAATCCCGTTTCCTGCCTGTCTTTTGGGGGAAAACAGGGAAAGCTCTGTTTTCTGACACTGTCAAGCACTAATGTTCAAACTTCCTTCAGGTGTTAATTTCAGCCGGCACGTGGTGCTTTGGGGTTGCCGTGGGCCTGGACAGGTGGCTACTCCTCTCTGTGGAGGACTAGGATGTTGGAAGTGGGATAGCAATTAAAGGAATGTTTTCAATCTTGTAGTAGTAGTGTTGCGTGTGCTTCTCTACCAAAAGCACTAACACTCCTTCCTGCTCAGAGGTGTATAACCACAGGGATGAGTATGTCTAAGATTTGTAACCAGAAAAAAAGAAATGCTTACTGTGTAGTTTTTATCATGTAGATAAAGTAGAGAGGATTTGGTCCTTAGCAAAGAGTTACACTGTAAAGCAATGAGATTCTAAACTCATTTTTTTTTATTGAATCATTGCAAAAGTGTTTCTTAAAATAAAGGTGTTTCTGTCTCACTGCTTCACTGGCCTCTGTCATCAAAATTTCTCACAAGCACCACGAAGGTAGTTCTAACATGTGGCTTCAGTACTTGCAGAAGAACCAACTTCTCACAACTGAGATTTCAGTCACTGCATTGTAAAATTTATAGCTGCTGCCTCCTGGTCTCTTTTCTCTGGAGCTCAGGGTTAGTATAAAAAGTGGATGTGTCAGCCTGCCAGGTGGGGCAGACTAGTGTGCATGTGCAAAAAAACTGTTATAAAAGAAATGGTGAGGACATGAGCTGTATAGTTGTGATTGTGAATATTTTAATACTTGTTTTACTCTTTTGTCTGGATCAAGTTTAAAATTGTATTCCACTGCCAGGCCGTGGTGTTGATTTTCTGTTTTTTGGGTTTTGGGGTTCTTGTTTTGCTTTGGTATTTTTTTCTTCAAAAACTGGGGATAGACTGTTGTTGGGATTTAGTACTTTTTAAAAAATAATGATATTGGGTGTAATAGAATCCCCCACTTTTTTTCCCTCTGGATTGTGTACTTGTCAACGGAAGAGGCAAATTAAAACATGTAGCTAAAAGTAATGTTAAAAGAGAAGCATATAGACTATATAATTAAATTTTAGTTAGAGCTTGAGGGCAGAGACAAGTATGCATTGTGTGTGTTTTGCTCCATACTTCAACATAGACACTCCACCACTGCAACAGTTTAAATCCTGTAGAAAGGAGTTAACAAATGAAGAACCAAAAATTATTATCACTTCATTTCTCTTCAGCTCTACAAGGATAAAATAAATAAAATAAAAAATTCATGCCTCTTTTATTTTGTCTTTGAATATGAATAAAACAAACAAATAAACAATTTAACAATTATTTCAGTTGTTCCAAATGTTCAATTGCACAGAAAATGCTGATAAATAACCCCTGCTTTTTATTTGAGCTTTGACTGAATTTAGCCTTGTTAAAAAGAACAGAAGGGGAAAAATAACCTCAGCCCAACTCCTCTCATGGCTTGATTTCTTCTCTCCCCACTGTCCATTGCCTGTAATGCTGCTGTTCAGGCTGTATTTTAAGCTTGAGCCTGTGGAGATGCCATTTAAACTTAGTGTTTACCAACGGTTACCACAGAGTGGTATCTCAGAAACCTTCCGAGTCATCCCATGCCTATCTCAAATACCTCTCAGCACGAGTAAATTATAACTTTTAATGGTGAAACTAGAGTTCAGCTTGAAAGGTAAATCTGGCAATTTATGTGAAAGCTGCTTAGTGGTTTTTGTGTTTTCTGATTGGCTCAGGGTATTTCGCATGGTCAAACAGGAAGGTCTTTCTCAGCAGAAATAATTTGCAGAGTTTTGCAGAAGCAACAGGTGTATTTTAGCTGAGCTTTATTATCCAGCTGAGAAAAAAAAAACGGCTCTCTTTATTTGAATCTGGTCATCTGTTTGAACATTATCTCCTTTTATTATCTGCTGCAGTTCTCATGGGGATATTTATTAATAAAATTAAGTATTTTCATGATCTCTTGATTTTCATATGGAAAATGTTTGCTTTACTGAAAATTGAATTTGCTGCTCATGGATAGATTGGTGAAGACTGCATACTGTGTTTATGAAGGGAAACAGTGAGAATGTGAATCTGGAAAAAGCTTAAGCCTTTCTATTTCTCCACTCTGACTTCAGACAGGGACTATTTTATATCACAGTAAGGTTCATGCTGTCATTCTCATTTCAATTAGGTGGCTGCATAGTTTTAAGTTTTTGGTGGCCTGAAACAAAGATCAAATGTTACTTAATTTTGATAAAGTTTGTCTCAAGATTTCAGGCTTTAAATATAAAGTAGATTTACTAAGCACAACATATACGTCTTCAATACGGTCGTGCACTTAGGACACTTTAAAATAGCTAAAAGGCTTTAGAGTGTAAAAGATATTATGTTCTTATGCTTCAGTTTCTGTCATGGCATTATAGGAGTAATGGCACTAAAGCTTTTTAGTAAGCAGATATATAGCTATTTAGTTTCAAGTATGTTTCCTGGCCAGTACAGACCCTTTCTGGGATACATGAACTTTCATGACATTTAAGAGGAAGTTTGCAATACTCTACCCCTAAAACTGCCTGTTTTAGTAAATATTCTGACTCTGGTCTTAGCATAATATTTTTCTCTAAAGCTGTGCAGAGGTTACTGTGATCTGATTCTCAAGCTTAGGGCTGTGTCTAATTTCAAATCACTTTTGGCTCTGCTCCTGGCAAGGGGATCTTCACTGAATAGGCTAGACTGTGTCACCTTCCAAACAGTCGAGATTGCAGGATATTTTCTTGAGGAACCTTTCCATTCGTGATCACCTGTTTCCTCTGATTTTCCTACCAGAAAGCAAAGAAGATAGAGAGCAACTCCCTCTTTTTCTTTATGTCAAAGGATTTTCTTAACCTGGGAGTAGTTCTCTGGTCATTTGTGGGCTTAGTATACATTCTGGCATGGCAAGGAGTCTATAATGTTCATAGATCATTTTGGCTATATGTTATACGTTGTTAGTTATTTATGTCTTAGCAACCATAGCAGTTGCTTGACACAAATATTTGAGTCATACTTTCTAGAAATGGAGGCCTCAAGATGAATTTGGTTTAATTTTGCTTTGCTTCTGTCATGTGCAGACTTTTTTCAAGTACAAAAGTATGTTTTTATTTAATCAAGAACTGGTCTTTGTTTCTGTACCAGAACAGATTAAAATATTAAAAGTAGCTCAGCAAATTGATGAGAACAAATAGTGCCTTTTATTTCCCGGTGATAAATTGTGATCTAAATTAGGATCACAATTAAAAATACATAATTATTGCAACAATTAAAATTGAGAGCAACAGATGGCTTATTACTTAAAATCCTGTTTCACAAATCAGACCGTGAGTGTTAAGAGGCACTAATTGCCACACTTTAATGTTATTTGGCTGTAAAATCTGTTTAAAGTCACAATCATGTTAACAGTATCTGGAGAGCTAGTTATGAATTAAGAAGAAAATAATACTCATGGAATTGCTTCCTGTAGTCTAAACAATGCTCAGCACATAGAATTATATGGTCTGAAGTGGGACTGGTACTTCGTGCCTTCTCCAGTATCCCACAATCCCCATCAATTATGTCATGTGCTTCTAAAGGATTGCCTATAAAAAGGGTCCTGTGCGTGAGTGGACAGATGGCACAAGTGGAACAGAGGATGAGCGGTGGTACTGCAGCAATGTGGTTGATCCACCAACCACTGATCACCTCTCTTCTGAGAGACAGAGATGTCTGTATCTTGGCCAAGAATAGCTGGGATATAGAAGACCCCAGTTTGCTTCCCTGCTCCAAAATAAGGTCATGTGTCCTTCCAATGAAGTGACACTACTGGCTTTTAAGTGTAGGTGTGTGCATTTTAAGGCTCTGATGAGAACTTCAGTCGTAGACTGATGATAAATCTTTATTTTCTAACAAATTTATATTGAATTTTTTCACCCAAAACTATAATAAATATCTATGTATATACTTTGTAAAAAGGGACTTATTTAAAAAAAAAGTCCATTTTTATGATAAAATGTCATTAAAATTTATGTTTTCCACTATAGTTTCATTGTGTCCTAATAGTATTCTTTACAGGAGCATAAAAATTATAAAACAGCAGTATTCCTCTCACAGCAGGAATTGGGGGCCAGAGACAAAGCATAAAATGAAATTAAAATTGCATAATTTCTAAAAATAAGAAGGATAAACACTTTTTGTCACTATTTTGTGTTTTAAGTTGAACTACTTGGCTGTGTGATTACAGAAACTGGACATTAGTAGCAATTTTTTTGGTGTTCATAGCAATGAAAAAGAATATTTCAGAGTGCTCAGTAGGAAAAGAGACATTTAAAGTTCCTACAGGGAACACAAAAACTTCTCTCTTTGCAGATAAACTAAGAATTAATTTTGCACTGCCTCTTCTGTACAACATCTTTGATCCTCAGAGGACTGTATACGAGAAACAAAAGGTAGAACCCAGTCATAAGACTTTTTGTTTCCCTTTCCATTTCTAATTTTGGTGTCCAGCTGCTCTGCATTTTGAAAAGTGAAAGAAGTGACGTGTTGAAATATGAGCTAGTTCTGGCCTAGGATTGCTTAGCCAGATCTAACAAGGAATTGAATTTTCGGTAACTGAACCGTGGTTCAAACTGCGGAGCAAAAACTTACACATTTTACTGTCACTTTTATCACAGCCGAGAAAGGTATTTCTATGCTCACTCCTAGCTTTAGTTCCTAAAGCAGGGAATGTAAGAGCAGGCAATAGGGGGTACTGTTTAACTTTTTCTTCATGCTCGCTTGCTCAAGGTGTCTGAGGGTGCTCCAGTGGAGCAGCTGCGGGGCTGGCCAAGCCAGAGTCAGGAGAGGTCTTGACTCAACATCTGCATGATACTGGGGAACAGGCTGCTGCTTGCAGCAAAGTGCCAGCTCTCTACACCTGGTCCAGGAGAGTCAAGCTGCCTAGTACTGCTGCCTCTGGGAGGAGGGAAAGCAGATCAGTGATCATATCTCTGGGAACTTTTAATCCCCTCTGCTGGCTGTTGTCATTTCCAGTCCTTCTCATTCCTCTAGCAGTGATGGCAGCAGCAAGCCTGGTCTTCTAACTCTTGTCTTTTCTTCTTCTCCTTGTAGGTTCAGCCTCTTATTCCTGGAGTAATATGATTATGTTGCAAATAAGTCTCACTAGCTTTGGCTCTAAGTTTCCTGAATTGTACTCCCAGGTTTTTATTAGACTTGCAATGAATAGGAAGAAATACTTTCCTCCTTGTCTCTCTTTTTTGTGTGAGATAATATTGGCTACCTGCACTCACTTTGCTGCAAACCTGTGCAAACTATTTTATATTGCCTTATGGAAGCACTGCTTCATCTAAGCATTGAAATTATTTTCTTTTAGCAAGACCCCTACCAATAAGGCAAGAACTAGTCATTTACTGAAGAAAACTGTGTCTAGAATGTATTAAAATATTCTATTCTAAGATTGGTGAGGGAGAATTTTTATTATCTGTATGTGTTTTCTACAAAACCTTATATTGCCAAACAATGTCAGCAGGAGTTTTATTGGTAGAGGAGAATCACACAGATGAAACCACAGACTGGTTTTTTGCAGGTTAAAAGCATATGGTGAGTTTAATGCAAATCTTATGGAAGTCCAGTCACATATGCATCTTGGCTTGATTTACAGGTTGTATTCTGTAGCCACTTTATAAAACTTGTACTCGTTTTTTCATGTTAAATGACCATATGCTTCTACTGCATTTTGAGACCATGTGGCCTCCATCTGGTAGCTAATTGAACACCTGAAATATCGTGTTACTTGATAATTAATGATTCTTTGTAGATTAATCAATGAGATATTGGACTGATAGAACGTGTGCTCAAAGAGAAAGGAGAATAGATTTTTTGGTAAATGACTTACTGTTTATGTGAGTCTTCCATGGGAGTGACATGACCACATGAGTGAATTCTTGCCATTTAACTGATTTTTCAAGTCAAGAATGACATGGTGTGTGATAAAAACAAAATAATGTACAAATTAAAAAAAAAAGTGAAATGGTTATTGAAAGGTTATCCTGTGGAGTTAGAGAAGTGTTCTGATTACAGATGAAAAAAAAAAGTGCATCCTTAAACAGTCCATGATATATAAACTGAAAAATGGTGTTAAATTTGGCCTGTTGTGAAATATGAATGTCTATGGAATTTCAGTCAGTAAATGAAAACGAATACACCTATTTCTAAATTTGATTTTTTTGTTCTCAAGTTTCAACTGATTAGTTTGACAATAAAGCAGGAGTTACATTTTCTACTCTTCTTTATAATGTGCTCAGAAGTGAATGATCTGTACGGATACTACAGATTATACTAAAAGCCTGAGTAATTGTCCATTTAAATGTATATCTTACAAGAAAGCAGTGGGGAAACTAGATTTCTGCTACTGTGTTTTCTTTGAGCTGTTGAGTTCTATATAGATCTTCAGATCAGTCAAAAACAGAAGCAGAAAATGCTATATAAAAATAATCCTCACTTGAATGGTAACACAGTGAAAAGTACAAATTTCTTCTAAATTTTTTAGTTAAGGGTTTTGGATTTTTGAAATAATCTAATTTTTTTTTTGTGGCTATTCAGTATTTTCTGAGAGGTCAGTTGTTATGTCCTTCAAGCATATGTGGCAAAGGAACAAGTATAGAAACTCAATATTAGATAAATTAAAAGCTTATCAGCCAAATCAGTAGTGTAAAATAGTAGCCAAGGTATAACATAGACATTCATTAACTGCTTTCCATTGAAATAAGTATAAAATAGACATTCATTTTACAGCCTGCAGGAGGTGTTTGCAGCATTCAGGTGCCAGCCATCATGTTATATTTGTCTCTCTGACCTTGATAATGAGGAATATGCAAACCATTACAAAAAATTCTTGTCAGCATTTTTTAGCACAGCTATCTCAGCAATACAGGAAAGAAGAGTAAAACTGAAGTCAGTATAGAGGAGGACACAATCACCAACTTCAGGTAACTCTTTACTGGAAATGCTCTGAATGATTTATTTTACAGGGCAGCTTGTATCTTTATCAGGAGTTTTCTGTAGCCAGGATATTTTTTTCACTAACTAGCGGGAGCAAGGCTTTATTTTACAGGTATAATCTGCCGAGTGCTGTGCTGTTACTGCTCGTGTTATGGTTTAACTTCAGCCAGGGAATGGAGAACGACTGATCTGTTTCCAGTGGCCTAAGACTATAGCCTGATTTTGGATAGCGCTCTTAGAGAGATGGTAAGCTCTCTGGGGATGGCTCCTGGAGGGATTTGGCTTTTTTGGGTTGAGGGCAAGAGGCAGTGCCTAAGAAAGTAGGTGACTTGAGAATTAGAGATTTTGCTTTTCTCTCTGATGCTTTATCATTTGAAACAAAAAATTATTTTTAGAGCAGAATGAAAGCATGTGAGAGTGACCATAACAGCCTGATTATATCACTCACCTGGGTGATAAGATACCCAGGTTCTTTATTCACAAGGATATTTATGGGTATCTCTACAGCTTTGAATGATTTTAGTAAAGTTGTTCAATGCAGGATAATCTAAAGGGCTGTACTAAAATGTTATTTTGGGGAGTGGAGGCTAATTTGATACTTAGTCTTTGCATATTTCAAAGAATGTTATTTTAAGTCTCAAAAAACCTGATTTTTATGAGAAATAGAAACAGTTTTCCTTCTTGGTTTTTGAGTTCTGAGACCAAACTAATAAGATTTATACACATATATTGTTACCTGTGAGCAGATATCTCTATAAACAGGGCATAGTGCCCAATGGGTTTCTGTGGCAGAGGTACTCAGGGGACAAGTTCTTAAGGTGACAAATTCTGTATCTGTAAGGCCAAGTCCAAACCTATCAACAGAGGCAAGACCTAAGAAGATACCTGATGACCTTAGAAGATTAATACATCTAATGTATCTCACTGTGAGAGACAGATGTTAATGGTTAGCGTCTCACACATTGTTAAGATCAGTAAAGGACTTTACCCACTTTGCTGGATCCATGGGTGGGGATCTCTTTCTACTCTTATCCTTTCTTTCTGTTTAGTTCTTTTCCTTATACATTTTCTTAACTGTTACATTTATGTTTTCATTTTTCTATATTACTATAGATAGAAATAACCAAAATGGCTACATACCTGCTTTCCATTGCAACGGAATTGTTCTAAAATAAACCCTACATATACATATATATGTGTGTTTATATTTACATATATTTATAAACACCAGTCATTCAGTGTTGCTTCACTCTAGTCCCACCCAAGGGATCTATTAACAAGAATCTGGGTTGCCCTAGTGTTCTGGGCTGGGTTGTAACACTCACATCCATGTAGGGCCCCAAAAGATCAATTATTTCTCAGCTTTACCATGCAAGTCTATCAGTGTGGCCATTGGACTGACAGACAGCAATACTCTTATTCCAGGTACACAACTATTATCAACCTGATGCTGAAGGCTTTTTAGCAAACCAACAGGTATCTTTTACATCTCTGTGCACGTATGTTTGCTGTTTGTGTTCAGCATCTTGACACTTGAACCAGGATTTTAGAAGTAGTTAACATTGAGTTAACATGCATTCACACAGTTAACCCGGTATTTACAAAATTTTTTAGTAAAAAGATGTAGAATAGTGTGACTTTAATAAAGGAATGGCAGCATGCCTTAGAAATCACGGATGGTTTACTCAGGCGTCTCTATGTGAGAATGCATGCATTTGTCCTCATTCAGCCCTCCCTCTGTTCTCCCTGAAGACATAGACAGAAAGATTGTTTCTATGGTAATGTGAAAAATAAATTAACAAATAGAAAGCTTAGTTTCTACACCTTGACATGCTCCCCTTCCAACCCCAAATTAGAGATTCAAAACTTTAATCCTGTATGCAGATCTGATTTACATAAGGAACACCACCTCAAGGTTCTAATTTTTGTCCTTCACGTTTTTCATCGGTGTCCAATCCCTCACTAGCTATTTTGGTGTGAGTAGCTCTGTTTTCAAGTACAGACTCTTCATACTATGCATACAGTGCCCAGCATGGTGGGACCTCACTGTTTTTTTATGGATACTGCTGTAGCATACATAGCAAATTGGTTTGAGAGCAGGTATTTTTTAATGCAATCGATTTTAGTCTCTGAAATGTCAGCTCTCACTATAGGGGTTCAGTGAAACTTGAGAAAATATGGGACAACTCTAATGCAAATAATTGAATAAACTGAATATCTTATCACAAAGATGTCTTCTTAAATCTTGGGTATAATGGGTCAGACTCATTACTGCATTCCTGAGTGGATGATTAAAAAAAACCCAAAAAGCTGACAAACTATTAAAATGAACCGGAATACAGTTCATTTAGGATCTCTTCTTCCTGTAGTTCTGTAAAATAGTTAATGCTTTCTGAATGCCAACAGAAATTATCCCCGCTGAGAGTGAAATTGGTGGCAAATGTAGAATACATGATGTATTTTATTTCTTTTTTTCTTCTTTGCAGAAGATTCTTTCATTCTTTGCAGATATGCAGTAATAAAGTTGGTTTTATATGATGCAGTTTTGTGACTGTATGCAATGAAGGCACTACTGGAAAAATGTAAGTGATAGGAAGAGTTTTATTTACCCTGTTTGTGAAGACGTATTTCATAATCATGTTCTTAAATGCTAAATGATTAATTTTCATATCCTAAGGAAATAAGCACTGGTACAGTACATAAAACGACTGCGAATAAACTGTGCTTAATATAAAGTACATCTGTCATGGAAAGTGTCAATTTGTGCTGCTTCCCCAACCCCTAAACTGACCCAAGAATTATGAAAGCAAAATTGCCTTTTCAAAGCAGTGTAATTACACGACGCTTTCACTTTTTTGGTGTCCAGTTCGAATGCCCTCATAGAACCAGGTTTGTCAAGGTTTCCAGCATTTTCTGAAGGTGTGACACAAATAGATGCTCTCAAAATGCTCACTGAACTGCTCAAAATGACTAGTCAGTTCTAAAGCATGATGGCCTTGGCCTTGCACTAATTGAAGTTAGGCCAAATACCAGTAGGAAGTGAATGAAGTTTTTCTGAGCAAAGTATTTTGACTGATTTACCAATTCCTCCTTCAGTCTATCAGAGGAAAATGCTGTAAAACTATTGAAGCTTGAGGCTTTTTCATCTGGAAGTAGGCTTGAGTACTTAATGCAAACATCTATGCATTTCATGCATGGTAGGAATGAATTCTCTTCAAATCTCAAGAAGCCTAGGAGAAGAATGAAATGAGAAAAAGAACTCAAATTTAATGTATAGCATAGCCCAGAAGTGTTTAACAACAGTTATCAAAAAAGCTTTCTACTTTAAATAGTCAGTGCAATGAGGGTTTCCAAGACTTCGCTTGAGAGGGAGGGGAAAAAAATGAACCCAAAACATGAAAAAAACCAAGTCCCCAACTCCCAGGAAGGTAAATATCTTGCAAGAGGTGAAAACCTGACACTGCTGTGACTTCTCAGCTGAATGTAATCCAAAGAAAATTAATCCACTTTAGCTCTTCTACCTTTTATGAAGCTTACAATAGCAGAAAGAGAAAAAAAAAGGTTTAAAAATTGCTAAGCATTAAAAATGCAGACTCCAAATGAATGTGAATGATAGTGACAGCAGATGTTTTGTTTCTGATCAACAGTCAGTTCTGATATCTGTCTTCCCTACTAACTGTAGCTTTTACACATAATTTGCACTTTAATTTTTCTTTTCCTCTTTAAATTGGACACAGTAACATTTTTCACATGAACAGCTAAAAAGGGCTGCTAGAGGATGTATTTTTGTAATGATTACTCTACAGTTCCTTTTTTGTCTTAGCTGAACAGTGTTCAGCACTTTATGTACCTGTCTCATAAGGCTGCATTTTGGAGGATATTTTCCTTTCTGTAGAATTATTTCATTTCCTGTCACTCCCACATTTTCCATTCAATTCCCATTCCTATTTCAATTTTCCTGTGGGAAATAAGTTTTTAAAAGTTCTTTCCGGACTTGTTTCACTTTGGAAAGCTTAAGCTTGCAATGAAGGATCTAAGCTTTTACAGATAAATTTTAAGAGACTGGTGGGAATGTAGCGGTAGATTGTATTCTGTATCTGAATGCAGTGTATTGTGCTGGGTCATATTAGATGTTAGATGTAGTTGGAGCAATACCTGCTCATGTAGGTAACCAGGTTTGATTACTGAAATATGTTTTAAAATTGAACTGCCTATGTCATAAATTCTCTGCTGTTTTGAAAAGCAACAACCATTTTTCTTGGCAGGACAGGGGTTTGTGACCCACCTGCATGCGTGT
This sequence comes from Oriolus oriolus, assembly GCA_013400235.1. Classification (NCBI taxonomy): domain Eukaryota; kingdom Metazoa; phylum Chordata; class Aves; order Passeriformes; family Corvidae; genus Oriolus; species Oriolus oriolus. The sequence goes on from VXBT01002931.1 coordinate 25,630, forward strand.
TCCTCTTCCCACCTTGCTCTCTTGTCTGGATGTTTCTCCTTTTGGGCTGTTCAGGTGTTTCCTGGGAGTAATCTCCAGCTGGGTCAGGTACAGATTCCTCTTCTCTAGCAGTGACAGCCCTGGAGAATTGTGTTCCTCAAGAACAATATCCACAGATGTAGAGTGTAAGAGGAAGGAGCTTTTGCAGACATTTTATTTCTCTAATAGATCTTCCTAATGGATAAAATAAAGAGAATGATTTCTTCTATCTGCTCCACAATAAACTCAAGACCTCTTTGACCCTGGTACATAGTGCTATGGTTTAGTTGACATGGTGGTGTTCAGTCAAAGGTTGGACTTGATGACATTAGGGGTCTTTTCCAAAGTTAATGATTCCATGATTCTAAAGAAATAATGTTAATTTCATGGTGAATTTTCTTCTATTTTTGACAAACCAACCTTGAAAACCAATAACAGTCCCAAGAAGTATTTGTAGATCAGAGCACCACAGGATTAAACTTTAATTATGAAATGTTTGAAAGTTGGCATTGTCACATAATTGTGCAGCATTATTGGACTATATTTAAGTATTCTGACTTATAACAACTACAGGATCTACCAGCATTCTAGAATCTTAAAAAAAATATTCTTTAGGGCAGGGAGGGGATGTTGTATGAACAATCACATTTCTGCAGGTAACATATTAAGAGATAGATTACACTGGCACATTTGATATTTTTTGATATTTGATGTTTTTCTTAGAGGATAGAAATATCCATTCATGTATAATTTAATGTTCTTATGGTCAAGTGCATGTTTCAAGAAATCATTCTTTCTCTCAGTAGGCACTAGCACTAGTAGTGCTTCTACCTTGGTGTCCAAGAGGTGTGCTTTTCTCCTCCTTCTTTCTCCTCAAAGTGCCATTCTGGCAGGCACTATTATCTGCCATCATTCTCACTTCTGAAAGAATGGCTGAGTCTTCTGTCCCCCAAGGCTCTGAGACAAAAATACCTGAAACCAACCCAAACTGATCGCTGATGTGGAATTCTTTATCATCTGAATTATTTGATGAATTTCACATACGAAATTCTGTTTCCTCTTCATTTTATTGTATCTGATTTTGAACTAAGCAGCTGTCACAAAGTGGGAGTGGGACAAAAACAGGAAAATAAATTAATTTTAAAGATAGTAGCATAAATTAAGACAACAGGATGGTCATGACTTTTTCAGTGATTACTACCATTTATGGCAAAAATTACTGTTTCAAAAAGATATCTTTTATTACAGAAAGATAAACACAAAAGATTAGGAAGGTAAAAATGCTGAAAATTATCTAACATGCAAAATTTATGAAATAAATTAATTTTAAAAGCCATCGTTTGGTGTTTGGACTGTAGATGTCCTTTTCTCTAGCTGTGTTGTTCAACTGAATAAGCCTTATTGTTCTGAGCTTTTAAAGTCACAATGGAAGCTTGGATAACATTTAGGATTTGATTTTTATTACAGAACCATAAACTGTAGGAATTTGAAAGAAATGATTGAGTTAATTTGCTGTTTGAAAGAAAATATTCAAGTCTATGTTTAAACTCTGTGGATACCTCAATCTTAATCCTACGCCCACTTGTGATTAATAGGGCACATGTGAGAATTTAGTTGTGCGCATCCTTACCATGAAAGGTACAGTTTCTGATGCTTTTTTTGAGGATTTTTCTGAAACTCTTGTAAAAGTAAGGTCTTCAAAAAACATGAAACTTGTCAATTTTCATTGTGTTTTATGATAATTTAAATACTATTATAAGTGAGAGGTTGTCCATTGCAGTCTTTTTCCATTAAATCTTTCAAATCTGTACTCAGTTTCTATTGGGGGTGAATATTTATCTCTGGAAATACATGCAGTGTGGTCAAAATGGAATAAAAATGGTTTTAATACATTTGACTTAGATGCTTGAGATTATGCTTTCTTAATGGGTCCCACCCTATGAGAAAAATAGTGCCCTTAAGGGTGATATACTTCATTACAAATATTGTATAGAGTAATTAGAGGTACAAATAAATTTCACATTAATTGACATTGACATGAGTTAAGACAAAATTTCAGTGCAGGAATACAGAATAATTTGTTGGTTCTTTGAATTTTTTTTCATGTTCAATCAGTTTGAGGATAGTTAAGTGATAGGGATATAGTAACTCATATAAATTAGAGAGAAAAATACTAAAGAAATGGGATATTTTTTATGTGGAATAACCTTATGGTTTCTGTGTTTGGTTTTGTTGTTTTGTTTGGGATTTTTTTAAGGAAAAGTATTTAACTTCTTGGGCTAGGAACCAAATTGTAATGCATCATATCCTCAATGAATAACCTGAAATATATTAAAAAGTTCTGAAATGCTTGGTTTGTTTCAGTTACAGAAATCACATGTTTGCCCTGAGACCTCGAGCTAAGTGGAATGACTAGTTTTTTCAAACATGCCTGTTGAATGGTATAAATGGATATTAAAAATCTGTTTCCTCCTTGATGCTCTGAGTCCAGCTTTTGAATCTATGAATGATAGAACTCGTTTTATTCTTGTCCCACTGTCAGTGACTGTAATAACCTGCCATGCTGCATGCAGTGCAGGATGGGTAGGTAGGGAAATGACTGGGAGTGAGGAAACTAGTGCTATATTGTCCCTGACATTTCGTAGTACTGTTTGAAATTCAAAGCAACATAAATATTAAAATAGCATTAGTCCCACTTGTAGGCAATGAAGAGTGTTACATTTCAATACAACCTTTTCCTGTCATGTCATTTGCTCTGTCATATGTTGCTAATTAAAGATTACAAGAGAGAGTTCCCTTGAGGCAATGGATGGGTTTAATCTCAGTTTGAAAAAGATTTGCTTTGGATGCCCATTGACCTTTCCAGATTTAAAATGTTTTATGAATTGGCCTGTGCTTGCTCGGGCCTTGACTAGCTGATTTTCAGTCTCATGTTCAGGTACACAAGTATTGTTTTGAACTGTGATGACCCTATTATCCTTTAATTGTTTATAAGGAGAACCAGTTGTCTCTTCTTTCAAACAACTGTTCCTTATATAAAAGAAATAGAACATCAGGTAAGTTGTTCACAAAGGCAAGGTCACAGTAAGTTGTAATACAAAACACATGATTTTTTGAAGAATAGAAAGTTTAATTTAAACAGTGTTATACAATGAATAAACTCAATTTTTTACAAAATATCAAGCTGTTGTGCTGAATGCAGAAAGTTAGGCCAAGTGCTAGATAAGTTTCAAACAAAGAAATGATAAATGACTGTTTTATGAATGCAGGAGAACCAAGATAAGAAAACCAAAAGGGACGGACTTGGTGGTCAAAGTAATTTTTTCCATTTTGTAAGATTACATTTATGAATAAATGTCTCCCAGGAACAGAACTGAACGCTGGTGCAAAATATGAAATTAAGATCTCTTTGTGGTCTATCTGTGGAAGTTTGATGTCACCCTCCAAATTTTATATACGTTTTTTGCTCTAATCTATAGTAAAGATTATAAATGAAATGAAAAATAATGAATTTAAATATCACATAAATGAGCCAAATTTTATATACCTTTTTTGCTCTAATCTATAGTAAAGATTATAAATGAAATGAAAATTAATCAATTTAAATATCACGTAAATGGGCCAATAATATTTCTGACCCATTGAGGCCATCCCCACACTCCTAATACAGCTTTTAGTTTGGCAAATCTCTCTCTAAAATGAAAACTGGCTTTCTTTAGAACCTCAGAAACTGAATTTTCATAACTCAATAATGCAGCAGATTAGACATAGATTATTAATTAATTAATTTTAGTGATGTATTTGTTAAAGAACTTAATTTCTTTCTGGTCAAGTTGGAGTCCGTTCTCTGCTGCCTCTCTGAAGTTTCATTACTACTGGGAATAATTAGGAATTCTTTAGCAGGTAAAAATAGTGTAACTAATTTACTTTGCAGTCCCTTGCACTTTGACATTCACTTAAACTAGCTCTGAATCTCTGTTGCCTCATTAGATAGTAATTTTAATCTACTTTGCTGGGAGAGACTTTGCACAAATAGCTGAATAACAACAGTTCAGTGCAGACAAAAGGTACATAATGAAAGGAAATGTCTAATGGAAATGCGCATCACTCAGCATCTCGTGGAGGTATGTGTCTGAATGCATGAAGAATATTGTTAAGGTGAAATATATTTGTGTAAGGGTTTTTAGTTATGAGAGTCACAGCTTTGAGTCACACAGGAAATTTAAAGAAAATTATCTTTATAATTCTATCTCTGATCTTTGATTTTTAATCAGAATGTCTGTGTTGTCTTGCTCCCAAGGAGAATGCATGTGTGAAATATAAAATTAGGTGCTTTAACAGACTTTGAATTAAACTCCTTTTGAAAATCCATTGTGTATGCAAGCACAAGTGTGTAACTGTTGGCAGACCAAATCCTGTGGACATAGGAGTTAAACCTGGTAATGGATCTGCAGTTAAATTTTCAGAGTAACATTTGTGTATGTTAACCCTGTTTTTAGTTAATATGAAAAAAAAGAATGTATTTCCATATTGAATTTTATTATCACAGTTTTTTGTTGATAATAATGTTTCCTAGATCTGCTGAGAACAGTACTGTATGACAGTACATTCTAATTTTTTTACAGTATTACAATTTTTTTATGACCTTCTGTAATGTTAAACTGAATAATTTCTTCTTGAACATTAAAATCTTATTTACTTTATTTTACTAGCAGCTTTTGAAAGTATATTTGCTCCATATTTATCAGTAGCCTAATTTAAGCCAAATGGTTGTGGCGAGTAATTGTAATTAAACTGCAAACTACAGTACTATTGAAAGGACAGGAGTATTTGAGTCTGATGTGTTCACTGACGTGTTCACAGCCTGAAGATGTTTGATAAGAATGTCACAATCCATGAGTAACATCTAGTGTTTCTCCTCTAACTGCAGCATTCTGGATTACATTAAATTAAACTTAAAATTTGTGCTTTATCACATATGGCATCTCAATATGATTAATTTCTTAGGGGATAGTGTATGAACTGGACAAGAACCAAGGAAGATTTAAAGACAACATTTTAAATGCCACAGTTAGGACTGGCTCTGAATTCTATAATTAGTCACCATTTGACCAAGTAATTTCATAATTTCAGTGGTGCAAAATTTTCCCTGTATTTTGTGTGGATGTTTTTGTTGGTTAGGAGAAATTATTGGTGCTAAAAAGACCAGGCAGAAGAGAGAGATTAATTTTAGATGCATCTTGTCTGCATGTAATAATTCTGCTAATAGTTCACTACTTCAAAGCATTGAAGACAACCTAGAGCACAGATTTTAGGAAAGGAATAAGTCCTGCAAAATATATCCACCACAATTTACTTTTAATTTACTGAATTCGGTGACTTTGTCTGAGACTCAAAGTCACACAAGACAGAGTGCATCTTGTGTCATTCTCATTTTGATAAGGAGCTGTCTGACATTTTGAGAAATGACCTACTCTGTAATCACAATCAGAATGTATAAAAGCTCTGTGATACAGAATTGTTTCCTTATTCAAACTGGACTCCTGTTCATAAGCTATTAACTGAGCTGTTGATTTCAGCTGATAAAGTCAGCTGAGGTTTTTTCCTGAACCTGGTTTGAGGTATTGTAGAGAACCATATTGGCAGGATATTCAGGTGCCCAGAATGTGAATTCTCTTGGGACAATATGACCAAAATGAATAGGATTATTGTCCCTATAGGAACAGGTCTCCAGGTGTGATTCAGACACTTGATTTTAGGAGATGATATTTAATATTGACGTTATCTTACAACGTATTACTGTAAAATATAGTTACAGCATATCTTTGCATATCAGTCAACATAAACAGAGAGCATATTAAGTGAACAAGCAGAAAAGAAAGAAAATTCATTGTGTTAGCTTTAGCATTATTAAACTATTTTGACTCATGAGAATCTCTTAGAAGTGGTACTAAAACTGCAAAGCTGTATCAGCTGATTGAAGGATCAATCTTCCATCAGTAGTTTGCTGACTTTACAGGAAATAATGCTGAATAGGTAGTGTAAGCAAGACCATCTATGCCTGAGAAGGACAATTACACAATTTATATGACCTAAATAAAAGAAATGTGATGGTTCCTTGAAGTAGAAAATTGCTTTACAGTCAGCATGTGAACTTCACTTTTAAATATATGTAACAATCCTGTTTTTTGAAGATGTAGTCTAACTTCATTGTCTGCTAAAAAAAGTTTCAGAGTTATAATACATAATAAAATGAGATTATTTACAAAGACATCAAGGGAAAGCTTGATTTTTATATTATTTCTTTCTTTAAAATGCACTTAAATAGCTGTTCTTGTTTTCTGAAAGACGACATTCAAGTGGTCTTCTACCTTCCCATGTCCTCTTTAAAGCAGAGGTCCTTGAGGGCAGAGGGTAAGGTCTGTGCACCCTATTTAGATAGCTGTACAAAGGCATGACTAAAAAATGGAAGTTGTGACAGATTCCTGTAAGAGATTTTGCTTTTAATAACTTCAGCTTTTTAATGTAAAAAATTCCTCCTTCTTTCTCCTCCACAAAAGTAGATCAAACTGCTGTACTGCTTGAAAGGCATTGCTCTTCTGTTCCTTTTATCTTGCACACTGTTGTGAACCTTTGTGTTATTTGCTTTTATCTGGTATTTATCAGATTAACTATTGTACCTGATGGTTTGTCAAATTATTTAATACCTATTATCAGATTTCTTCATTTGGAAAACATCAATATTTAATTGGTGCCCATACCATTACTAGATAATTCTTCAAGACATATGCAAGTATTTTCCTATCTTCCAAGCTACACAGTAGGTCTGTAGAAACCTCTTGAAAATTTTCACGACTCTTCTAAGTCAACAGTTTGCTAAGAGTTTATGAAAACTCGGTTAAGGTGTTTTATTTCCTTGTTCATCTGAAGGTGGTAATTGGAAGAACTTTTTCCATTATATTTTTCTTCTTAATATTTTTTTTATTCTACAGAATGAAAACATGAATATAATACATTGCTGGTTTTCCATTATGACTAGGAGCTATTATGGGTAGGATTGTTGGTTTTGGATTATCCTGGAAATTAGAGATGTAGAATTAATCATTAACTGGTGAGAGCAACAGTGTACCACTATTTAGCTCATATTTCTGCAAATCTTTCAACAATACTGTGTGGAAATGATCAAAAAATCCTACTGAATTAAATTAATTCCACATTTTCAGCCAAAAGATATGCAGAAAAAATATAGAAAACTATTCCTAAATTTTTTAAAATTCTGAAGAATATGATTTTATACTGTAAAAAAAGTATTGTAGTAGATATGTGTTTCTTCCAATATAAAGGAAATACTGAGTTTTAAAGGGCTGTTAAGTCCACCATGGAAAGATGTCACTAGCACAAATGGGTTTTAATGGGTGAGCCACTCAAAATTATGTTTGACACTGTTTATGCTAGAACGACCTAGCAGCAGGACAAATTATGGACTAAAATACTGGTCCTTGCATTTGGTGCATTCCAATCTAACACTTTTTTTTTTTTCTGGAACATGTCAGATGAGAACAAGTTCTACTCCAGTTAAACATAAATGATTTCAGTAGCTGAGGCAGCCGTGCAAGATTCTTGAGTTTCAAGATTTGTTGTCTCTCATTGCTTTTGTATACCTGTGAAGAATGGACAGATATTTGGTTTGATGTTTTCAGTCCTCATGTTTATTTATCTAGTCTCTGTATTTTCTCCAGTACCAAGTACATTTAAATGATGATTTAAACACATTTAGTAACACGTCTTAGGCTTATCTTTTCCAGTTCTTTTTAAGTTCTCCATGTGTTTTACAAGCAGCTCTAGGTAAAGCACAGAACAGACAAGCATTCTGTGACACTCTAAATATGTTGAATGTCCTGCAGTTTATATACAGGACACCATAATGGTTTAATTTGCAACATTAGGGATAGGGAACATATTTTTTTCCAGGCGTCCCGAGAGTCAGCACTGCAGGATTAATGAATATCTCAAATTTTGACACAGCTGTTATCCAATTACACACTTAAAACCATAATATGCCTTTTAAAATAATGCATTGATTGTATTTGGCATTTGCTGATGTCATAGATGCTACTAAAACAGCTGTTCTGCTCATGCAAATGACCAAGCATTACCTGCAGGTTGTTAAGAAAGCCCACTGAATAGGAAAGAAAAGCTTGTGTTGTTTTCATAGGCTTGGGATCAGCATGGAAATCCACATAGTAACAAGAAAAGAGGTCAAGATCCACAAAACCTTGCACTTTATGCTTTCACACTAGACTTTACAGTGCTTACCTGAAAACTTTTAATTATAGCTATTGGTTTGATAGTGCCTGAGGCTTTTAAAACATTGCTTAGTTTGGAAGAAATCTGAAGTTCACACAGCAAAAAGTAAGAGAAAAACAAATGATTCTCCCCTTCTTCATTTTTTCAATTCTGCACAAATTGTCTAACCAACAATGCATCATTTGCCCTTGGTGTGAATTTAAGAAGAGAATAAATTGCAGGCCATTAAGAAAACTCATCAGTTAGAGTTTCAGAGAATAGTCCAATGTATTCCTGCAGTTTAACAAAGTAAGGGACTACTTTCTATTTTCACCTCTCTGAGTAGTCCTTACCATAATAGTGTCAGTTCAATCAATGAATTGCAGAGCCAACTGCTATTTTAGTAAGGAAGTATTATGTAGTAAAAGGGTCAGGAAAAGGTGTCCCTAACAGGGGGACTGGAACTCTACTATGTCATGAACGAAAACTCCTACTTGCAGAAAACATCAGCAATAGGATTGGAGGATGTAATCATTTTAGTCCCTTCCTGTCATGTGCTGTTGGAATCTTTTGTTTTATGTTGCAAGTGTTTTGAAATTGCAGCAGATGATTGTCATTACAGTGCATCCTAAACCATGTGTTACTGAATATCTTTAAATTTCTGTTCTAGTATATTCCTATCACTGCCATTATGGCTGTAAAGATCTTACTGTCACTTCAGTTAATTGTAGAAGCTGAATGATGTTGTCTAACTTCCAGTGATGCAGAAGAAAATATGCACTTGCATGCTGCTGTTATTCAAATTGAATTTTCAAGCTGAATGGTAAAAAGCCTTTAGCTCACAGCGTATGTTACACATAAATTTAAACAAGGTGCTGAACTGTGACATCCAGAACAAAAAATTATATAAGGAGGTTGCTGAGCTTGCTATCTGTAAAGCAATGGGCACTCTGAGGCTATAAAGCGGTACAATGTTATAACCAACCCTTTCATAGTACCAAAAAACTACTTTTTTTTCTTAGTCTTTGAAGTTACTTCTTGATCCATTGATGAACTCCTGATTTACTAAATGTTGTGAAGGGAGCATGACAAGCAGGTTTTCCCACTTTGCAACATTAGCCACCTGTGTCAGTTCTCATCCTATTCTCTCTGTGCACTGAAGGAATCAAAAGTGACTTTCAGGTGTAATCTGTTATATTTGTGATCATTTCTGACAGTTAGACTTTATCAAAACTGCATGACAAAATAAAATCCTTCATTTGGGTCATTTCTAGGATAACTTTAAGAGATATGGTAAGTATTAATCTCCTTTTGGTCAAATCCAGACCTTACTAATGCTACTTTTGGGTTACTGGTCTCATAAACCAGCACATCCTGGACATCTCAGTGCTGCACATGAAATCTGGCTTTGCTCAGCTTTTTCTCATGTGGCTGATAGTCTTCTATGTGCAGGGACTTTAAAAATGCCATAACACACTTGCCACACTGCCTTGCTTTTTTGACAGTGGCCTGCCAGTAGGTGCTACTTTTGGCTATATCAGAAGACAGAAATAATTATTTGTGTGTTCATAACGGGATTCCTGAAGGAGTGGCTGTATATGCACTAAGATACAAGTGCTTAGAGGATTTTTATTGTTTAAGAGTAAAGGTTGATGTTAAACAGTATGAACATGTTTTTTTTTTTGTTTCCTTCTGCTTAAAAAATAAGGAGTGAATCATCATTTCCGGATAGCACACACTGTTTATGAACTGATAGAATAATTTTCAGGGATTAAACATAAACAGTAAAATGAAACTGCTATTTTGGAAGTCAGCTACTAATCGTGATCATGCAACTTACTTCCTGATTTTTGATTTGGTTTTTTTGTTTTTATTGTAGCATTAGTTCACTTATCCAGTTTTGTTGTGGTTTAACCCTAACTGATATCTAAGACTAACACAGCTGCTTCTTCACTCCCTGCAGTGGGATTGGGGTGAGAATTGGAAGAATAAAAAAAGCCCTCTTGGGCTGAGATAAAAGACAGTTTAAAAAGTAAAGTAAAATCATGCTCTTATGGAAACCAAAGCAAGGAATTCATTCACCACTTCCCACTGGAAGACAGGCGTTCATCCATTCTCCAGGAAAGCCGGGCTTCATCACATGTAATGGTGATCTGAGAACACAAACACAATCACTTTGAACATCCCACCTTTCTACTTCCCCCAGCTCTATATGCTGAGCATGATGCCACATGAGATGAGGATATTCCATATATATATATATATATGTATGTATAAAATTGGGGTCAGCTGTCCCAGCTGTGTCCCCTCCCAACTCCTTGTGCGCCCACAGCCTCCTCTCTGCTGGGGTCAGGTAAAGAGCCGAAATGGCCTTGACTCTGCGCAAGTGCTGCTCAGCAGTAATTAAAACATCCCTGTGTTATGAACACTGTTTCCAGCGCAAATCCAAACCACAGCTCCATACCAGCTACTGTGAAGAAAATGAATTCTACCCCAGCCAAAACCAGCACAAGTTTTTTGAGAAATGTTGTGCATGTCAGTACATAGGCAGCAGCTCTTTGAAGCACAGCACTACTGCGGTCATCTTGTACATGACATGTGCATTGTTAGTTTTTGTGAGACAGCTGTAAGATGTTATTACTGACTCTGGCACCGTCAGAAGGCTGTCTTCATCCTTTTGAATGATGTAGAGAAATCTTGAATTGGTTAAACTCAACTGGTGTGCTTTGGTATGCAGAGTGTTTTTTCACTTTTACCTGTACAAGATTTTTTACTGTCACAGCTTTGATTTAAAAGACTTGTTCAAACCAAAATTTCCTCTTTGTAGGACAAAGAATGATTTTAAGAGGTCATTCTCCTTGAAGCAGTTTGCAACTCTTTGCCATCATCTGTTAGAGATGGGATTTTAAGGGTATTCTCACCATCTTGAATATGAGTTTGTGGAGAAGACAAAGATTATAATGACATTTTTTCTCACTATTTACTTATTTATTAATTTGGGTTGTGGATTGTTATCGTTTCAAGTAATTCAGTATTACTGATAGCTACTGCATTTTAAAAAATCTTTGCTGGGGTTATAGAACACTATTAATTTTCCTAAGTAAAATGTGCTTCATTACTCAAAAATTCCCTGACCTCTTATGGAAGTGCAGGGTACACAAGGTCTAGAGACCAAGGACAGATTTTATATCCTAAACAAAATTATGGAAATTCTCCCATATATAAGTAGTGTGCAGATCTGATCTGATTCACATTTAAAGTTACGGTATGGACACTGGGAGGTTGTCTGTGTACAATGACGAAATGTCTGCTACTGTTGTCCAGTTTATACCTGGAGCAGTAGCTGCCAGGTTGTTATTACTTCTTCAGTGATTTATACTGTGTCGAAATTGTGCATAAGATATGCAGGGTAATGGAGTAATATTCTGGCTCCAGAATCAACTGGAGATTTTCACTTTTATTCTTTTGGTTCAATCCCAATAATCACTTTATGGAAAGAAGCTGTTTCAAAAGAATGGTGTAAGTTAGCCTTGCTTAATTTCTTACCTATACTTCTTTTTTTTATTTAGAAAATAAAAAGTCCTGAAGCATCTCAAAGTAACTTGACTGAGTCACTGTCTTCCTGTCAACTGGGTGTTTAACATCAGAAAGATTGTTCCTTGATGTTGTATTTAGTGAAATGTGTTGTCCAAATGCTGGCTCCTTAGCTGAAATGCATCATACTGCATTCCTCACTTTGACCAGAGAACCATAGAATGGCCTGGATTGGACAGGATGTTAGAGACTATCTTGTTTCAACCCTCCTGCGATGGACAGGGACACCCTTCACTAGACCAGGTTGCTGAGAACTCCATCCAATCTGGCCTGGAACGCTTCAAGGGATGTGGCATCTGCTTCTCTGGGCAACTGTACCAGCGCATCACCACCCTCACCGTCAAAAATTTTTTATTCATATCAAATCTAAATCTACTCTCTTTCCAGATGAAGCCATTTCCTCTTGTTCTGTCACTATATGCCCTTGCAGAATGTTCCTCTCCATCTTTCTTGTAGGCTCTCTTCAGGTGCTTGAAGGCTGCAATTAGGTCATGCCAGTCTCTTTTCCAGGCTGAACAGTCTCAATTCTCCTCGCGTTTTCTCACATAAGAGGTGGTCCACCCCTCTAATCGTCTTGGTAGCCTCCTCTGGACTCACTCCAACAGTTTGATGTCCTTCCTGAGTTGGGGACCTTAGAGCTGGATGCAGTGTTCCAGGTGGCATTTTTACCAGAGCAGAGCAGAGGGGCAGAATCCCCTCCCATGCCCTGCTGCCCACAGTGCTTTGGATGCAGGCCAGGATGTATCTGGCTTTCTGGGCTGTGAGTGCACATGGCTGGGTCATGTCCAGCATCTCATCCACCCTGAGTCCTTCTTAGCAGGGCTGCTCTCAATCCCCAGCCTGTGTTCACAGTGGGGGTTACCCCGACCCGGGGGGGGCACCTTGCACTTCCTCTTGTTAAACTCCATGAAATTCCCATGGGCCCACTGCTCAAGCCTGTCTAGGTCCCTTTGGCTGGCATCCAGTCCTTCAGGTGTGGAATCTCCACACTCAGCTTGGTGTCATCTGCAAATTTGCTGAGGCTGCACTCATATATTTTGTCTCTATCATGATGATGTCCTTTAACCACTTAGACCTTTATTAATACAACAGTTTTCTGCTAATTTCTGCTTGCCACAGGGCTGGCCTAGACGTACTGCTGCATAGGGCTGTGCCAGTTGACTTACAGATACTTTGTTCTCCCTGCTGTATGTTAGTGAGAAAGCTGTACTTACATTAAAATGAACATATTGTATCTTTTACATTTTATTCTGTGCTTTTACAGCAATCATAACTGGATAATTGCTGCTCCTTAGGTATAGTGTTGTAAGATATGCAATCACATCAAATCTGTTGAGTGGTTCTGTAATTATGTTTCATTTATTTTCTTTGTTCAGACATAGTATGATTATGCACAATCTTGCTTTCCTTGATTAGCTGTTTGACCAATATATAGCTAAATATAGCTAAAATGAGAAGAATTGAAAAGTTTTAAAAGGCGATGGACAAGATATTTTTCTTCTGGAAATCAGTTTTTGAGTAGTGGAGGAAAATGGGATTACAAGTTGTATTGGGTTTGCATGGCCAAGTTTTGGTAGGGGGGAGAGATACAGGGGTGGCTTCTGTGAGAACCTGCTGGAAGCTTCCTCTGTATCTGGCAGAGCTAATCCATGGGAGCTCCAAAGATGGATGCGCTGGTCAAGGCTGGGCTGATTAGAAGCAGTGGTAATGCCTCTCTGATAATATATTTAACAAGAAGAAAAATCCCATTTTTGCGCAGATGTAATTGTGGCCAGAGAAGAGTGGGGTGAGAGTAAGTGAGAGGAACAACTCTGCAGACATCAAAGTCATTGGAGAAGGAGGGAGAGGAGGTGTTCCTGATTCCAGAGGTGAGATTCCCCTGCAGCCCATAGTGAAGGCCATGGCAAGTCAGACCGTGCACTTGCAGCCCATAGACATCCACAGGGATGCAGAGGTCCGCCTGCAGCCTGTGGGCGAGACCCGCACCAGGGCAGGTGGATACCTGAGAGGAGGCTGCGACCCTGTGGAAGACCCAAGGTAAGAGGGGCCCAAGCTGGAGCAGCCTGTCCTTGAAGGACCGCGCTCCATGGAAAAGTGACCCATGCTGCAGCAGTTTTACATTACAGACCTGTCTGCTGTCTATACAAGACCATATTCTTGGTTTACGAAGATTCTCTTGGTAATTTTTTTCTAAGATGATGACACATTTTTTTTGCTTTAGATTTGAGATATGCTGTTGCCTGTTATTTCTGAAGCAACATATTTATTCTTATTTAGTCTTGCTTCCAAGGCAATTTCTTTTTACTAGATTTATGTCTAAAATAATTAGCTTGAGTTCAGACTATTTCTACGCGATCTAAAGTAGTTCTTAGTTTAATATAATGACACTTGAAACAGTGTAGAAGTTCCCTTACCAAGCCACTTACACTATTATTAAATATGCCTATCACATGTACCCAATTCCAAAAACCTCACTGCTGCCAAATCATTAAATGAATCAGGGAACAGACACCTGTTTTAGTGTTCTGTTTACACTAAAAGGAAAAGAAAAATAAAAGGGTTGAGGCAATAGTGGCTCTTTTAAGTGGCTTTAAATTCTTTCAGATTTGAAACAGTTATAATGGAATGACAATGTTCCTCTACATGCCTGCATTGCTCAGCTATCCACTCAGTGGCTGAGACTGTGATTTGTATCCCAATAAACTTGGTCTCTAACATCTGAATATGCTGAATTAATATGTATTTAAAAATCTTGTGCAATCCATCTACTTTGAGACCCTTATCAAATTTTTAATAGTGAAGAGAAAAGAGGTAATGGGCTCCTGCTGTGGTAACTACCAGCTTTCTTTGTTTTTTGCTCACTGAAGATCATATTATATTTCTTGTATGTCTCTTTTAAGTTTTCTGGTGAATATGGAGTATAAGAATTAATTTAATTAGTCTTCTAAACCTTGTATAAATTTGTATCATCAGTTGCTTATGGTTCAGCTGCTTTCCTCACTGTTCTCTTCCACTTCAAGTATTTAAATAATATCGTATTATTTCCATTCACTCCAGAACAATACTGTAATCACTGATAGTTTTATGTTCCTAAGGATATTTTAGAACATTTGCTGCTTGGTTTCATCCTAGTCTCTTTAAAATTATGTGTACTCAATCTGTCATTTACTAACTTTCGTGTGATGGAAAAAATGCTGTAATCCAGTAGGACTTCAATGTTTACAACATCTGATTGATCTTAAACACTTCATTGCTTTTTAATAGCTAGATGCATCCTGAAACTGAATGTGTATTCTTTGTTAAATCCCCTATTTGCTGCAAAATCCATACAAGAAATTTTATTATCTTTACTGATTCTTATAATTAATGTCAATATCTTCCTGATACTTCCTCTCAGAAATTCTGGTGTTTATTCTCACCCCTGAAATAATAGATGTGTTTATTCAGCTATAAAACTTAGTAGTGTTTCTGATTTCCAGTTGCTGGAAAATGGAAGATAGTTAATGGACATATAAAAATACCAAGCTCAAGTACTATTACAATAAAAGTTGCATTGTGGAATAGTTATCTGCAATCCAGTGAGGTATTAAAGTCATATTTAATGGTAAATAATCAGATCACATGGAGAATAGTCAGAGTATCACACACATCTTCTGAAAGCTGTGCAGTTTTAACCTTGAACTCGAAGGCAGAAAAACAAATAGCTGTTCTGCTTGATCTCTTTTTTTTCAAAAGCAGAAATGCTGAAAGAAAACTTTATTACAATTTCTTCATCATATAGGTGATTAGCAATGATAAATCCTGACATATTCTTCTAATACAGGGAATGCACTTCTGTGGTGTCCATGGTAATCTCCACACTGTTTCTAAGGATTTTATTCTACTTCCTTCTTAAGCTAATTTTTATAAACGTCCTTATTTTCCATGATTTGCCTCTTTGAAATTTAATGTACTTGGTCTTTCTTTGTTCCCAGAATCTGCTGTATATATGATTTCGTGATCACTGTTAAAAAACTGGCAATTTTGAAAGAGATTTGAAAGTTCTATGAGATTTTTTAAACTCAAGTTTAAAAGTCAAGATTCATTAACTAGCTCTTTCTTGATACAATCCTCAATAAAATTTACAAGTTTTATCTCTATATAATCTCTATATACATTTGTCCAGATTTTCATAACAGTGGAAATTACCTGGCAGAAATTATTTGCCTCCTTTGGTGCCTCACTGATTTCTCTAAGCAGATTTTATATGGGCTGTGTGTGGCTTGTTGATGACATAAACTCCAAATCATAATTTTCAAATTTAGACTTAGAATTTTATACCATGCAGATTTTGTGTTAGTTTACAGGTTGGCTAATTTGATTTGATAATTTAAGACAGAGAATTACTCTTCCTGTAACTGAAATTACTCTGTCTTTCCTGAGTATTTTATCCTCTGCTCTCATACAGTTACACGGATTGTCTGACTTCCGTAAATTTCCAACATGTATGGTATATTAATCTGGTATTTTATTTTGGATCACACATTCCAATTTCTCCATCTTGTTTCTTAGGCTTCCAGCATTTATAAAGTGGAAGACATGCTATTGATTTGTTACATTTCATGTCACTCTTGAAAAATGTTAGTTTGCTTCCTATTTTTATATTTTTATATTTGATTATTTCTATCCCCTGACCGTCCCTTTTTTTTTGAGAATACAGATTTTTGTTTTGTCTTCATCTTTACAACTGTTATCTTACACCCTGCGTATTTGTTCCTGTCAGCTTTCCCTCACTACTCAGTGTAAAGTTCACTCTGAAACCTGTTCATTGTAATCATCAGGACCTTGGTTCCTTAGAGCTGAACTCGGGTCCTTTCCTTACGGCCAGAGTGCCCTCAGTTCCTGAAAAACTGAATAATCTTCCTTTTACAGCAAGTTCTGAAACTGCGTGTCCATTGCTGTTCCTGGACATGCGTGGGTACTAACAGCACTTCAGAGATGCTGGCAGAGACCCTGGTTGTGTTTTCTACAATTCTATGTTTTGTGTCTGATATTTTTCCTACTGCCTATTTCATTAATATAGTTGGAGAAAACAATTACATTACTCTCCCCAGCACTTCCAAGCTGGTTCCTTTTAATGTCTGTACCTTCCTGTCTGGTACCTTCTAGGGCTCAGAAACCCAGAAGCCTATTTGCCTGAGGAAGGAGGTTCCACCTGTGCAAACTGTTTTCTGTTTCCAGAAGGGCATTCTCAGTAGGGAATGCTAACCAGCAGCAACACCTGTGTCTTGTGTTAGTCTTCTCTTTGCTAGGCTTTAGTGTTTCTGAGTATTCATATGAACCTCTTCACCCCCGAAATCCTGTTGTGGTGAAACCACTACTTACCTGATCATTTTAGGTAGTCCAGGGTCTCTGCTCACTCGTTGATGCTCTCATTGCTTTGGAGAAGTACAGAACATGTTTATTCTGGGCAAAGAATTTATATTGACAATTAACCGCAGGCTTTTCACATGATTGTATGATACAGTAATTTCCATAAGGGCAGATCTTTGTTATATAAACCACAATTATCTGCATGCTCTACCTCATATGCTAAAGCCTTACACAGCAGGTGATACATGCATAAAAATCTTCTGTGAAGAACTGCAGATATTGAGTCGGGGAGAAAAAATAATGCATTTAAATTTATAGCAGAAAGAAAAGTAGCATAATGGAATGGAGTAAGTTGCAAGGGACTTTGAGTCCCACCATATTTTACTTTTTTTCTTTGTGTTTTCAGATGCTTGCTGTCTTTACATTTTCTTTCTATTTAAAAGAAGTATTTGAAGCTCACAACCTATAATGATGTTTCCTTCTGTTCAAATAGGTGGGGTTTAGTAGTAACAGCTCTTTTAAGAGTTTTAAATGCACACATTTATTTGCATATGCATATTCCTAAATCACAAGTGCAGACTGCTTATATGTCTAAGCAAATCAGGGATTATTACTCACAATAAGAACATCATCTGCGCCTGCTAGTTCTGTTCAGGTATCGTGTCCATTTATGCACAAATAACTAGGGGATGTTTGCCACATTGTGTCATTTAACGGTGTCTTCTATCTGTCACATATGGTATCATTTCACACCTACATAACAGTAAAAAGCAAGAATTTTCCAGTTTCAAGTTGGAAAACTACGATAATTTATACAAAAAAGGGAGAATTTTTTCATGCATGTTTTGCTTTGTATTCATATAAAGTGGATGTCAAGTAAAAAAAAAAAATTATCTGTGACGTTACTCTCTGTTTTAAAATCTATACAAACACATGGATGTGTGCATATGGTGCAACAATAAATATTGAATACAAAATAGGTTTTTGCTTTTACTTTGTGAATGTGATTATCTTATTGCTTTATATGGTTGCATATATATATACACACATATATATATATATAATTACATGAAAGTATGTATTTCAATTAATATGAAAACCCCATGTAATTATAACACCTGGTCACATCTGTGAGTATTTCAACATGTACTTTATTACCATAGTGTCATTGTCTCATAAAAATTCCTGTTAGAAATATCAGGTAGGTCCGGGTAATAGGCAGCATGTTGTCAGAGTTTATATTTGCAGGAGAACAGGAACAATCCTAGGATCTAAATTTATATAAAAAAATGTTTATAATCTTATTATTTCAATCACCCACATAGCTTTAGGTGTTGTTTTGTTTTGGGGTGTTATATTTTGTTTCTCTACTGTCTTTCCAACTCAAAATTGTCAATCCCAATTGGAAGAATTATTCTGGGAATCACTGTCAATGGGCAGCCATAAGATATTTGCCATATTTTAAAAATATTGGGAAAAGCCTTTTGCTTGTGGCTAAAGTCTGATGAGGAAGCATGTCTTGCCTTCCCACTGCTTCTGTTACAATCAAACTAATAAGATTTTTTTGCAGTGTTAACTAATTCATAAAAGAAACAGAAAATTCCTTCTAAGTATCACTTATGCCAATAGGTTTAATTCCCTTAGATAAAGGACATAATTTTGAGATCTTTGACATTTAAAAAGATGTTAGAAATCCCTAAATCCTGTACAATTTACACTGAGTGATTAATACCTATGCTAATTAATGGACATAATGATGATATACTCCTTGGTAGAATAATCATTAAAATAACACTGTTTCTGTTTGACTGTTCTCCCAGTATTACTCAATTGTAGATAATGTAAATTTTAAAAGGAAATTCTAGTTTATTAAATCACATGGTTATAGAAGTTCTCTCCACCAAAAGACATGTAGAGGAAAAGTATTCACCATTATATGTGTAAATATTCACACAGACATGGATGTTCCTCAAAGATAAGGCTGTGTAATATAGGCATGACTATGCTTAAATGCCATTTGCAGTGTTTTCAGCAAAAACCCCCATATCTGCCATGTTTGTAACTTTTTTTTTAAAATTTATTTTCTTTATCAAGAATAGATAAATGAATGAGATTAATAAGGACTCTTTTATAAAGCAAATATTATGTTTTCATAGTTGAAGAATTTAATGCAAATATTGATGAATGCTCATCCTATATGTAGGATAGAGAGGGACACTACTTGATGGCTGAAGTCCTTTCCAGCATCTGACTGACGGAACTGAGCACCATAACAAACTGGGGTATCCTTCTTGATTAGGAAGTGCAAACGGAGTGCAGACAGTTACAATGTATCCTCATTCTTTTTTAGTCTGTCTCACTACAGCTGGAAGGCAGATGCTTTCATTTTCTAAACAGTTTACTCTCAGTGTCATTCCTTGTGTCGCTCTTTCAAATTTACTCTGTACTTCATCTATTGTCTGGTGATGTCCTTTTCAATGCTCATTGCAATATAAAACATGGCCAGGGTTACCGATTAGCCAAAGCTGAATTCAGAATGACCTTACTGATGGCATTTCAAATTTCAGCAAACTTCAACATCAATTAGCATTTAACAACTGCTGTTAGAAACCCATCAAGCTGATGTAGAAGACAAACTACATATTGATTTGTGAATCCATTGATAAACCCATTGATTTCCCAGCTGAACCGACTTAGATATTTGTACACGTAAATTTTTTTTAACAGCAAATTGCTGAAAATTTTTAAATTCAACCCTTCTGCCAGTATTTTCTCTGCTAGGTTTTATGGTGGGTTCTGACACAGATGTAAAAGTTACATCTGCAGAAGAACTCATAGGATATGGTTGATCATCCCCATTTTCTGCTGCTTTTCCTGCCAGCATTGTCGTATGCATACCAGCAGTTAAAGTTGCATGGAACTGTTTGCAAGTGGATACAAAAAAATCCTTGATGTGTCTGACCATCAGCGCTTAGCATTAGCAACAACATTTTTTTGGTTGCTTCATTCACCTGCAAAATCTGAAGGTTACAAAGCAACATGGAAAGATGAAAACTTTCCAACTGGGATTTTTTTACTTGATTTTTTGAAAGGAAATCTTTTCACAAACCTTACTATTTAATGGACAAATCTTTGAAAGAGGCTTCTGACCATGAGTGTGTCTAATGAAACGCAGCAATCTTAATTATCCTAACAATCATTTGTACCAGCAAAGAGACGGTGAGTCTTCCTACAGGGATAGCAATGAAACTGACAGCTAGGGTGGTGGGTGAAGAAAGGAGAATGAATTAGGTTTTGAAACTCCCTGACCCACCCAATTTCCAATTGCTTTTTAGACGCTAGTTACAGTCTTTCCAAGTGTTCTAAATTAATCAGCTTTTGCAGAAGTTAGATCAGGGCTCATTCCAACTCCAAAGAGAATCTAAAAAAACTTGAAATAATTAACCTGTGAAACCTGGCTGCTGGGTAACATGCTGTTTCTACATAGTTCTGGGTTTGCAGAGCCCTTTGTGCAATTCACTCTACAAGATGCTCTGAAACACAGCAGGGAAAGAAATCAGCTGACAAAACCAGCAGCAATTGATTGAAGATATTTAACCTGTTATGCTCATTTCAAATTTTGTTTAATAGCAACTGCTTTTTCTGTCTAAACTATTGCTTAAGTTTTAATAGAAGTAACTTGTATTCCAAAGTGAAGGAAAAGCCTCAGCGAGCCGTGTTTCTTTTTAAATGACATTGTCTTTTCTTGTAGCTGCAGTCTGGTAGACTGTGAATTTCATCTGACAACTGAGAACAAGAGAAGAGTGACTGAGTTTAGTTTTATTCTAAGTTTATTTTTGCCTTTTCATTACTGACATTGAATGTCTCTCACCAGTTTAGGAGTGACTTTTCCTTCAGGAAAGGGACTTGTATTGAAATACAGTAGTCCACTGATACTTATTTCTCACAAAACTAGCAAAGCTTTTTCAATGTATTTAATTTCTTAAAAATATAGGTTTACAGGGAAAAAATTATTTTTTGCCATCCCACCTCTAGCAGTACTTCTATCAAAGTAGGAGTTAGTAATGATGTTTATTGGCATCTGCATGAGTGGCTGTGAACAGAAGTGGAAAAAGATTTTTCTAAGAATTGTTTTCAACTATCATCTTCCCGCCAAAGTTTCTAAAGGACCCTCTCCCTCTTGTGCTTCTTTAGATCTGTTCACTTATTTATCTTTATCTGTTCAGTGGAAGCCTGGGTACACTTAGTGACTCCTTGGGTGCATTCCCCTCCCTTGTACTTTAGTCCATTGAACGACTGTTTTGGGCAGAGGTTATCTAATAAATGTAGTTTGATACTGGCCCTATGAATTGCCTAGTCTGCAGGGAGGAGAATATATCAACTCCATTATAATAACTGAAATTTCTTGCTACAGAATTAAAGACTTGATCTATTTAAAAGAAAACCACAGCTACAAAAGCACCACAAGGAAATGAGTAGAATTTTTCCTTGCCGAAAGGATGTTTCCAATGGCAAAAAACTCCACCACAAATCCATACAAAAAAATCCCAAACAAAAGCTGCTGGCACTGATTGTGGGTGTCCTTTCTACTCCACCTTAGGCCAGGTAGAAGAGCGTGTGGGATAGCAGTAGAGAGTGGATGAAGGTCTGACCATGCTTGCTTCCTGGAGCAGATGCTTTGAAGAACCACCTGTGTAGAGAACTCAAATTAGACTGGAGGTTGCTGAACCCTCACTGAGTCCCAGCTTTTGAAATAAAAAGACTGCCTCCCACAGCCTTCTCTGCACCAAACATAGCCCTTTTTCCCGCCCCTGCAGCCTTCTTCTGAGTACTGCTATTTTAAATGCTATCATTTTCCATGTTATTTATTTGCCTGTTGGAAAATACTCCCTGAAGGTATGTGTAATACTTTCAAGACAAGCCAAGAATTTTTATTCTTTTGTATTAATTTAAACCTTCTCTGTGATGACAAGGGAGGAGTGAGGGGAAGCTGTAACTTAAAACAGCTGATACAAGCTACTTGAAAATAAATTTAATGAGATTATCATAATTTGTTGTGAACTTGGAACCCATTTTCTCAGAGGGAAAAAACCAGGAACATGTCCATGGAAGAGAGCTTGCAGACTCCCCATCCTTGGAGATGCTCAAGGCCAGGTTGGATGGGGCTCTGAATAATCTGATCAAGTGGGTGGCATCCTTGCCATGGCAGGAGGGGTGGAAATAGATTATGTTTCAGGTCCTTCCAGCCCTAACCATTCTATGATTCTATGCTAAACCAGAAAGCTGGCATATTTTATTTTTATTTGAAAAAAGCCTGAATTTTGCAGGGATAGGCAATTTAGAATTAGAAAGAAATTCTTTACTGGCAAGAATTTCAGACCCTGGCACAGGTTGCCTGGAGAAGTTGTGGATGCCCCATCCCTGGAAGGGTTCAAGGCCAGGCTAGAGGGGGCTTTGAGTTACCTGGTCAAATGGAAGGTGTCCCTGCACATGGCAGGGGGTTTGGAACTAGAGGATCTTCTCCTTTCCAAACTGGGTCATTCTATGATTCTATGAATATAGATTTCCTAAGGATTTAAAATCAATAGGAAAATAGTAATTAGTGTGTGTTAGTGGCTGGAAAACAGATGGATAAACGAAAAATAAATAACTCTGAAACAGCATCTGCAGATGCTGACTATCAGTCTAAGCTTTTAACAGCTCCTGCTACCAGTGGGAACTGCTGTTTTGCCAAGTAAATGACAAGTAATAAACACTGATAAATGGAGCATGAAAATCCTAAAGTATATTTTTGCATTTCTCTCGGCTTCATCTGATAATAAATTGATGTTTTTAAAATTCCAACTTCACTCATTAGTATCAGAATTCCTACTTTCAGCATGAAATTATATTTCATATGTGAATATGATAGCTGCTTTTTTCCCATTATTATATAAACTGAAAAACAGCTTGTTTGGTTTATGATTAATTATTGGGATATATTAAATCTTACTGTCTGTTTTTAAACTTTCACTGCCTAGTACTGGAAGGAGAAAATTTATCAGTAGGTATAATATAGCTTAAGTAATAATGATAATACATCATATCAATGAGGAAATATGGGCACAAAAGTCTTTTGTACAATTAAAATGTGAAAGAGAATGTGGCACAGCGAAATATTATCATACGTAAATGATATCTATCTTGAATAAATGTGGGGGTTTTTTGCAATTGTTAAATTATACAACCTCTCCATATAACAGCCTGTGACATGGTTTTCTTATTGGTGTTTGTTTCACTGGTGGTAAGCATAATGTAAAAGCCGCTATGAGGTAAGCAGGATCTGCTTTTGAGCACTGTGGAATGCTGTAACACTTATGGATGCTGCCTTTGATAAAAGACCAGGAGCTATGTCTACAGCTGTTAATTCAGAGGTGGTGGTGCCCCACATGTGTGATCCTAGCAGTATTCATGTGAAGGGTGGGAGCATGAAAAAATGAGGAAAGAATGAAAATCAAGTTCAGAATTTTTTTAGTGCGCATAGATTAAATGACCAGAGAGAAACACTGAGCCTACACAGTTAAGACACAGTTTGCAAACCTGAGTCATTGTGAATGCAGTTGCACTGTCTTTATTTGTTGATGCTTATTTTTACATTTGTTTACAAATAGAGAAAATTAAGCATATTAATGATCATGTAGTTTGGGTTAGCACAAAAACAATCATTATAATTGTAGGATAAGTGGAACACTGGAGCCAGGCAGCTCAGGAGGTGAGACACCTTCCTCACTGGACATTTTAAAGATAATCATGTTCACTGCAAGTGAATGAACATGAGGTTCTTGCTTGCTCTGACACTTCTAAAATTTGGCCAAAACTGAAACACAGTGTGAATTGAGTTGTTCAACTTTCTCTGCTCTCTCTACTCTACTTAACCTTTCTTTGCCCATTACAGCTTAGTAGGATGGATCCTTCTTTTCTCATCTGTACCTTTGTTTTCCTCTTCAACACGTGCTCTCTGAGGAAATTACACAAAGGCTGCTTTCCTCTCTGCTCCCTGGCTGTACCTTGACAAAAGCAGAGGGTCCAGTGCTGTTAGAAAACCTTAACAGTCCGTCACACACACAGACTTAATCTTCAGTTTTCTTTTCATCTTTGGGAAACAGGAGGGCAAAAAGCCACTGAAAACGCCTTATGCATTTCACTTGTAGCAGTAGGAATACTGCCTATAATTTATTTCAAAAAGAAAAGAAGAAAAAGAGCACATTGCATGACTCAAACGAAAGGGAATAAAGCTGAAAGAGTGTTCAGCAACTGATTATTTAAAAATTACAGGTAAAATGAGTGCAATAAAGGAATGTTCAGATGTTAGGAATTATCAAGCTCAGTATCTAAGCTTGAGCTGTGTGCAGTATAAAATTAATCATGCAATGACATATTTTTCTTCCTGTGTGCTTGGAATTTTCCAATAAGGAATTTTAGTGATACATTGTTCCCCCTGCATTTACAGCACTCTACCAGAGTTTCAATTAATGACTTCCTTTCCCAAATTCTAGAAGTTTAAAAATATTAGAGTACGTATTAAAATAATAGTGGAAAGATTTATATATGCATGTATTAATTGCATTTTAATTAGAGAATGAATGCAGTGAGCTACAAATAAAAGTGATGGGAAAGAAAGGTAGGAAATTTAGTCAGGCAAATATCTTCTTTTATTCGAGTGTTGCAATGTAACACTAAAATATAGATAGAGATTAATATAATCTTTATTTCTGGTAATCAAATTTTTCTTCTACTTTAGGAAATAATTTCTTGATATGAGCCCAAGTGCTATTGTGTGAACTATAGTTTTATTAATTAGATTTATTAATAATCTTCCAGCCTTAGGATGTAGCCGATACACTGGCTATATTAAATTTTACAACTAGTAAGAAAATAATTCAGCATAAAATCCATTAGAAAGAAATTACTTTAGTCAGAACATGCACCTATCCTTCATTCGTGATTTTTACGAGGTTGCTGGGCAGAATACTTAGCTCAGATCTCCTCGGGTCAATTTCTTTCTTTAATACTAACCTGCAGCTATGAACATGTATTATCAGAGAAATGATGTAATGGAAAATCACCCTGATGTGAAAGCTTATTAGAAATCACAAGTGAATACGCTCGCTTGGGGCATTTGAATAACAAAGCAATGCACGACTGAAAGTTGGCAACACTTCAGCTCCTTTCATGCTCATAGATTACGTGGATTTTGGTTCAGTTCATAGTATCTAACTAAGTAGGTTTCACTTTCTATTGCTACTGAGATTTGTCACCAGATAATGGGTTGCAAACATGGTTGGGAGTTTATAGAATGTCTTACACAGAATAAGATGAACAGTAGAACTAGGAAGATCATATTAATTGCTGGCAATTTTAGCTGCTATGCTAAGCTCAATTTTAAAACTGTATGAACTGATTTGAATAACTAATCAAAGTTTATATGCTATCCTTTAGCATTTGAATGATTTTCGTGAGGATACGTGCTTAAGAAATAAATCTTGAAGTAGTCTAAGTACTGTTTAGAAGTTTAGATGGATTTTGACAATTCTGTAAAACTTGTCATTTACTGGATCCAAAGTAACATGAAAGCATATCACATTTTTAAAGTGTAATTGTACAAACTATCTCAGTATTCTTCTTCATCTGAAAAAGAGATCTGCTCTTCTTGAAAAGTGATGGCAAAAAAGAGGAGATCAAATTATTTGCAACAGCACTGTCTGCAAAAAATCAGCTCAATCATAGAGAAAAAGATAAAGTTGGTGAACTAAAGATAAAAAAGCCAAACGCAATTTCCAGTCCCGTAACAATTCAAAATGTCGTATTCAAGTGACATTGCTACATGAAAATTGTAACATAAATAAATTGTATCAACTTTGTTGGCCAGTGCTTTTATTATATTTAATAAATGAATTACATAATATTACATATATGCTTGCACAAAAGCTAAATTTAAAACAGCCACCTGACATTGTATCTTCTCATCCAGTGGCTTTGAGACACTTGGAGAATGCAGTGTAAAGTAAGTTACATACAGAAAACTTTCATGTAAAATTGAACTTAGAATCTGAGAAAAGGACATATTTTACTTGCTTCGGAAATGAGTTTTCTGAGACTTATTTAAGAAATTTTGCTAAATAGGGTGGAGGCACTCATAACAGAATTGATAATTATTTAAAACTGCAGTTTCAAAGCAAGGCAAAGGAAAACTTTTAATGATTTACACTGATACTGTTAAAATTATTAACTAAAATAAATCATGCTGTCTTCTAACAGATTTTCCCAGGCTAGGAAAAATGAAATTGATTTTCTTCTCCAGTTTCACCTATGCTCAAGATCCAAGAACAAAGGCACAAAACTTTGCAATGATTCACTGATACACCTCAAGTTAAACTGGACATATTTAAGGAAGGCAAAACTGAAACATGCGCCTGCACTATTGTACACCAGTGGGAAAAGGGAGACATGAGAAGGGAATATGGGATATTGTTCAAGGTGCCACACAAAATCATGTTTCTGTTTCATTATTTGGCACTCACATGCGATGCTCCCCTTGTTTCACAGTAAGTGTTTTAGAGGTAGAGGATCTGATACTCAGCTCTTAAAATCAGTGTGTGTTTTGAGTTCTGCATAGAGATGGGATCAAGCTTGAAATGATTATAGAAGTCATGCAGTGAGCCTCTAAAAGCAGTCAGTGGCTGCTCTCAAAAGCAAATCACTTGCTGGGGAGAAGAGATGAGTTAATGTGCACAGCAGAATCCAGCTGAAGACAGACCAGCTGGAAAGGAAAAAAACCATCATGGGCAGAAATGCAGCATTTTGGTATTCCTTTAGTATTTTAGGGTATGAAATGGTCTCAACGTAATTATGGAAACAAAGTCCCTTTATGAGCTATGGAAAGTGAGGCTGACAGGAAAGACCACATATTTTAAAATTCTGATTGTGAGTGAATCAAGGACTGGCAGCTATGACTATAGCTACATGAATAGTTCATTTTCAGGCAAATTCTAGGTGATTTTCAGTTTCTTATAGCCCTCATATCTGACAGTAGTAAAAAATAAACCCAAACCCCTCTTCTACTTGGCTTATGAAATGAAATAGCTACTGAAATTGCCGTAGTATTTGTGAAATAGCTAAAACTGCTGTTGCCTTTGAAAAACATAACCTTGGACATGGAAAAATTAAAGACAAGAACAGTTAAATCACTTTCCAGGTCTATATGACTGTTGATGGGAAAAAGCGCCTTCATTACTGAGAATGAAAAGAGAGTCAGAAATGTTATTTTCTGTTTGAATTTTCTATTTCTGGAACAAGCCTCTAAGCCAAACCATTTTTGAAAGCCAGACAGAAAACAAAAGCCACTTGCTTTAATATTCTTGAAAATATTGTAGGTTACAGAGCAGGATAGTTTTGCCTATGTTTTGAGCTGTACTGCACAGACCATTATGTAAGAAAAATACAATTAAATTAATCCGTCCAAGAGTTACTTTATGTAATCTTTACATTTTTGTGCTTTATGCAATTTAGAAAAATAATTATACACACTAGATGTTAGGTAAATTGCTTAGGAATTTTGAAATGCTGAAAATTTGGTTCTGACCTTTGGAAACTTCATCTTTATTCAACTGGTTTTTTTATTCCCCCTACTTTTAACAAAACGATTTAGTAAGGCTCAGTCAGTATAATAAATTTTTCTATTTTCATTACAATATGTTATATTGCTAAAGAACTATTGAATGGCTTATAAAGCAGGCATTGTAGTATTTTGCACTATTCTCTTGATTATCATGTCACTATTACATCAGATTGCATTGTACCAGGTTTATTTTGTAAATGGTTTGTGCGTTCTGTAATTATTATTATTGCACGTTTCTACAGCTTTTGTTCAACATGTTAGATCTGAATATATTAATCACTTAACCATGGTGCAGCTAATTTCTGCTCTTGGCTCTATAATCTAAATCCAGAGTAGCTCCATTTGCTACTTTCTGACCAGAAAATAGCCCACTAATGTTTTTCCTATAATGTTCAGAGTACTGTAAGATTCGTTTGATCTGCCGTAATAGCTCTTTTATATGAATATCTTTGTGTTTCCAGACAAATGATGCCCTCATTTAAATGCAGGAGATCATAGAAAGGGTCTTAATGGTCCTATGCAGCTTCTAGAACATTAAGAATGTCCTTGAAGTACTGTGGAAGCTCATGCAAATCATGGCTCTGTGCCTTTCCATTTCAATGCATGAGATTTGAGAATGTGGCAATGAAAATGTATTGGCTTATAAAGTTGGGACTTTGTTCCCTCAGAGACAGCCTTAAAGAAATAAGCAATTGTGTTTGAACCTCAACTGTATATTTACAGTAGTTAATTTGGTTAATTTTTTGTTTCATAATTATGTTCAGACCAGAAGCATAATATTGTTTTAAACACTGTCATGTTCAGATACTAATATTCATTTACACCTGTACAAACTGTGCCTCTGAAAGAGCACAGAATCCTTATTACAGGAATAAAGATCTAGTTCAGCTTTTCCAGAAAGTTGAGTTTGTAAAGGGAAGGAGAAGGGTGTCTTTTAATTGTTTTTGTGTTTTTTTTTAAATTTCCCCGGTTCTGAAAATTATTGAAAACCATTTCAGTATCTAATCTAATTTAGGCAAGTCTCAACAGAAGACAAGGGTGTGGCACTGGCCATAATCTTCTTCTAAAGATATTATTCTATCAGTTTGAGATTGACGCAGCCCTCTGTGTCTGCCAGGGGAACTGGTGCTGTGTCTTCCCCGAGCGTCCGCAGAGACCAGACTTCTTTCACAGGCCAGTCTCCATAGGGAGCGGTCAGGAGGGGCTGCAAGGCCACCACACAAACACCCATGAAGGCAGGTGCAAAGGTAAGCACGAGAACACAAATAGGCTATTCCACATGTAGATCCAGGACAAAGCGGTTGAGAGGGGTCTTTGTATAGGTTCCGGTTTATTGGAGGGTCCAGGGACAAAGACAGCAACAAAGGAAGGGGCAAGAGTTTTATAGGGGGACGAAGGACCAATCAAGTGAGCACAGAGGGGTAGAAAGAATGTAGATGGACAAGGTATGGCCTAATGGGAAGAGGGGAGGGAGGGGCTAAGAGGGAGAAGACCAATGGGGCATCGAATAACAGGGAACTTTCTAGAACATATGAATATTAATAAAAGGGAATACTGATTTAAAAGGATGATACATAAAACTGGGAAGAGGGCTAACTGGCCAACCAAAACTGCACGATTTACATAACAGAGCAAAGAACAGTGGGAACTGGCTTTAAACAGAAAAGGTTAAACTTCTGTGCCCGTCCACCATGCCGGTTCTTGAGCGACTACTGTGGCGGACACAACTGCCACAACATGAGATTTGGCGGTTTGTGTGTGTTAATGTGTTTGTGGCATCTAATTCCTTATTGCTCTAAGCAAGGAAATTGATGGAAGCTGAAGTTCTACTGAATGCATTGAGAAATTGTGTAGCCTGTTGCCTGCCATTCTCTTGTGCTAAGAAAGTGTTGTTTTCAGACTGTGGGAAATGGTAATGGCAGAGTATGGGAGCATGCTCAATAAGAGTCTGGGATGAAGGAAAGCAGTATAAGAAAAAAACAACCTAAATCAAGGCAAAACATCTGTCATGGGGAACACCATCCCATTGCTATGGATACTTTCACAGTCTGTTCTGCTGTCAGGAACTGCTGGTTTGATAATATATGAGCAAGATGGCTTCTGGACACCAGGCATATGCATTTAGGACAGAAAATGAAACTATTTTATGAACCTTTTTCTTCTATTATAAACATTTGTTTCTATTCTAGCCCAACAATTTAACAACCGTTGTTATGTTCTTATGTGCTAAATTTCAAATTAGTCATCAGTTTCAGTTTTTCCTGAAAAATCAGCCTTTCTCCAGTTTTACTGCTTTGCTATAGCAAACGATTCACGAATGCTTTCTGAAATGTCATTAAAATGTGGGAGGAACTGCAAGGTTACTTTGCACCCTGAGAAAGATAAAGCCAGTTATAATGCATTAAAGGATACTTCTTTTGCCATCTGCACAGCCTGACACGTCTGTACAATCTGAAGCTTCACACGGCTATATTTTCTACAGTGAAGTATGTAAACAGTTGAGTTTAATTGTGCTCAATGCCTGGGCTTCTATTCCATATGATGTTATTTCTCCATCAGATTAACTGTGTCCTTTTTAGATCATATAAATCACAGTTTATCTGAAAGGACAATGGAAAGACATTTTGTACAGAGGGAACTTGGTATGCAGAAACAGTCTTTTGCAGAATAAAAGCTGCAGAATTCAAATTATATGTTTAGTCACAGGATGTTCTTGATTCAGATGAACAGAATATAACATACTTACAGTGCCAAACAACTGACAGACATTATAGACTTTCTTTGAGCTGCAGAGGGGAAAGGAAAGTATGTGAAAAGGGGAGGTGGAAAAATAGTTGATACACACCAACCCTTAGCAGAGGACTATCACAAGGAATATCTTCTCAGAAGGATAACTAAAAAGAAAGTAATGCAAGGTAAGAATAATTTCTTAAAAAGCTGTAAATTGGCTTGTATTATTTCAGTGAGGACAACACAAGTTTGTAGCATGTAAGGCTAAGCCTTTTATGTGATACTGGAAGATCTCACGCACTCATCTCTGTGCAAAACACAGTCTTCTGTGGCAAAGAGTTTCTGGCTTTAAAAAAACCCTCTACACTACTTCTCATAGCTGCATGTTTTGAATGTAAATTTTATCCTACTCTTAGCAATATTTTCAAATAAACCCTGGGATGTGTACTGACTGCCTTAAGGGAGCAATACTTACAATCTAAAGAAACCAATAAAAACAAAGAGAAAAGTGAAAAGGTAGAAGGCAAATAATTCAGTGAGTAGTTTATTTCAGCTAACACCAGGAGGTTTTAGAAAATGTATAAACAAACATTTGGAATGTGAAAAAGTAGCAGTACAAAATGTCCACAGGCTTAGGTTGGTTCTCCTGACTTCTGGTTCTTTTTTACTCCTTCAGATGAAGAGATTCTGGAAGAATAAAATTATTGCTAATGTTTTGTTTAGGAACTTATAATTTAGTCCTTGATGGCTGACTAAGATTTGAGCTGCTGGATTCTTTGGGGCTGGGAATAGAAACAGATATTTCTATCTTTGACAATTTTCTAATATTTTTTTAAAAATGAAGTTGTTTCCCTGAAGAATTGAAAAAAGAAGGCTTTTCCACTGACTTAATTTCCAAATACTCTCTACCAGTACATATTCGATAGGTGCTTGGATAATACCTTTTTTTTTCTCTTTTTGACTTCCATTTTCTTCTAGAACACATTTGTTACTGAGCAGGGTTTTTTGGCTTTGTCTCATCTCCATCCAGCAGCACCAAGGAACATCTCTCTGTCTACCCTCATCCCATTTGAAGTGAATGGTGCTACAGTTTGTAATATACTGCATTACACTGTAATATACTGCTTCTATAAAGAGTTGAACTATTATAGCCATCCTGAAAAAAGATTTGCTTTCCTCTGAATTGCAGTATCAATGTTAATCTATGTGAGGCCTGGGTATATTATTATTGAAACAAACATTAGCTTTGGGGACTTCATGTTTGCCACCTTTTTTAAATCCACTGAGCATGAGGCATAGCCAATGATGTGGCTGTTATTTTTGTTAGATAATGAAAGGGTTTTTTCCCCGAGTGCCCTCATTCCATTTATTTGTAAGCTTTCTACAGGAAGCTTCTGATCTCTAAGTCCAATTACTTCTCCTCCAGGGCCATTTATAGTGATTTAAGGGGCCTCCAGGGCATCATGCACAGAGTGCTGTAAATCCTCACTTTTGGAGGAATCAGAAAGTTTGCAATACTTGCCATATATAAGAGATCTCAGAACTTTATTGAACCTTTGAGATGAGACAGCTCATTTCCATCATGTTAAGACAGAAGTTATGAATGGAGAAAGAAGTTCAAAGAAATAATTTTGTTGCCTCTGTTAACAGGGAGCATAGGTTTTCTGCTTATGGTGTGGATTTCAGTCTTGGCTGACTATTGAGTTCTTCATTTTTCTCATCATGAGTTATTGGCAAATGTGCCTCTGCTTGTCTAAAATTAGTATCATAGGTTGTTCCTTATTTAAATTTTACATTTGAAAGTGTTAGGGGGAACAAGATTTCTGAAAGAGAGACAAGGCAATGTGGAGTGATGGCAGTATCTATACTGCTCTAAATAGCCCCATGGTGCTGCAAGCAGAATGCACCTCACTTACCTGGAATAGCAAGAAGAGATAGTATTTTCCCAAGGTAGGCCTTGCATGGGTGTCTCATGGACTAGAAATTTGTGATCACCTTACCATGGCGATTGAGTGAAAGCCAAAATGAGGTAGTTTAAATAAATTTCATTAATCTCTTTTATCTAAGAGCAGGTGAAGTATTTTTCATAAGTTCTCTAGTGATTTTTCACTGTAATATTTCAAGTTAATCAGAAGCTGATGGAAAAGAATGTCAGCTCCTACATTTGACTGATGAATAGCCTGCTAGTTCACTCCTGGAAGTTTGTAAAAGTTTGCCCTCATGCTGAAAATAAATTCTTAAGGTTTATTTTAATCAGGATTTTAGAAACATTGGGCAGAGACTATCAAAGTAATATCTTTGGTTGCAACAGTCCTTTTAAATATGAGTGTTCTGGAGGTCACCTTGTTTAACCTAAGGTTTTATAAATGATTTTTGACTAAATAAGAAAAGCTATTTCTTTGAGACGGAACCCAAAACCTACTGGGGAAAAATAATTGGGTTTTGATGGACTGTAATCTCTTGATTCAATGTTTTACAGGAATTATACATGGAAAAGAATAGTAGGGAACTCCATGAAATTATTGTGACAGCTGAAATCAAAATCACAGTAGCTTCAAAAAATATATTTTTGAAAAATATCTTTTCAGAGCCGAGTGAACATACTGAGTGAATCATGAAGTTTCATAATTTTCAGTGTATAATCAGTGAACTATTTTAATTCAGCATATTTGACACTGCCATTCTTGTTTGCAAAGAGAATACCACTAATTAGAGGCAGTCTAATTAAACAGCCTAATTACCATTAAGGTTTCGGCAAAGATTGAACAGTTCTTATTTTGTCCTTGTTTTTGCCAAGGCACAGACAGCTTTTATATTTTTCTTTCACAATCCTAAGGTTATAAGCAAAAATATAGAAAGCTATAAGAAAAAGAGAGTGAAAACACACAATTTTCAGCCCTTCTGGAAATCAGGGGTTTGCATTACAGTGCAGCCTGAGACAAGAGCTGCAGATTTATGAAGATCAGGTTTTTCCTCTGAACTCAAAGGTGTTTTCTCTGGAGACGGATTCTGCTTCAGATTCCTAAGAGACAGTGTCTCACCCACGAGATAACAGATTTCCCTCTGACCTTCCATAAACTTGGGACCAGTCATACACCTCTGTGTGCCCTGAGAGCCTTGCAAGGCGAAAGAAAGGCTGATAAGGAGCTCAGGTCCTCTTTCTCCTTGCCTGTGGAAGATGTTGAAATTGCTCCCTGAGACAGCAGGAGCCACTGCCTCGAGGTGCTCAGGCAGCAGCAGGGATATGTGGGACTCCTTCCTGCCTGGCCAAAGTCCCAGGGGCTGGCATGGCTGCGCTGTCCCCTGCCCTGGTCAGAGTTGGCCGAGGATACTTCGGCTACACTGGCCCCATAAGTGTTTCATTATGCTGTGGCAGGTAGCAGGCACTCGTGTGACAGGGAACCTTATTTCATTCTGCTTAGATATTTCTACATTACCCCCAAAAAAGCCCGAAGTTTTCAATGCTAAGATGAGGGGTTTTTTCTGGTTCTGCATAACTGTCTCTCTCATCAGTACTGAGAAAAAAGAATAAGGTAATGATTTGCTTAAACAAAGCTATTCCTGACAGTAGGGAGTTATTTTATATCCTTATTTGCAAAATGACTAAGGGCATTCTTACTTTTTGCCTAGCAAGAAGTGGCCTGAAGCACGTTCATCTGGTTTGCTTAGCATTATCTGCTACTCAAGAGTTTGAGCTGAATGGTGAGTTTGTGAATGTTCAAACCTTCATATGCAATTACTTTGGTACAGGAGAAAAGGAAAATGTTATGCAGCATACTGATCCTGCTTTATATTTGAACACAGAGTAAAGCCCTTTTGTTTAAGCATAAAGTACAAATGTTTACCTTGGAGCCTTGTATAATTTTAATTAAAACACAAAGCCATGCCTTTGAACCCCTACCTCTGAGTCATATAAAATGAAATCTCAAAATTAAAATTTCTGTGAATAGTAGTTTGTTTTGCTCTATTGCTAATCTTAATAAACACACTGCAGGTTAGTCCCATTTATGGTTTTCTGTCTGATCTGCTTAAAACTCATTCTGTGATCAGTTTTGGTCATGTTTCAGCACCTAGCTAATTCTGATTAGCATTACAATCTAGTACAATAAAAGCACTTTAATCAGAAATTGCAAATGAGCCTCAACCACATCTAACATAATCAGCTATTTTGCTGACATCACTTCAGCAGCAGGATTGTCAAGCACAGAATGAATTTGCTATATGTATGAATAGCTTTAGGACATGTTTGATACTGATTTAGAGGACTATTTGCATAAACAGCAGTTAAAACTTAATTAAAAGTAAAAACCCTGTTTTATGCTTCCAAGGTTGAACAATTTTTGCTAAATTTAATGATGAGGTAGTCTGGTTAACTAATGCTTTCCACTCTCTCAATCTGTCATAAGAACAACCTCTTGCATTGATTATGTAGACAGTTGCTATATGTTCTAAGCATCACAATAATTTACAGTAAGTCTGGCTACTAAATGTCCACGGTTCAGCACTTCATGAATTTTTAAATTTTTTTTTCTTTTTTTTAATTTTAGGACTGAAAAATTTACTTTGGCATGGAGCATCTTGTCCTATTTAAAAACTACTTTACACTAATGACCTGTTACAAGAATCATACGTTTTATTAAACTCAGGAGTCTGGATGAGAAACAGTAGGCAGAAATTTTAATTTCTTTGCCTTGGCAGACTTGTAAACAAAGAAACAGAAAGCTAAGCATTAAAGCAGCCTAACAAACTGTAATGATATATTAGTTTGAAAAACATTTGATAATAAGTCTGGATTACAAATTGTTTTCAAATAATATGAACAATAATTTGGCTTAGAGACTAGTTTATTATAATAATTTTTCTTCCCTTTCTCCTTGTTGAACTAAAGAAAAAATATTAATTCCTTTGTATTAATGATTCATTTATATTTATTGACACTGAGATTAGCTCAGTTGGTTAGAGCTGGGTGCTAATAATGCCAAGGTTGTGGGTTTGATCCCTGTATGGGCCATTCACTTAGGAGTTGGACGCAATCATCCTTTTAACTCAGAATATTCTGTGATTCTGTGGTTAATGCATCCATTTGGAATCTTAAATTCGTGTTATCAGAGCAAAATATATGAAAGTAAAATGCTGTCTACAGTTAAAATCTTGTTGTATATGTGGTAATGTTTTTGAAGTCTTTAGTAAATCCAAGCGCGGGTTAATCTTTAGCTAAAGATACAAGCAAGGATCCTTTTCGGAGTGTTATATTCTCCATGGACTTGTCAGAGGGAAGTAAACAGAATGGCTACTGAGCAATAGGCCACATATGTTTATATAAAAAATCTAATGAAAGTCAATATAAGTTGGACCAAACTTTCCTATTCAAATGTTCATTGCCTTTCAGATGCCACTGCACTATCATCATCATTCAAAAAATCTCACCAGAAAAAACTTGAAAATAGTATTTTACTGTTGACATTTTAATGATATGAGGTGAAAATGTTTTAAAATGAATAGGATATTTTTCTTACAGATAAGAAAGTTAATAAATAGACATTTCAATAGAAATTCTAAAATTTTAAAATACAACAATATTCAGTAATAAGCAGACTTTTTACAAAGAGAACATGGTTTAATTATTTTTATGACATAGTGTATTCTGAATGTATTCTACACCCATTTAAGCAGAAAAGGTTCAAGCTGTGCAGGTGGATTTCAAAATTTACAAAGAAATGTAATACAGAATTTCACTGAAGAACCACATTTGGATGATATAAAAATTATTAAGAAACTGGATGATTAAACAGAGTCAAGAAAAACATAACTTCTCCGGATCTACAAGCTTATAACATCAAGTATTGTCCTCTCTAATGGATAAACAGATAAAAGAAATGGGAATAATGCAGTGATTATTGTAATGGTAGTAAGTTCTTCAGTTTTTCTTTCTGGTTTCTTGTTCTTGATTCAGCAACAGGTCAGAGGGTTGGAATTTCTTCTGTCAGTTCTTCTCACTCTGCCTTTTTTTAGTTTTGGGAGATAGAAACACCATGTAAATTGGCACTGAGAAAAATGTCTGTGAAGAAATGGGATAGCTTCGTTTTATTCCTGTATTATTTTAAAAGTAACCTGTATCCCTAGTTCACAAGCAACAACATCAATGTAATATAAATTGCAGTCTTGTAAGTTCTTTTGTCAGGGAGGTTAACATGACTGCGCTTTATTTTTTACCATTACATTTCATCTCTTAGGCAAAGAATACTAGAAAAACACACAGAGGTAATTGTTTTTCCTCTATTGTAACACAAATTCAAAAATAACCATTAAAAATATTGCTCTGCTTCATTCACACAAGAAATGAAGGCTCTGTAGAAGTAGAGGCTTTTTTGGCCATTTCCAGTCTGTACATGAACAATTTGAAAATTGCGCTTACTTGCACTGGGAGTTTGACTTACAAGACTTACTGTGAGATTCTTTTAGCAGATCTTGCCTTTCATCCTTCTATTCTTGGCAAGTTTGATCAGTTATGTATGTTGCGTCCATATGCTCCAACACAATATCTTTTGACTCAATTAAGTCCAGTATTCTGTAAGTTTTGAAAATACACCTGACATAAAATCTTTTGTTTCTCTCCTAAAGTTTATGATGTCATAATAAATATATTTACTCATAAATATTAAAAGGGATGCTTGAGGGAGATTAGTATGTATACAAGCTCTCCATTCCCAAGGAAAAATACAAATGTTTATTTTTTAAAATTTATTTTTATTATCCTTGTTTATGTGGAGATTCTTAAATAATTTGATTTGTTAAATAAGGTCCAGTGAGAAAAAAGCCTTTAAAAAAAAGTGAAATGTCTAAACAAGTAAATAATTTATATCACTGTAATTGATTTGTACTGATCACTTATATCCAGAGGAAAGTAGAAAGAATAAATAACTTTTGAATGTCTGATTGTTTTGTTGGAAAGTGACTGCCCATTTATGAGGAAACCTTAGTGTAAAACTACATTTAAGAACGGTTTATTGAGGGTAATATTTTAAATTGACTTCTTTCTTGGAGAGATTTTTAATTTAAAAAGACTCCTGATAAAGCTGTAAGTGATTAGACAATCTATACGTAGTCTAATTTAATTGATCATCTAAAAATAGTAATTTGAAGCTCAAAGCAGGGATTTGCTATTAATCTAATCAGTCAGTGAGTAAAGGCACTAGGTTCATATATTTCCTGGAGAGGTGGTTATTACTGCAGTAGACTGAATGATTTATGGGAAATTGAGAATCTGATGAATGCACCTGGTTTTTAGGTTTGGTTTTTCATTTACAAGTGGATACTGACTGTTATAAATGAGTTTCTTATTTCTATGTACCTAAACAGATGAAGGCACCAGTTAAGCATGCACTTATGTATCATGCTTTATGTTCTTAAGTAATCTGAGGAAACACCTGTTTTATTACCCAGCTGAATGTAGACTTCGTTGAAAAAGGCATCACTGACTTTTTAAAAAATATTTTTTTAAGTTAATCCCATGTTGAATTGTTTGGCCAAATATAAGCATAAGCTTAATATTTTCAAAACATGTAAAAGCGTGTAAGCTGATACCGGGGTTTGCACTGCACCTGGAAATGCCACGGGGTGCACAGAAGCAAACTGGGGATCCCAAGGATGCCACATGGATGGTGCTTCGTGTTCCCTTATGAAGCCACAACAGCACTAATCACTTTCCTAAGTATAACATCAGGCTTAGAAGCAACAAAACCACTTTGCTGTTTCCCTGTAGTAACTATTTTCATACCAGTTCCTACAAACTCCAGTCATACATAGTACTTGAGCAGAAGGACACTGTCTAGTTACTGTCACAATGTACATCGAAAGGCTTCCTAGGGCGGATTCAGCGCTCACTTTCTTTCAACTTAAAAAAAATTATGTGAATGAGCTAGTCTAGATCTGTGGTCTCTCTTCTCAGATTTTTCTTTTCTTATTCTGGTAAGGATACATGTTTTTTTGCCTCTCCATTTTTTATCTACTTGCTGTAGTAGTAGAAATTGCTTTATCTAACAAGGAGTTAATACCTTAATTTGAGATATTTTGTCTAAATATATTTTTTCTTTGGATACTAGTATTATTCAGCGTGTGAATCAACCCTTGTGCTTTCATTTGTACCACATCTTTACCTGAGTTTTTAGCTGTTCCTCTAGAACAAATGAGTATAACTCTGGTGACTTTGGATGTACAAAGGACACGCAGTATTTGCAGAAGCAAAATATGAACAAGGGGAGTTTGAGGTATAAAACTTCATTGTTTTGTTGGACAAAATAGAAATAGGATTAAACAATACAAGTTTATGCAGGTTACTGTTGAAGTTTTTACAGAGCAAAACTGCATTGGACCTTGTACAATGATGTTTCTCAAAAATACTAGAGCATATTAGTAAAAAGGAGAGAATTTTTTTGCAGTTGGTCTCACTGAGATGGTCCATAATTGTGCTCTTTAAAAATGGGAGCTGTCCACCATCCCTCCAGGCCAGATACGGAGGAGATTCCACATCACTGTTCCTTATTTAACTGAGTGTGTATATATATATATATATATATATATATATTTTTTCAGTAGAACTAAACTCTCAGAACTGTTAGTGAAGGTCACAGCATTATTTCAGATAATGGGGACTACAATAATTTTAATACCCTCCTAATAAAGGGTTTTTTAGGAAACAATGAAATTGGTCATCTCTGAATTTACTGTCTCATACGTTTTTTTGACACTGCTAATAAATAACCATTTATTGTAAGTAATTTTGCTTCCAGAAAAAGAAATCCTTTGTTTAAAAAACAGCTCACACAACACAGAGGAATAAGAAGTTTGTAGACATAGGTGTTAACAGATGCTAAATAGTTATTTTTTAATGGAATTTTTAAAAAATCCTGATATTAAGTGCTATATGTACTTTGAATGCAGCTGGCATTAGAAAAATGTAGCTTTTAAATGCAAGTAAATATTTTACCTTCAAGGAAACCAAAAAATAGTGAGTCAAAATCTTACAGTAAAGAAAAAATGATGACAGCTGAGCAGGTAATCCATGTTGGTAAAGAATTTTTGCCTTTAGACTTCAACTTTCTGAGTTATTGAAAATTATTTACTGAATTTCAGTTGAACCTAGTCTCTGACTAAAATTATTCAATGTCTCTATTAACGTCATACCTAAAGTACTATTTTGATGATTCTACTGATTTAACTTGAATATGCCTTCAATATGACAGTTATTTTTAATACAGGGATGGAATATTTAGAGTTTTGCATTTATTTAAACACCATTTACCTTGCATTATTGCCATTAATTGTGGATAAAATGATCATAATATTTTTGTACATTTATTACTTGTTACTATGTTTCAGTGCTTCATGCTAGGATGAGGAAATTTAACTCCAAGTTTAGGAAACTGTGCTGGAATACATTATCCTTTTCAAGGACCGTAAATGCAAATCTTACTTATTGATGTTATTCCTTAACTAGTACCATGGTGTCAATAAATGACTTGTATGCAGAAAAGGACCTGCTCTCAGAGATTCTAGACCTGAAATCTGGAATTTAGGATTAGAGAAAAACATTTTTGCATCTCATTCTGTCACATAAATTCCTTTATAAACTTAATGCTCAAGCCACATTTTTCTAAACGTGTATTTTTCAAGATTTATTATAATTTTCCTGACTTTTTTTTTTTTTTTTCACTTCAGAGCATATTTTCTTCCTGTGATGGCTAGCCAGTGCAGCATGTGTGGTTTCTATATAGCCTAATGGAAAGTGCACAATAACAGCACTATTATATTTCCTTTTATTGTAGTCTATCCATCTACACACTCACAGTAATGTTTTGTTTGCCTTTTTTACTGCAACTGTGCTTTGTGTTTCTGGTTAAAGTGATTTTCCATGATAACCTTCAAATTGTTTTCCTGATCAGTGTGCTAAATTATTGGGCCATTTGCCGCATATTGTATAGCTTGTTTTCTTGCTCCAAGCCTAATTATTTTGCATCTTTCTGTGCAACAAAATGCCTTTACCATCTGCTATGTTGTTCATGTAAACAATCAAAATCTTATTTTGTACCATTCAGCCTTACTTCTTCCATCTCCTAATCCTTTTATCATCTGCAATCTTGAACATAGTGACCTTACTTCCATGTATCTCTTGAACAGATTCAGACACCAGAGAGCAACAAAGTCCTGCAGTCAGACTGCCACTTTTCTGCTTCATTTATACAGTTGGAAAGGATGTGTCCTTGTTGATCATTTTTTATTTCTATTTTTCTTTTAATTTTTATTTATCTTTTCAGAAGTAGGTTACCATAATGTATTTATACCATAAACTTCAATGTGCACTATTACTCTCTAGGTTCAAATACTAGCAAATATGCTTTGTATAACTGAATGTATGTTTTACTTTATTTGTCATGATAGTAATATCCTAATAGCTGGACTTATTAGCAGAGCTTTAAACTAGATTTGATGGGGGGAAAGGGATATTCTCCTGAGTGTCAGAGAGGAGCAAGGAAGCAACACCCTTCCAGGAGACAACAGCTAGCTGTGATGTCAAACTCAATGAATCTAGGACAAAACAGAACGTCCTCGCTACTTGCGCAGTGCCACTGAAAAAAGCAAATCACTCTTAAACAATAGAATGAAGAACTCGGGATGCTCACACAGAAATAACACAACAGAGATAGATTTTCATGAGAGGGATAAGAGGGATTATGCTTTACTGGATGATAAAAAATCTACTTAAAGTTATAGATGTGAGATGAGAAAGAGAATGAGGTGTACACAAAATACAAGAGAATTACCAGTTATAGAAGAAAGATTTGATCTGGATAACAATCCTGAAGCCTTCTGCCACTGACAAATGTCAAAGAAATATTGTTTTATTTTCACTTCATACGAGGCTTATGGAGAATGAATCTTTTAAGGTAGTGACTGTGGGTCCTAAAAGGAGAGCTGCAGAATACTCTTGAAATTAGCTGACCACATCCTTATTTTAAGCATTTTAACCATGAAGAAGTCTAATTAAGGGATAATATTATTTTTCCAAACAGTAAGAATATGCCTGAGAGCTTTACATGTTTGTCGGGTAAATCAACATCTTACTAGGGAAAAGCCTATGTATTTAAAAGGAGACTCTCCCCTTTTTTTCTTTTTCTTTTTTTTTATATATTGTAGTGCTCCACAG
This sequence comes from Oriolus oriolus, assembly GCA_013400235.1. Lineage (NCBI taxonomy): Eukaryota > Metazoa > Chordata > Aves > Passeriformes > Corvidae > Oriolus > Oriolus oriolus. Next base: position 67,470 of record VXBT01002931.1, read on the forward strand.
AATGAAATGCCATAGCAAGAAATAAATATCTAAAAGAAGGTTGCACTAATTTTAAGAATAAAGACATACTTTCCTGGGGCAGGAGAGAACAATTTTTCCACACATTGCCTTTGATTCTGTAGATTACAGATATTTTGATCTTGGTGCTCCTTTACGTATATGAATCCCTAAAGCTAAATCCTGTTCACTGTTGTGTGCATCCTAAACATTTACTCATAATGAAAATGACATAAAATAGAATCTTATTTGTTTCAGTTTTAACAAAATGTTGTTCAAACTCAATGGTAATGGTCAAATTATTATTTGTAGTATTAGTATACTCTCATGGTAACGTTACTAATTGATTGCAAAGGTAATTTGCTGGTGGACTTATTTAAATGACATTTGCTAGTGATCCTTTGGCAAAGTTTTTGACTTATGTGAAGCCATGGTTTTATTCATATTTTTCTGTGGGGTTAAATTTTTCTGAGGGATCTATTTGAGATCATTGACAGCTCTATATGAGCTACAACGCCTTCACATTCTCAACAGGTCATTTAAAGCCATTTAAAAAGTAGCATAACTCTTGCAGAGGAGTTTCCTGGGGGTTTCTTTCTATAGCTCAGTATTTTGAAAGGCCTGCTTTTTAATAAATACCTGAGGCAGAAGCATATTCTTCAGAAAATCATGAAGATTTATTATTCTACTCCCCCTTACATCCTGTGCTTTTCCCTTGATATTTGTGATGATTAACCCTTCTGCACGGCAGGAAATCTTACTTAAATCTTTCTCTTTTTTTTCGCCATAGGAATGGAATTTAATACAAGGCTAAGTTATATATGTTAAAAAATGCTCCTTTCTTTATTTTTCTGGCACCTAGCCAGAATAATAGAAGGTGGTTTCTGAATATATATATGAAGTGGTTGGGATTTTATCAGCTTTCTTCTCATCTACCTCAGAGGACAAACTCCCTCAGACTACAGAAATAGTGAAAAGGTCCCAAAACCATCCTCCAAAATACTCAGCATTTCTCGAAAAACACCTTCAAGTGCTTTCAACATCCCTCTGCCTTTAAGAATACTACAGAGTCAACGTGCAAGGGACTAATAACAATTAAATATTTATGCTAAGCTGATGGAATTAGTTGTCTGTCTGCATTCTGCACTCAAACATTTAACTCTTAAGTAGGAGTTTCCTGGATGTGGTCTCTACCACTTTGCATTTAGGTCCCTTCACTTATGCACTTGTTTTTGGGCTCCTAATGGGAACTGCTCATTAACTGTGTTTCAAATATTCTCCAGGACTCCCTTTGCTATAACAAAGTGTTGCTTGAAAATTGACCTAGTGAGACTTTTTCAGATCACACCCCTGCTTTTTAAGGTGCCTTGGGATGGGAAGTGCTTTTAATTCAGGCAATTGGAGAAATACATATGGTAGCAAATAGCTGCAATGAGTGGGCCTATGTATTAGCTGAAAAGGGCTAAATTTATGCTTTTAAATTTAAGAATGAAGACAAAAATAAATTTATGTTGTTGGTCACAGTTTGGGGCTCAAATGCACTAGTGTGACTCACCAAAGACAGCGTTACTGGAGTTATGTCGAAGTCTTCATGTCAGCCTTACAAGCAAAAATAAAAATAATGGTGCTTCTAAAATTACAATTCTCTATAGTTTAAAGAAATATAATTAAATATTAGCCACTGTTTTAAGGTTTTAATTTTTTTTTTTTGCATTGAAAATACCAAAAGCCATCTAAATCATGTACGGTAATTAAAAAATATGGGAATTGCTACATACAAAAACCAAAATGCCAGGTAACTTGTAACACTGTTCAGCAAAGGAGGTGACAGCATTGCAAGAAAACAGAAAACAAAATTGATGCACGGAGATATCTGAGAAAAAGATAGTGAAACATTTGTCGTTTTAAACCAGTCAAGGACAGTAAGAGACATTGCTTCATAATAGTTCAAAGCATATCCCATAACTATGAAGCAGGAAATGGAAAAGTCATTTTATGAAAATTGTTAGATATCTTGTATAATCTGGTTAGGTTCAGGGCCACTTCTGATTTCCTGGAAGTGAATACTTTTATGAATAGTGAGTTTTCTACAGAAATTTTGGGAACATTTATAAAGGATCGAAAGGATGAAATGGTAACCTTTGGTGTCTGCTGGTCCTGAAGAGCATCTTTAACAAATTACAGTGTGCAAGTGATATGTGCTGCAACTGCATTTTGATTCCACAGTAGTATCATGATAAAATACAACACCAGAGATGAGACAAAGATTAAGTGCCATATAAGTTAAGGCCGAAAACAACCTGGAGTTTCTGGAATATATGACCTAACAGCATCACACAACAAGTCTGAAGGTTCAGCTTCAAAAATGACTTGAGGAAATAAAAGATATTTTGTCCTTTCTCTTTCTTTACTGTGTTTGAGTGGGTAAATCCCTATCATCTTGGATGTTCTTTGCTTGTTCTGTTCCTTCACTTGCAGTTGCTCCTGAAGGAAAATCATTAGTTAACAAATGGCTCAGGACTCTCCAATTTTCAGGTCACTTTGTTTACTCCACAGTGCTTATTTGAGTGAATCTCTTCACTAAGTCTGTCAACAGATGCAGGCCTTGGAACCTGACCAAAAATCAATATTCTGTTGTCTCTGTAGAGATTTCTCCAAAATTCTTCATCTTTCCCACTTCTTTGGGAACTGTTTATGGCAGATCATTGACTTCAGTTTCTGAGCCCCTTTTTTGGAGCCCTTTTGATCCTAAACCTGTACTCAGGGGAGTGACATTTTATCAGCTTTTTTTCCGGATTTGTGGGAGGGGTCACTAAGGGCCTCTGCTTACTGTAGTGCTTAAGACCTTTGGAGATAGTGTAATGTCAGAAAAGGAGAAAATCTTGAGCAAATTGGCGAAAATATGCCAGAACAGGGAAATAGCTAAGTCAGGCATCGCTAGGGATTTTCAGATGTCAGGATTAGAAATGTGATGGTATCCTAAGAACACCCCCAGGAGGAGTATGCCTGGATAATCTTCTCTCTTTTTTCACTTTTAGCTTGATTAAATATGTTTTTCTTAAAAATCAATATAATATTAGGACTGGTAACAGTTTCTTCTATTTTGAGAAAGCTTACTTAGCAGCAATAAATATTGCTGCTATTCACTCTCTGAAATGTACAAGCTCGTATTTTTAATTCGGTATTTGATGAAAGCCTCAATTTTTTAAAAAAATTCAATTTATTTCATCCAGTTCTGATTTTTTCCCTTCTGAATAATTCAATCTATATATTTTCAGTATCTGATATGAATTTCCCACATATTTACCCTGATAACACAACAGTCACAAGTTTATGTTTTCATAACACTAACTTATACTTCGAGATTTAAAACTATAGAGTGCCACAATGCAGGGCCACATTAAGACATTAGATTTTCAAACAAATTTGTCTCATTTACGCACAGACAAGTGAGGGTGACAGTGCTGTGGGTGTTTGCTACAGGCCACCTGATCAGGTGGATGCCTTCTAAAGACAGCTTTAAGTACCCTCACAGACAGAGGCCCTGGTTCTTGTGGGGGACTCCAACCACCCTGACAATCACTGGAGGAACAACACAAGGCACAAGCAGTCCAGGAGGTTCCTGGAAATTTTCGATAGCTTTCTGATACAGGTGATGTGAAACCAAGTAGGAACTTGTGCTACTGGACCTTATACTTGCAGGCAAGGAAGGTCTGGTGGGAGACACGAAGTTTAGTGGTAGCCTTGGCTAAGTGACTTTGAAGTGAACTTGAGTTCAGTATTCCGCAAGGAGGAAGCAAGGCAATGAGCAAGATTGCAACTCTAGACTTCAGGAGAGCTAACTTTGGTCTCTTCAGTGAACTTGGAAGAATCCCATGGGAATGTGCCCTAGAAGGAAGAGCGGTCCAAGAGAGGTGGTCAGTATTGTGGGATTACTTCCTCCTGGCTGTCTGGAGTGCATCCCTCTGGGCAAGAAAATGTTAAAGGGGACAGGAGACCTACACGGATGAGTAAGGAACTCCTGTCAGCAGATATACATGAAATAGAGGCAGGATGTTTGGGATGAGCATAGTGATATCAGAGTATTCAGAAATGCAACAAGGAAGGTCAAGGCTCATCTGGAATTGAATTTGTCTGAAGATGTGGAGGATAACAAGAAGGGCTTCTTCAACTACATCAGTACCGAAAGGAATATTAAGGAAAATTTGTGCCCCTACTCAATGGAACAGCGACTGTTGCAACAGAGGCTGCAGAGAAGGCTGACATGCTGAATACCTTCTTTGCTTCAGTCTTCACTGCCAAGGCCAGGCCTCAGGAATTAGTGACCCAGGAAACTAGGGACAAGACCTGGAGAAAAGAAGACTTTCCCTTGATTGAGAAGGATTGGGTAAGAGACCATTTAGTCAAACTTGATATCCAGAAGTCCATGGGCCCTGATAGGATGCACTCATAAGTGTTGAGGGAACTGTCAGATATCATTACTAGGCTACTCTCAATCATCTTTGAAAAGTCACGGCAGTTAGAAGAGGTACCTGAGGACTGGAAGAAAGCAAATGTCACCCCAGTATTCAAAAAGGACAAAAAAGATGACAGAAGAAATTATAGGCCAGTCAGGCTCACCTCAGTCCCTGGAGAGGTGATGAAACAGCTCATCCCAAGGGCTATCTCTAAACACACAGAAGACAAGAAGGTGACCGTAAGTAGTCCGAACGGATTTACCAAAGGGAAACCATGCTTAACCAACCTTGCTGCCTTTTTTTGATGGGAGAGCTGGCTGTATAGAAGAGGGGAGTGCAGTGGATGCTGTCTACCTAGACTTTAGCAAGTTTTTCAACACTGTTTTCCCAGAGATTGTGGAGCCTACTTCTCTGGAGATATTTGAAAGCTGTCTGGACATAATTCTGAATAACATGCTCTAGGTGACCCTGCCTGAGCAGTGAGGTTGGACTAGGTGACTTCCAGCTGGCGCTTCCAACCATTCTGTGATTCTTTGATATAAAAGGTCTATTGAGTCAGATGCCAGAATGGCATTTTTTTCTCAAAACTGCATAAAGATTTTCAGAAGGAAGACTCTCTCCTTCAGAAGTTAGTGACAGTAATGGATCTGGGGCTGATGCTCCATAGTGATAAGTCTGGAAGTGCCTTAGATATCTCTACGGTCACTGTGAATTTATCACACGTTCTGAGAGAAGGAGCTACCGAGTACTTCCATTATTCATACTATCCTTGTTCTCTATACACTCAGAAGGAAAAAGGGACACTATGTTTTTCTAGTGGACACGTTATGTTACTTTGATGAAAAATGGTTTGTAAACCTCTTTCTTTTACTCTCACTATATTTGAAAGATTTATGTAAGAGTTCTCCAGTGAAGAACAGAGAAGACACTCCAAAAGATATATGTGATCAACATGAAAAACTATGATTTTTAACTACTCTAGCTTCTGATTCAGTGAAATTAAATTCTCACTTATGCTATAAAACCGGTGCTGCACTTTTAGATAGGCACAATATATAGAAAAAATCAAGACAGATAAACAACCTTTTCATAGATTCATAAACACCACAGAATCAAGACAACTAAAGGTTAATAAGGGGAAATTTTATAGAGGCTAACCTCCATAAAGTGGATATTGCTCCCTTTTCACCTGCCCCACATTCTGTAGATCGTTCTTCATTTGTGGCTCAAAAAATACCAAGTAATCTCATTTCAATTCAAAGATAACCTCCTGTCTCCTTCCAAAAAAATCTTTTTCAACAGTTGATTTAAAGCACTATGCTTTACATTACAGGTCATTGTAAGGAAGAAATACACATATGCTATTTTCAAATGTGCACAAAAAGAATGGAAAATAAGAATGATCTCTACAGATTTTTTAAATAATTTTTACAGTTATACTGACAATTACAAAGAAATACATTCATGGTGATTCTGCTGGGAAAATTTTATTCATTTTTGCTTTTCAATTTATTCTAGTCATACTTTGCATTAATAAGCTTTTTTTTTTTGGTACAGAGAAGAAAATAAACTGCTTTGCAATTTATGCAAAAGGCAGCTTCAATGTATGACTGAGGAGAATTCAGATTGGTATGAGCAATTTTGTGGTATCAAATGTTCCCTGACAACGTTGTAAAAGTTTAGGAATTTCTTTTCTCTGAGCCAAGAAACAAAATGGCAATTTTGCATCTGAAGATAAAAATTGAATTATGTCATATATGCTTAATAATTAATGTGTTCTGTATACTAGCTGCTTAGATTAATTTAAATGCTATATGAGATCCAAATGTGATTTTTGTTGCAACAGAATGAATCACCAATATGTACCTTGTCAGTAACATGCAGAAATGACTGATATTTAGAATTGCTTTTTGCTCAGCCATAGTTTAGGTTTATATAACCTCAGTGGTAAAATAAACATGAAAAAAACATCTGTTCAAATAAATTCAGAATTAGTAAATGACTTACTCTCGAATGACACCAGAAGGGAGGCTCATGGGGAAATGTTAACAAACAGTAATGTCACATCACAGCTTCTATAACTTTGTCTCAGCATGGCACACCACAAAGCAAGCTGTCTGCTAGTTTCATTAAATGATTTGCAAATTGCTTTTTCTTATGCACTAGGGTACATTTTTCAGAAAACATTATTTTGTTGTTACTGTTGAAAACTATTTTTATTGATTCAGTCAGTTTACAAGATGTTGCTTTTAGGGAATGGTGAGTTATGAGAAACACTGGAATTCCTGCATGTTGCTAACCTGAGTCCATCGATGCTTCCACACAAATGATAAGCACTGATGAACACAAATGATGAGCAGCTGTCACTTGAAAAGCTTCCTTTGCAATAGACAAGGAAATGCTGAGAAGAGGGACAGAATGTTTTAAATTTAAGGAAAAAATGCAGGCTGGTAATTATACTGATGAAAATTCTATAATGATGCTTCCAATTTTATTTAAGACTTTGCATTACCGCAAGGCCTTTCCACAATGTCTTATGCTCTCACCATGAATATTTGAATAATTAATTCCTTTTTTAAACTTATGTGCTGTTATTCTTGATCTCAGATCTGCAACTGCAGATGTCTGATGTCTTTGAGTGCCCACTGAATTTACACAGATGTCCATAATTCATTTCAGTGGGCCTTTTTATCCTGTATCATTTTACTGAGATGATTTAGTCTTTCTGAGTGTGTCTTGCAAACTTTCTTGACAGTTGCAAGGCACTTTCTAAAGTCTAATAGATTTCTCTATACATGGGCAAGGTTGTGCACTGACTTGTTTCCATTTGAAAACAAGTAAGAGAGACTTGATAAAGGATATGAGAAAATATACTTTGGAAGAGTGAAAGAAAAGAAGTTAGTATTATGTCTTCATAAACCTTAGATTCCACAAATTTGAATGACATCCTCTGTCCCAATAAAAAATATTTTATGCCTTGTAAAATGACATTATTGGATTTTTAATAAATTCTCTCTATAAATAAAAATAAATAAAATAAAGGGGTATAAGTCTTAAGTAGTCCCAGCTGCTTTTACAATATGTAAAACAATACTTCCTTATCCCAAATAATTTATATTTTGAAGTCATATTTTCCCCTAAGAAACATTTGTTCATTTGTGGTTTTTTCCTTGAAGAGTAAAATTTCTATTGCCCTAAATTATTGCCTTAAATCTCTGCAGACTGAGTGATGTGAAGGAGATGCCCATCTCTCCAGCCTGTCGAGGCCCTTCTGAAGGGCTGCACAGCACTCTGGGGTATGGATGCTCCTCCCAGCTTTGTGTTGTCCGCAAACTTGCTGAGGAGGCATCTGCCCCTTCATCAGAGCCATTGATGGATAAGTGAAACAATGCTGGACCCAGTGTAAACCCTCGGGGGCCCTGCTAGTGACCGGCCTCCTCTGTGCTGCCGATCGCAAACCTCTGAGACTTGCCCTTCAGCGTGCTGATATTTGTTTATCAGAAATTTATAGAGCATGTCCACCGGGATTGTTTGTATATGCAAATGCACTGCATCAGAGGTCTACTTGAAATCTTATTGATTCTTCAAGTGTGTTTTCTTATTTTCCAAACACAGAATTGCTGTAAACCCAGAGTTGATCATACTTTTAATTAGCACTTGAATATCAGCTTTGAACTAAAACAGAGAACTAAAGAAGTGATTTGTGGTCATAGTATTCAGTTCCATTATCTAGTCTGACACCTCAAATTACATAACGAGAATTATTAACAAGTATGGGTTTTATTCTACTTCAGTTGCTACAAAAGTTACAGGTATAAAGAAGTTAATCCTTTACACCTTTCAGACCTTGTTCTCATTCTATTATTTGATGTGTATTATTATGTTGTCAGCTGCTTGCTTAGAATTCAATCTATTCTGTTCCCCAAATGAAGCAAGAGAAGTGAAAAATGCCTGCAATAAAAGTTGTATCTGAATACCTGTGCAGGAACAAACTTTTATTTTTGGTCTCAATATGTAATTTCTATTGATTAGTGCTTGATTATTATTATATGGACACAGGAGGTGTTGAGATAATTATTGCATGTAGTTTCTGATAATTTAAAAACAAATGAGCTCTTTACCCTCCGGATGTTTTATTCCAGGCAGAAAGTATATCTCCTTTTATCTTGGGCAATATAACTCCATTTTTAATTTATCTTAACTTGGGAGGAAGATGATCAAAATTTCCATGGCATTACTTCAAGTATTTTTATAATTTCTAAGTACTGTTCCTAAAATCACTCATTTTATAGTGGCTGCTTTTAAGTGGAGAGGTTTGTTTTAACACAGACAAAAAGAGTGGAACAGTTTAGCATGAAACTTGGATGAAAAAAATTGAACCCCCCCCCCCTCCCAAACAGTCCAAGAGCTTTTGAGATTTGACGTAACAAAGACTTGTTAAAGATACAATAAATATATCTACTTATATTCATTTAATTTTTTTCCTTGTTGCTGATAGTCAGGTACTGGTTTCCACTATAGAGATCCTCTTATCAATTTTTTGTAGAGCAATGGCTATAGTAAATAAAAGACATTTTATGCAACTCTGAAATATTATTGGAAATGCATAAAAACATTTGATGTTATTTTGAATTGTGAGACATAAAGACATTCAAAATGTTAGAATAATATTTTTATTATAGAACCTTTTTAAGGAGTTCACCTAAGACTTCTTAGTATCTGTAACATATAAATAATACAGCAGTTTTAATTAGTTATGAAGAAGGAACATCACACATTATAATATTAAGTTAGAAGAAGCCAATTTAAAGCTGAATTCACTTTCATATATTAATAAACCTTTTTTTTTGGGGGTAGATGTCAATCTTTAGCAGAATATTATAATTTTTTGGTCATTATCAGATAGCTTCATAAGTATTTATTTTCCACTGCTTACATTAATATCGTGAAAATGGATGTATTTTCATATAATGTGGAATGAGATAAATTCTTTGGATGCTACAGGATATGAAGCCAGGTTTATGTTTCAGATAAATGACTAGGTGTGGAATAGCATACACAGAAAAAGAATTATTGCATGAAAACTCTCATTTTACTGAGAGTTACAAATAATACTGGCTGGATGATACCTGATTTTTAAATAAAGTGGGACATGTAAGCAGTTAAGATTAATCCTTTTGTGAACTGAAAAACCCCAGAATTTCAAATCTTCTAAAGTATACAAAAAAAACCATCCACAGATCTCTGAAGTAGGAAACAGCTATCTTGAAATTTCAGTTTGTAAAGACAGAAATGTCTGAAGAATCATGAATTTATTTTTCTTTCTAATATTCAAAAAATAAATTGGTAATAACAGACAAGAATAAGACTGCAGTTTTATTTGCACAAGGAAAGGATCAGAAGACCCAGTAGCTAGTGTTGCCTCCTTCCCAGCCATCTTTAGAAATGAGGAAATAATGCATAATAAAATATATATATATATATATATATATAATAATACTACCCAAGCAGGTCTCATCTCCATATACCAGGACTGATTTGCTGTGAAATGAGTATTATAATGGCAGACGTAGATTTTTTCCTCTTTTTTTTCCATGCTTCTAAATGTTAGGTATTGATATCTCAGATTCTCCAGTCTGAATTATTTTTCTCTTTATGTCTTTATAAAAGAAGATACACCCAAGAGAAATCCATTCTGTTACTGGAAGTATTTTTAATTTTATCTCAAGCCAGAAATGCTGGGCTTTTTTTATTTTTAATTAAATTTTGTTTGTATGTTTAGGGTTTTTGTTGTTGTTGTCATTTTAATTTTGAAGAGGGCTTACTTGGTCATTGGTATTACCTAATATTGAAAAGAGTCATTAAAGGAATTGTTCTTTTTTGGGTAAGTATCACTGGTCAGCTCTGGATGTGAGCATTTACTTGACTTTAACTGTGTTACTCAGAAAAGGGAAACCTCCAAAATGCCATCTTCCTGAACTGTGTCCTACAGTAAAATAGGATTCAATATCATCAGGGTTGCCTGACGTGAGAAATGTATCTGCACATTAGGATGGGTCTGTGATACTTGTTATAACTATTAACCACACCAAAAGCTTTTTGATTGACTAAATGAAGGAACTATCAATAACATGATTTTAACCATCTGATTTCTTTTCTCTACTAAGTTGTGAATGTCTAGATATTAAGTACCTGAATCACTCACCAAACCTTTGAAAAGTATTAAGGTCAATGATGTAGCTGAATATATTTCTGTCTTTTTTTTTTGAAAAATGAAATACTTTCAACTGATATAAAATGATAGCTCTGGAGTATGAAAGCTTTTGGGTACAGCACAAGGGTAGATGAAATGAAAATGGAAATGTAAGCTTTGTTCAGCATGAGCCAAAGGATTTTGGAGATGATATGAAGGATACATCTACATCTCAGGGGACTGATGATTCAGTCTTGAGGTCCATTCAGTCTGTAGTCATTTTACTGGGGTTATACTTTTGTAGTTCCAGTCAAATAGGACAAGATAAATCCTAATATAATTATGTTTAATGATTAGATTTACCAGCTTTTCAGCTTTTATCTTTTCTGTGGAGTGAAAGTAATTTGCGTTTGGTAACAATTTTTTTTCTCCTCTAATGGTTGATTTCAGCCTTTAATTAAAGAATTTTTTTCTTTCATCAACTGCTAAAAACCTCTGATCCTCCTATCTGCACTATTTCTTCCATGTACTGCTCTTGAATCATGATTTTGCATCTTAAGTAAGAAAGAGGAAGAAATAATTATTTAATGTATCAAAAAATATCTTAAATTTAGTTCATATTATTGAATGTAACCTACCTTTCCTCTTAAAATAAATATTTTAAGGAGTATGTATTTTAACTCTGAAGGAGTAATACATCAGGGCCAAAGGAAGATGTTTCATTTACTGTGGCATCTATACACTCGAAGAGTATTTTATTAATTGTTCCTATAATTTATAATATGAGTTCTTAAATGTGTGTAGTAAAAGTGCCACTATCACCCTTTGCACAATAGGCTACACTGTTGTTCAATTGCATACACTGCTAATAACTTCTTCCTGATATCTGTCTAAACTTTTCTTAGCCTCAGGACATTGTTCTTCATCTGTCATTTCTTGAGACTGTGAGTGAGATTTTTATCATGTAAACTGTCACTGTGAGGGCATTTGTAGACTGTTGGAAACATAATATCCCCTTAGTATTCACCATTCTAAATTTCTTACATTCAGCTCGATCAGTCTCTCATTATAGGATTTATCCTCCAGCAAATGTGTCAGCCTCATTTCCTTTGTAGATTCTCTATTTTTTTTTCTGTTTGCTATTACCTTTTGGGGATAGGAACATGTAACCAAAGAAATGAGTACCCTGTAGTTTGGCCCAAAAGAAAAATGCTAGGATTACATTAAGGCAGTAAATACTCATGTATTCCAAAGCACACTTTCCCGTGTGGTTTTCCATCAGTCTAATAATGTCTAGTTCATGGGACCTCATTCACACAAATTTCTTTCTTTTAGTATTTTGTCCTGAAATGTTGTTTCAGTTTTATAAAAGCTACACAGAAATCTGAAAGTACATTTGATGATGTTAAAGTAGCTCTTCATCATAATAAATTGCTCTTCAACCATAATGGTAATTGAAATCACTTTCTGATTATTCCGCTGCTGAGAAGTTGAATTGATCTGATATATTGCATCTTTCATGTTTCATTAATAGTTTTCAAAATGCATCAGAAGAGTGTGTAGGTTTCTGCATTTTTTAATAAAAATACAAAACTAAGAAAAAGTGTGTTTAGGTTTTATAAAATCCTTCAACTTTAAACAAAATGTAGACATTATGCATTATTGAGGTTTGGCAAATTGTATGCTGGTCCTCGAAATAAGATAAGGAGCTGTTGTATTTTGACTTAGTTTTTGAGTTTCTAATGTTACCTGTGTTTTGCCTCTATCTTCTTCAGTATCAAACACAATCAACCTCCAAAATGCAACAGTTAACATCCTGACACACACACATACCAAAGCACAGAAACACACATACAATAAAGAATGGAAAAGAAGCTAAGTAGTATTTATTGCCCAAGTGTAAACATCAAAACGTATTTGCAGACTTGTATTGTTTCATAGAGTCAGCAGTAACTTTCCCTTGGTACCCATCAAATATATTCATACAGCAAAACCCACACATGGTGAGCACTGTTGCTATTGCTGCTGCTAAATATAGTGCTTCATGTGCTGGGTTACGTGCAAGTTTCTAAAAATGTTACTTTGGGAAAAAAATACAAAATAAACCCAGAATCATCTGGGCATGATTTAATTTCAGAGTTTAGAGGCAGTTCAGAGACAGTTCTTGGAGAGCTACCAAGGTAGCTGCAGTGTTGGATGCTCAAACACACCTTGGCTGTGCTCCGCTATAGCAGGGCAGTTGGCATCCAGTGCACAGGGGAAAGGAAGCAGGAGCTCATGGAATAGCCTCTGTCTGCTGAGGTCAATAGAGATTAAGAATGGAACTGTTGCTAAATTAAATAATCTCACGTACATGATGCAGGCTCTCCTGCTTTTCTAAATTAAATTCTTGTTTTGAATACAGCATCACTGTTGAAACAGAGTGGTCATGTAAACAAAGAATCTGTTCTCTGCCACTCTTGTAGAAAAAAATCTTGCATAAACATTATTGTAATCTTGATTTTAAGATTTTAGTGGAAACAGATTTATCTTTGATAAACCGTTCTACTGGTAAATTATGCTCTGTGCTGGTTTTGGCTGGGGTGAAGTTATTTTTCCTGACCGTGGCTACTGCGGGGTCAGGCTTTGGATTTGTGCTGAACACAGGGTTGATAATATAGAGGTGTTTTCGTTATTGCTGAGCAGGGCTTACATACAGCCAAGGTCTTTTCTCCTTGCTGTACTGGTGAGGAAGCTGGGGATATGTGGGGATCTGGGAGGAGACACAGCTGGGACAGGCGAACCAAACTGATCACAGGGATATTCCAGACCATGTGACATCATGCTCAGTATATAAAGTGGTTACGTGGAGGAAGGGATGGCTGTTTAGAGTTTGTCTTCCCAAGTCACTGTTACGTGTGATCGGGCTCTGCTCTCCTGGAGATGGCTGAACACCATGGGAAGCAATGAATTCCTTGTTTTGCTTTGCTCGTGTGTGTGGCTTTTGCTTTGCCTATTAAACTGTCTTTATCTCAGCCCTTGAGTTGGGTTTTTATAATTTCTACCATCCTTGATCCTACTGGTGGGGGAGTGAGTGAATTGCTGCTTGGTGCTTGGTTGCTGGCTGGGGTTAAACCAGGACAGGCTCATATATTTATTTTGCCTTATTGCTAATCTGAATGTTTGTTTCTGGTTCCAGATCCTGAATTTTTCTGCAGCTTCATTCCACCTTCCCCTGCTGCCCATCCACTGTTAACTCTTGTGCTGAACCAATTCCACTGTTTCTGTATGTTATTGCTCTTTTCTTTACCTCTGATAATTTTTACTACCCCTCTGAAAAAAATTATGTGCTACGTAAGGCACAGTTTGCAGCATAGTTTGGTTCTCAGAGGTGACAAATCCTGGAAGTGTTAAGGTCAGTACCACTGACCTCACCATGTACAGTTTGGTTGGATTTATCTGTTTTTCTGATAGACAGTTAAAGGGCGGAAGTCTGAGCATCTTGCAAGGTCACCATTACAGAAATTTTCAGCCTGACTTTTCTGAACATCTCTTTTACTTGAGTATCACCAGGTTTTCAAGGGGCACGATAAGAGTTCCACACAGCCACGCTAGTGATATTTAGACAGTCACACAGTGAGTGAATGGTTGGGATGCACTTAAGGGTGTATGGTTATTTCACAATAAATTTCTTTTCCTGACTCTTTAGGTCCTTAGAAACAGTTAAGTTGTAGACACATTACTATTTTGTGTGAACTGTTCTGTAACAGAGAAAGTTAACTATCCCGGTTATAATACTGTGTCATTATAGTAGCATCTGAGTGCCTAAAATAAGTTAGACTGGTATTTGACAATTCCTCGGGGCCTCCAGAGAGACACCATGTTCTCTTCTCTCCTGATTGCAGAGAACTCTGAATTAGTTTTCAGTCTTTGTTGTCAGGATAACTGTCCTTTTTAAAGTTACCATATATTCTCATGGATTTTATTTATTTCCTAACTACAGAATAAAATTTATGCACAGAAGAAAAGCCAGTGAATACAACATTATAAGTGATAAACTATTTCAATTACTTTCCATTAAAATTCAGGAGGCAATGCAATTAATTTTCTGTAAGTAAGAACTTATACCTATTGACACTAGGCTAGATTTGGATTTGTATTCAGATGCTCCTACCACATTAATGGGGATGATTTCTCAGTCTGCTAGGAGCTTTAATTTTGTACAGAAATTAGTTTGATGCTCATGACATTTCCTCCTATATTATTCAACTGTAGCTGAGAACACATAACTGCTCCTATCCTAACCTCTTTTCAGCTACAGACAGAATTCTATTTAATGTACAATGAAAGCACTGATGATATCAAGAACATCAAAGAAAAAACTTATATTTTTCCATCTAAAATAAATTTTATGTATCATTGACTTAAAATCAGAAAACCCCAAAGCTTGAGTACTGCCCCACATAGCAGAAAACTCATTAAATTAATTTTATGAGTTCTCAAGATCAAAGTAACATAGAGTTTAACATAAGTTAACAATTCTATATATATGTTATTGCAAGACATAGAAATGGCAATTCTTTGTTGCTGCATTGCTCTTATTAACTCTCTTTCAGGTTTCTTGCATTTTCATATGGCATTGCCACAGAGAGGCATAGAACACATATAGCTTTTAGGTAAGAATTGTTCTTCTTTCTTTGGGGAAGCATCTGTGCATTTAAGCTTAAAAAAACAATGATAAAAATATTATTAAATCATTAGAATCCATATGGCAGAGATTTGACAAGCACAGGCATTCAAGAAAAAAGCCTGAATATGTTAGTGGTGAGAATTTGGTGGAATTAAATTTTTATGCCTCCGAATGTCAAAACTCTGCGAAACCACAAGGTTTTGGTCAGGATGAGCTGAATGAGGACTATTCCCATTGTTGCACGAGAGAGACAGAGCAGAGAAGGAAGAAAACCAAATTGTCTTCTCTGTTAAGATTCTAGTTTGCATCCCCTGAGTATTGACATATGCATATGTCAAGCAGCTGGTATCTGTGACTTCCCAGCTGGTTCTTAAGCACACCCCAAATATAACACATAAGTTGTTAAACAATATTCTTTCATTAATCATTCTCCTTGTGTCCAGTTTCTCTCATCATTTTTGAAGTGTAAGTAAAGATAACATATATAGTTTTTGAATATTCCCTAAGATGTATAAAAATGTATATAAAACTGCATGAGCAAAGTATTAGATGGAGGTGTATAATGCTTTCTTAGATGCTTAGAATGCTTTCTTCCTGATCTCACCTAATATTATAGGTAAAACTGAAAATGTTTCACAAGTTTCCAGGAACTGCTAGCTGATTTTAAGTGTCCCGCATACAAAATAAGAGTCCAAATAAGTGATTTGATATATTTTGAAAAATTTAGAACCAGTTCCTTTTTAAATACGCATGCTATTCCATAATAAGGACTGTTATTCCATAATATGGACAGGGCTTTTGAAAATTCTGTTTCTCTGAGTGGCACCTGAGCAACACAGCAACTGCAATAAGTTTAAAATAAATTAACAGTTTACCTTAGCTTTGATATCTTTTTATGTGGATGCCAATGTTCTGGACTTTTCAAGACAAATTTACTCTGGGTGAATGACCGTATAGGAATAGAAAGTTCAGTGAATATGTGTCTTTGTATACATAAGTTTGCCTATTTATTAATTTAATACCTCAACAGTATCAATAAATGATTCAATTGGTATAGAAGTTAACTACTAGACTGATTGGTAAAAACACTAAAGTGCATCATATACTTATCAAGAACCTATTCTAAATCTAATTTTCTTTTTGAAACTATTGGAAGTAGAAATAAAAATAATCTGAGATGTTTAATATGGTGTATAACATGTCACTGAAATATCTGAATTGTTTCTTTGGTCACTAAAAACATTAAACTAAACCAGCTGAAGGACAAAAAGAACTTTTCTCAATGGACCCACCTGTAGAAATGAGGGCAATAGTTTATGTACAAAGACTCAGTTGTAGATGTCCTTTATACCTAAAGGACTATTTGCAAACATATTTGTTCAGAGAAATGTTCTATTTTCAGTTCTACCTGCTGATCAAAGCACTGACCTCAAACACAGCCCTGGGGTGTAGCTTTCATTTGACAGTATCTGAATGATCCTCAGGCAATCTGTGTAACACTTATGGATCTATCAGGTAAAAACCAACAACTGCCATTCATAGCACTTAAAAATATTCAGACATATCCAAATTAATTGAAGGGTCAAAATATGACCTCCTAGGATCTCTTTCAGTGATTTCACAGGATTCAGGTCCAGATCATATAATGTTACAGAGATTATCCATGATACAGAGATTATGTATTCTATGACCTGAATGTTAGGCTGGAAAATAAATAAACTTTGCAGTTGAAGGTGATTCTTTCTACTTCCTAGCTGTAAAGCAATGTAAGCATGCAAGGTTACTGATATTTTAACTTCAGAAAAGGCATTAAATATTAAACCAAACTTGTATATAAAACCTAGGGTACAAATAGTAATAAATTTCATTACTCCCCAAAATAAGATGAGATCCACAAATAATGCCTGTCTGATGAATAAGGATAACAGCATGTACTTGTCAGTTCACAAAATATTGATTTAACAGTCTCAGTAGCTTTCCTCCTAATTGCTTTAGGATCATCGGCTTGTTTACATTTACTGTATGAAGTCAGTAGATCTCACAATTTGCAGCCAGCAGAAAGTGAATAGATGTAGAATTGTCCTTCAGACCAAAGTAAAAGCACATTTTACTTGACACAAATACACATAGAGCTCTTAAAAATGTCAGTTTATGGCCTAAAATCTGTTCAAATATTTGCTTCCATCATCTGTTACCTACAAAGCCTGGAAGAAGTATATTCATGGTAAGATTTCCTGATTAAAAGTGAGAAAAGACCAGGAAAGAAGTTTTATGAACTTAGTGAGATTACATTTGAATTGCTAACTGTTTTTATTGTTATAAAAATATGATCTTACAAACAGCCTGTGGAATTGCTGTTATAGCAGCGTAAAAGACAACTGAATCAAACTTGCTCTGCACCGGTCACTAAATCTTCCTTATAGGTCTCACGGGAAGTTACATTTATTGGTTCTGTAAATCTGGATCACTTTGAAATACCAAATGGTTCTTCAAACCTTTTATAGTTCCTACACCATCCTGAGAACTAATTTCATTTAACAGTTTCGCTTCAAGACTCAGCTGCCACATAATATGACACACAGTATTGGGCCGTTGCCATTTCAGTAATTTCTTACGTAGTCTGTGGAAAAGGTTTGGATTTTACCAAAACGAAGGAAGTAGTTTAACCTTCATGGTTAAGAGATTTGATGCATGTCTTGGGACTTTGACTTGATCTTTTCTTATATAAAATTATGTATAACAACCTGTTTTAAAAAAGTATGGCATCAAGCAAAGATAACAATAGTAATAATAATAATTTTAAAAGGTATAGCTCATCTTTTATCGGCAAAATACACACATCGATTCACTTGTAGTTTAAAATCACTGTTTTGTCTTTATTTTTTAATTGTTTACTGATATTACAGATACAGCTGTGCCTGCATTACCATTTGATGGTGGAATCTGGTCATAGATCCTATGATTATTGATGCTACTCCGCAGACTTAGATGGTATTCTTCTGCCATTTCTAGCCTAACTTTTAACTCTTCTTCAGGAAAAAACAGTCCAAGCAAGGGGTTGGCTTAGGTTAGGCTCTGTCTGGCTTTGAAAATCTGCCATTGTGGGGACCTGTTATGTAAATTTTTATATAGCTAAAAAAATGCTGACAGTAGGAAGCAGAGTTTTCTGCTGAAGTTGTGGGGTGGAGGAATTTAGATAGTGCTGGAGAAAAATCATTGGAAAAATGTTTCTCAAGGAGGAGTTATAGGTGAAAATAATGCTTAAGCTGAATAGGAGAGAAAAAGAAAGGGTTGTTTATGGCAAATATTTTATTGAAAAATAAGCCAGCAAGAACCAGTTAGGGAATGGCAATTTTTATTTAGTGAAACAGAAGATCTGGATTTTGTCTGGAGTGTTACTGAAAATATACAATCATGGAATTATAGAATTGTAGAATGGTTTGTGTTGGAAGGGACCTTAATTGTCACCTGGTTCCAACCCTCCTGCCATGGGCTGCCATGCCACTTGCTAGCTCAGTTTATTTAGGACCCCATCCAACCTGGCCTTGAACACTCCCAGGGATGGGGCATCCACAACCTCTCTGGACAACCACACTCAGAGTAAAGAATTTCTTTCTAACACTTAATCTAAAATACATCTATTCATTTGATGTACTTTCCATTATCTGATCTTGCAAAGGAACTTATTTATGTTCTTACTTGTAATATGACTTCAAAAAGTCACTGTAATATCTACAGTAACATGAGATGTGACTCTCAGTGGACATAATTGTATTCCTATGCATTTTTGTATAATGCTCTTGCCACTGGGAAAGGCATGATTTTCCTTGGTGCGCACCTGAATACGTAGATATGTAGGCCACACAAGTGATTGAGTGATGTAAAAAGAATTTATTTTATATCTTTGTTATATCTTTCTTTTTTTGCTAGATTGTATGGAGAGTGTTTAAAGGAACACCTAGAAAAAACTTCTCAGAAAAGAAGATTCTTTGGATCATGTCTAATTATCTACACAGCTGAACTTTACTTTCCTTTCCCATAAAACTATTTCAGTATGATTTTTTTTCTACACAACAGGTAAAATTTTCTGAGTGAGGGAATGGAGATATTCCACTGCATGGTAACTGGAGTGGTCTGGGATTTTTCTGGACCAAAATTTTGCACTTTTGTTTCTTTAAAATAAAAATGAATATTACCATATATATACACACATATATATGTATATATCACACTAATTTCCAGAAAGAAATTTTATTGGGAAAAAAATGCCATAATTAGCAATCTAAAAATTAATTCTAGCATGTCTAAGAACAACCTCAGAAGAAGAATAGAACAGAGACAAAAAGAGATTTGAGAAGCTTAAGTTCTACCCTCCTGCTTTCTGTTGTTCTCAAAAGTATGTGTACAAGCTCCCTATCCCACTGTTTCCCGTAAGCAGATGCTCCTACTGCACTGAACAGTGTCCCTCAAAAGGAGTGACCACATAAATGTTTCATTGTGTTGCAAAGCAATCCTGGAGCTTTGGTTCCTGTTTTGTGACCGATACTGAAGGGGAAAAATTATTCAAAGGCAGTAAATTTGTTCTTTGTGGAAACCATCCTCTCATCACTGAGAAAGCCTGAAATCATAGCATGCATTGCGTCACCTTTATCATTCTTCACTGAGGATGGGGGCACTAGGAACACTGCTCTGTTGATGGTGAGAAATGGTTGTCTCCTCAGAGGGAGCCCTTTGTGCTTGCAATTCAATCAAGTGGAGCCAAGCCCAATTGCCTTGACTGGTGATAGGTGTAGGTGACTGAGCTGGTGAGGTGTGGAGGACCAGGCACAGGCAGGTTCTGTCTCAGCCATTCTGACTCTTGTGACAGGGAAGCAGTGATTGGAAGAGAGGGTCCCACGGAGCTGGGGCAGTGCCATTCTGTGACAACTTCCTTTTCCACCTTGAGATTCATGCTCAGCGCTCCTGTGACAACTTCCCTGCCCCAGGGAAATAGTTTTTATTGCCAATAGTTTTTGCTGCCAATAGTTTTTGCTCCAGTCAGCCTCAAGTGATTCATCTATTAGGACTATCAGAAGCCCTGTTTGTATGAATTGAATGAATGCTCACGGTCAAAGTATTGGAAGCATAAATGAATAAAGGAATGTGATAGATTTTCAGGACTTTTAAGTAGTCCAGAAATTTAGTAATGATTTTTATATGTCACTTCGCCGTCATGCCTTTTGTGCTTACGTGTGTCCAGCTTTCTAGAAACTGATACAAAAAACATTTTTCCGTAGCAACTTTTGTTTGTCTATATTTTATTATTAAAAAAAAAAAAAGTTTAATAATTTTAAAATTACCCCCTGGGGGTAAGTAAATGCTCACTTTAATTCAATTGTTGGCATTTCTTATATTTTACACTGGAGATGGGAGAGTTTACAAATATCTGAGCAGCTTCAGTAATAGATTCTGACATTCCTGACTTCTAGCCAAATAGGTTTAGAAAGAAGCCACTGCCATGTCTGTGACAGAACAGAATGTACACTGCACAAAGTGTATGTGCCAAGGCTTCTTTTTCAATGTGAGACTTTAAATGAGATATGTCTGGAGGGTAGGAACATATGGTTACTCCATGAAGTCGTTTATAGGAGGCATTTCCTTTTCCTATCACATCTGTGGCACTATAACACAGCCTATTTTTTTCTAATTTACTCAGCCAGAAGATTTCACTGCCTGTATAATATGATCCCAACCAAGTATTTCTGGTTCCCAAAAGAGCCAGCTTCAACAGTCCAGAGGACAAGCACAGAAGGAGAATTTTTTTTTCCCTGTAATAATTCTATGGTGCTTCTAGCAGAATTTTCCATTAAGGATAGCAATTTTAGTACAAAAAAATTGCAAGCCAAAAAGAATCCTTTCAAAACCAAATGTTTTGGGAAGTGTGCCAAATCAACACACCCTCTTCTTTAATTTTTGTCAGTTTTGACAGGAGGTAAAGCAACATATAATGCAACACATAATGTAACATATAATGCAAACGGAAAAATTAGAATACAATTTGCTGCATTCTAATTTCAACATAGTCCGTTAACTTCATGTATTATTTTACAGTTACCACTGTTGTTTTTTTTTTGGTTTTTTTTTTTTAGTGGGGGTGATCAGTAGAATAAGACCTTTACTCTTATAAGTGAATTCTTTCCTTTTTGTTCTGGTGAGGACACTTGAACTTTCTACAAATAAGTGAAACATTTCCCATCAGAAACTTGAATGCCAGCGATTTGTTAAAGAAAAACAATCCTGGTAAAAGCTGAATACAAGTGAAAATATGACCTCTGACAGATGATGCTGACTGTACAAATTCTTTGGTCCAGAGGGAGTATATAAAGACCTCAATTAGTATTAAAATCATGGCAAAAATATTAGGTGTACGAACCAATGTTTTCTCAAGTTATGGAAAAATCAGAATAAAACCTAAAGTTCAAACAGTTCCAAAGGAAGAAAAGGTTTCTTCTCATTTCTCATTTTCCTTTCTTTTGTTTTTTTTAAATACAAGCACATTTTTAAAATTACTCTAACCATAAGTGGTGCTCATATGCTCGTAGATTATCAGCAAAGATTTTTCAGAGACAATGTCCTTGTTGTGATAAGATATTGATCTTTAGCCTGGGAGTGTTAAAACTGTTAACTGAATTCTGTGCCTGTAAGTTCATAACTTGATAGCTTATTTCTGATCTGCCTTGTTCTTTTGATTTTATCTACTTCTCATTTTCTCGATTTAAAAATTCTTGTGTTGTTTTCCTGTCTGTGTTTCTTCTGAGACTCCCTGATACGAGGCAAAACATGTGACTTCCTCAGTGTGTCACCCATCTTAAGAAGATTCTTTCCCATAAATAAACACTGCTAAGTCTCCCTTTGCTGAGCTAGTAAATCTCCACTTACAGCTACAAAATTTCCTTTGAACAAGAAAAGGAGTGGTAGTAGTTTTCTTTTTTTTCCCCCCCCAAATAATTTCTGTAATGCAAACCAAATGGCCTGGGAGGACAGAAAATTGTCCCATATATCTAATAAATACATTTGTAGACAGATTCTGGTAGTCATAGCTTTGAACTGCTGGGTCATAGCTGTGAGCATGCTTGCAATCCCTTTTTGCCATTTGGGAAATTAGGACCTTTATAATAGGGGTGAGAGATATCTGTGTCATATCCACACTGGGATGTTTGCAGCTGGATCTTTTAGTCTGGCTTTTGGGCTGGAGGAAGGGAAAGATTTTTTTGCTGCAGGAGAATGTGAGAACTACTGTGCAAATGCAGGATTTTGTAAGTTTGGTTTTATTATGTACCCCTACACATTACCTGTTCCCTCAGGAAAGTCAAAACTTGTCTACCTGATGTACAAAATCATCCTACTGGTATTTTAAACAGTTTTGGGGCTTTTTTGTGGTTTGAAGTGTATTAAGCGGAATGACACTCAAAAAAAAATGCTGTCATTGGAGTTATCAATGAATCAATATTTCCATAATCAGAACACAAATTGATACATTTTGCAAAAAATAGTGGGAATGTGGTTTCTTTAAGAGGGAAAAATGCTAGATCTTCCCTCAAAATGGAAAAAAACCCAACATGGTAAAGAGGTGCTTTAACCTTGAAAGGGACTAACTTCTGTATTTCCAAAAGTAAATGTGAATCCGTCAAGATTATGTCATGTGTAATATCACTTATCTTAGATAGCTCTTGTGTGTGCAATTACATTTATGTGCAAAATAAATATGCAAGTATGAAAAGTATATCTGGCATGAACATGAACGGTCCCTTTCTGTGTTTTTAAGTTTCTTCTCCCCAGAATGAACAGTTTTTGGGAAAATTTGTGTGTTTGTTTTAAATCACCCCGGTCTGATTTCAGTATATCACCTGCCTGATATCTTGTTTGTTTCTGTACAACAGGCAGACTGAAATTATGTAAGTTCCTGGAGTGTAAACTAACCTCATCTGTCCATAAGAAGCATGAAGCTTCACAGCTTAACTTTGGCTTTGGGCAATGTAATGACTGAAAGCCTGATCCTCTGTGGTGTAAATTAAATTAATTCTCCTTCTCTGCCTTCAGTGACTTGCACAAACTTATAGCAGCTGAGCATATGACCTTACACTCAGAGTCAATTTGTCCATAAAAGATACAGACAGTGCTGTGAAATGAAATGCATTTAGATTTTTCAGTTCTCCTCCTGACATTTTTAGTCATTCATTTCCTTTTTGCCTCCTGGTGCCTTTGGGAATGAGGCAAGGGAAACAGCATTTAAACCTGGTTCAGTAAAAATGTACACTACATTAGTATATTAGAGGCATATATTACAAATCTGTAGCATTTATGTATATATTATTCCTGTTCTGTGGGGCTAAATTATGCCCATACATCGCTGTAGTTTTATTCTCAATTTGCATTGTAGATGCAGACCTGCTCCTGAAAAGAAAATATGATTTTAGCATATTTCACCAATATCTCTTAACTTTTCATATATATCAATGATCACAATTCATCCATGAATTTAGCAGCATTTTCTTTATTTTAATATATGGTATCATCCTGACTTACAAGCTGAAGATATGGCTTTTCATATTTTCTGGGTTTCTAAAATGGATTCAGTACTCATTGAAATGTACATTTAGCAAAATTTTTTCTTTACATTATACTTGCTTTACAGATGTTGGTATAGCAACTTTAAACAGGAACAAGATGTCAGTGAACATGACAAGCTACATTATTTTTTGCCATCTGTATTCAAAGGACTTCAGAAAATCAGTGTTTGTATCTTCCTCTCTAAGGAACACTTATTGTCAGTTGAAGTAAATGTGTTTAATCCAGATACATTCTTTTGAATTTTAGGGAACAGATGCTCTGCCTTTGTGTAAGAGCACAGGCCGATGAAAATATGTGTCTGTCACGCAGCAGTATTGGACAAGTTTTTCCAAAGTGTATTGTGAGAGTACTAACTATGCGTATCTGTATTCCTCTGAAAGCAGGCAACTTCCAAAAGACTTATTTTGTTTTCTGATCATGCAACTAGACATATCATTCTTGGCTAGATTTTCGTGCAGAATTTTTAATTGACCTATTTTGGTATTAACATTATTTTATTTATCTAACTTGCTGAAAAGATAAGTCAGTTTTCAGTAAAATGTGATAATAATTATTCTTTTATTCAAAGCATATCTCAGTTAGAAAACCAATTTGATTAAACCCAGAGTTCCTCAAACCATACCTTCTTCTTCCCACTGAGTACATCCTAGAAATAATTACAATCTAGCAGTTACAGTATTTCATGTACAAGACCCAAATACCATAGATTTTCTTTAGAGAAAGCAATAAACACAAAGGCATGTTTCAGTATATAATCAGCTAGAGTTAAGCAGACCTCACCCAGCCACTTTGCTGAAACTGATTGTGGCTCTGTATAATAATAACTGATTAGAATTGTTTCATGTCAGGATCTCTTAAGGATGTAATACTTGATAATTCCTTTTTCCAGCCACAGGAAAACAATCTTAATAAGATGCCAATATCACTATAATGCCAAATTTTATACACATCTGAACAAGCTACTGAGAAAATGGGAGTCTTCGTTCAGCCTCTGCATAGCCCTGCACTACTGAAGCCTCTGTGGGTATGAAATAGCTGCACCATAGTTTCTAGGAGACAGTAAAGCTATAAGTTTTGGCTGCAACATGAGCTGGGTCTACCTCTCTTAGAGTATCCTTGTACCATAGGCAAATCCTGCGTGTTCAAAAAGAGCAAAAAATTTCCTCAGGCTTCTGGGGCTCAACTAAATAATTTCTGAATGGACAGTATCAAAAGGCAACTTAGCATAGGGAAACAGATTTAAAAGAAGAAAATTCTTCAACTCCTCTCCAAATTACCTACCTGCAATCTTAGAATACTCAATTTGATATTTTCCAAACACATAACTTTCCAATATGCAAAGCTGTGTTATTAAACTCACTGATAAACATGTATTAGTCTTATTCTTTCTTGTGTGTCCTTAAATCCTTAATCCTGCTTCTTGGAGAATTTCCTGTCTTTCAAGTGGACAGGTTTCTTATTGAAGCTCCATCATCTTTTATGGAAGAAAATCAGATTTTATTTCATCCTAGTCATGTATAAAACACAGCATACATTTCTAGTGAAATATCCATAATAGCTGCTGCTACTTGTTGCCCAGGGTTTTGGTTTCTCTAGGAAAAATAAATTTGTGGTTAAGATTACAGAATGAGACTCATCAGGGTCATGGGTTTTAAGGAAAGGATTATGCTGGACTCTCTTACAATCTTAAAGAATTATTCTTAGAATCTCTTACAGAGTGTCGTCCATTGCATTTCTTCAAATTATTGTGAAATATGCCTATAACTTTTGATACATTTGGAACATGACTGTAAGTTTATTCTCTATTCTGCCATATAACTTTTGCAATTTATTCCATGCATCAGTGCGTTTTTTTGGTGTCATCTGTATATAATGGAATAATATTTCCTCCTACACAGAACAGAGGTTTATTCATGGCTGAGGATTGTTTAGATGTGATGGAGATTGAAAGCATCCAAGAAGAAAAAAGTGAGAGATTTCTTATTAAGTGGTAACAGCTATTGGAAGTAAAACAGAGGAACAGAAGAGACATTAAAGGCTCCTTCTGGTACTTTGAAGCCACAACAAAAATGGATGATACCATTTCTCCTTGCTCCTCAAATTTTTGGAATATTTTAGGAAATGTAATCCTTGCTTCTCAAATTTTTGGAATATTTTAGGAAATGTAATCTATCAATACAGTATAAATATTTCTGTAAAGCTTGAAAATATAAGTTAGAGCTTAGGATATAAAAATATTAAAATCTACCTTTGTGCAGAATTGGGCTGAAGGTAGTCTGGGCACCCAAGCAGTGATTTATGATTTAATCAAGACATGGGGCTTAGATTTATGATAGCTCTTTCAGAGACTTGTTTCTTCTGGTGTAAAATTAGGTGAAGGTGTTGTAGATGTTGGATGGGTTGTTTCTGCGAAGGAGATGGGAAATGAAATTAGGTTCTTCAACAGCAGGGAGACAATAATGCTAATGCCTTTTTTCCATGATTCAGCAATAACTGAATAGGGACATCAAATCACAGGTCAGTCTGTTTCACAACTTAGCTGAATTCAGAAATACATCCATGTTTGGCAAACTGAAAGACCAGGCCAGACTTCTAGAAAGGAGTGCAGATGTCTGACTTAGGCTTTTCTGGGGATATTGTAGCTTTGAGAGCCTCTGAAAACTGGATCTAATCACGGTGCCCCACACTCTATCTAAAGATTTGTAAATTTCAAAACACTTTACCATATTGGCCAAAAATTAATTTTGTTTATTTTTCATAACTATAAATAACATTTTGGATTAGGTCTTCTGATCCTGAGTGGATAGGAAAAGAGTCCATCCATCATTCTACTTAAAAAAAAAATATATGATGTATGAATGAACTTATTTCAATTCTGGAAACCATATAATAAAAGTATTGCAGGCTATGTTTCACAAGTTTCTCAGAAAACTCTTTCGGGTTTGGACCATTTAGCTACCCTACAGAAAGTTCCATAAAATATTTGTGAGGGTGAAGTTTTTTAAAGATTTTTGGGTAATTAGGCAAAAAGCCCTCTTCAAATTTCTTCTGAATGGAAGTGGGAATCTAACTCTTCCACATATCAAATTAATTTTTTGAAATACAGTAAAATTAGAAATCAGTCCATTAATCAGTCAAGCAACAAAATAAATTAATTTTTCTTACTGCAATAAGACAAAATATTCTCTACATTACTGTAGCTTTAAAGTCAGAAGGCAGAGAAATTACAGTGATACAATAAGACAATTTAATTTGCTTCATCTCCATGAAGAACCCTCTTTATGTACTGTGCAAAACTAAATATGCAAGGTATGTAATCAGCTCTGTAATGCAAAAGATTGGACAAATTTAAGTCCATTTTAACAATATATTTTAATCAGATTATGAAGTTCAACATTTAAATAGAAGATATAAATTTAATCCCTAGTTCACAGAGATTGTCAGACTTACACAGAAATAGATGGAATGTATTGATTTCAACACTACTCAAATGAGGGAAACTTTTAATATTGTGGCTGCTCCACTTCAGAGGTGATAGGAAAGTATTAAGACTAAGTTGCAAGTAGTCTTTGCTACTGTATTAATGGTAAGCCAATTTCTTAATTTTGTGACTTTTTTTAAGAGATTTTTTCAAATAAAAGTCATTCTTCTAATATTCCATGCCTCGCTTTAATAACTAAGAACAGTCAATTTATGCAGATTTTTTACCACTCATAATAAATAGAAACACATCTCACTGTGTGCAGAAAATATTGTTCAACTGCTAGGATACAGTCTAAAATATTAACGTACACTTGGGAAGTATCAAAAGGATTTGTGTTAATAAAATATTAATGACTATTTACATATGGTGATCAGAATCTATTATTATATGTCTGAAAAGCAATATATCTAGGTAGGATTTTTTTCTATTATTGTAGGAGAGTATAATTAAAATTTGCTCGAAGGAATGCAACTTGGACTGGTCTGAATTGCCCTAGGGAAGAAATTCCAAAAGACGATCCATTTGCTGAATTATGCTTTTTTGTGACAGAAAAATCCCCAAACCAGCCCTCATGACATGGGAATCATGGTGCAGGCCCCTTCCTGCTTTATTCTTTATAGATACTGTATTCTGTGCCTCATAGAAATATCATCTCTGTATTTGCATCTGTCATCTCACCTTTATTACCAAGTTGGGCGGAGAAAGGAAAAACGGTATATAGAAACAGATGTTTTCACTTTCTGGGACCTGGTAAGACTTATAAGATTTGTCCTCACTGAAACTGCTTTGATGGAGTTGCTTTTCAACTTTAGAGACAAAAGCCTCCAGGCTTTCTCATTGCAGAAATAAGGATATTCAACTGTATTACACAACGTTTGTTATAATGCAATTGCAGGGTTATCTTTGTCAGCAGGAAACTTACTTTTTTTTAAGCTTCAACATTCTTTTTTGCTGGTCTTTTTCAAATGCTATAAAAAAAGGAAATTAAACAAAGAAATGAGCTTTCAAATATGACATTACCACTGGGAAATCCTTTTTGGGTCCTATCATTAAATATTGTTGCTGTACCTGTTTATTGTAACTACGGTTAGGCCAAACTTGGCTTCAATAACCTCTGTTTCTTCACTATTAGGATATAAAATAGATCACTGAATTGGCTGGCTTTTGCATTCCTTTCACCACCTGTTTGTGTTTTTGTGGCTAGTAAACAACAAAACACATGTGAAGAGTATTTGAATGCAAACCACCTGGTGGCGAGAATCAATGCCTTGTTCCCACAAAAACTCTTGTATGTACTACCTTTGACAGGTAGTCTTTGTGATACTGAAAATAATAATAACAAAGGATACAGAGGTTAAAGGGTTTTTCTTTAACTATTTGAAGAGCTGTTTTCCAGCAACAAGATGAAAGCCTATTTTTTCAGCCCAGCAGAACAGGATGAAATACAATCATAAAATGGAAAAACCCCAGTACATTATAGCTTGAGGAATGTAGCAAATACATTAATTTATGATCTCATGTCAAATTGTAAACAATCTTTTCATCTTTTAAATACAGAAAAATGTGAACAACCCAGTATACCAAATGGGTTGAAACATCAGCAATACTGCAGCCTGCTTCACAGATACAGAGATCAATATTTGCATTAATTTCCTAGTTTTAAAATGCACTAAGTAATCTGATGAGATGAAGGAGGTTCTCAGAGAAAAAAATATGTGTGAAAAATGCTTATAGGCCATAGGTTTGTGAGAACCTTTAGGGAAAAATATCTTTAACGATAGATATGATTTGCTTTGTTACAGCAATTTGTAACTGAATTGGTTGTGATATTCCCTTTCTGCCTCATTTGAACCATCTGACACCTGAAAATACATTCTGAAGATACATATATATATATATATCACATCTTATTTTCCTTATTGTCCCATATTAACCTTTATAAAACATACATTCACCTTGTTCTAATACATAAATCCTCATCTATATATAATGGGCCATTTTAATATAGTAATTGGTAATAAGATTGGGAAGTTTTCCTGGTTTGTCTTTTGTGGCTAAACAATATTTCATAATAAATGACCCTTACATAACTGCGTAGCAGAGTTTAAGTTGAGCTGCTGTTTCTGGATTCTCAGTGTGGAGTGAGGTACAGCAGAACTCTGACAAAAATACATAAACAGTGTTCTAAATATTATTATCATCTCATCACAAAAATGTACACATGGGCAGATGGTAGGTTCAATTTGCTTCATAAGGCTTTATGGAAATTTCTGGAGCAGTTAGAGCTGCAAGTTAAAAAGCAGAATTTATGAGTGTTTATCACTCAAATCTAAGCTGGTTGTTTTCAGCTGTACTCAAAAACTGTTTTACATACGGCATGTCATCTTTTGCTACTAAAATAGTGGTAAAGCACCCAGGTCTCTTAAACAATAAAGAAAAGATCACTCATAAATAAGCATCAGTGAACAAAAGAGTTTCCTGATGTACTTTTCTGAAGAGAGTTCTTCCTCCATGAAAGTGCCTCTGTAGTAAATCTAACCCTTTAGGCATTTAATCATTTTATGTGGATATCTCATAAATGTCTGTGCCTCACACTGGGAGCCAAGTGATCTTACAGTAAATATCATGGCAATAAGATGATGAATCTTTGTGTCTTGATAAAATGATGACTCGGATTACTTGATTATCACTTCGGAAAAACATCATACAAAAAGCCAAGGTGATGGAATATTTACAAAATAAAGAAGGGTAGGTAAAATACATGTCAACTTGTCCTCATTTGAAAATAGAAACTCTAAAGGGTACATTTGAGACAATTATCTAGGCCCTGTAAAAATTGTGGAAAATGTAATCACACCTATTAATGATCATTCATCCTGGTGAATTCCTACGTTTGTCTAAAATTGCATTGGAATAAATATTTCAAATAAAAATTTGGAATAAACTAGAATAAATAAAGTTTAGTCAGTGAAAAACAATCACATAATCAAATAGAGGCAAAAACTACACCAGTTTAAGAGGAGAAAAAAAAAATCAGTTTTTGTAGACTGTCAGACAATAAGTACAGGAAATGGAGTATCAGTAGTTCAAAAAGTTTTTGAATATCAGAATTTTTGAATCTCAGCTATTCTTATGAACTTCCTATATTAACAAACTATTTAAACAGGTCCATGGTTTGAGAGAGAAAAAAAAAAATGTTTTTTTCAAAATTCTGGAGCTATTGCTAAACATTAAATGTTTAGTACACACCAGACAGTCATTGCTAGTCAAATATATTTTTGTGTGCACTACTTTCATGACAGTCACGAAGTTTTCAGGATTGATGTCCTAACTGAACAGAATTTCTAAAGAGTAATGTAGTTCCCTACCGGTCACGATGAGCAAATTGGGATCCTTTATTTACTCTGTACAGGATTGGGCCTGAGTTACAAATGAAGTACTTTGGGCTACAGCCCAACTTGCTATTCTCCCTGGGTCACAGGGACATCTTTCAGAATGGTAAAGCAGCTGTACCGAAGGTGGTGATTCCCATCCACCCCAGAGAAACTCAGAGAAAAGATCATTGAAGTCACATAACGTTGTTCTCTAGTTGGCTGACCAAGCTACTCAGCACCAGGAAGACTGTGAGGCTTTTAAAGATGTAACATCTGGGCAATTATACAAGATCTGAAAAATACTGACTACTTCCCATTTAATATTACACTCCTGTAACACTTGCAATTCAGCATTTTGATGAAATTGTGGTTGATTCTAGAAGTCCTACAAGGAAATAAGGTAAGACCACGTACTAGCTGATGTGTACCAATAAGGTAAAAAACTTGTTCTATTCGGAATTCTACAATGAAGTGGTTCTACCAAGTGACATATCCATCTTACTTAATGGTTTCAAAGTGGGCAGTTGTGGAATTTTAGACACAGTTCAAGATAGACACAGAGATGTCAGGAGAGCTCATATCGTTAAAATATTAGAGCTAGAAAGTCATATTTCAAAAAGATGAGTAAGACCTGATGATGGGATGCCAATGAATCAAAAGTTAACATTTCCTTGATGCTGTCCTTATAAATGCCTTTTTATAGCTCAGTGTCAGTTGCTTGGCTGCTGTGTGGTGCAATTTGCTCTTCTGATCAACTCTTAATGCAAGGTTGGATGTCACCATCAGACACCAAACGCTTGCAACATGTAGGGTAAAACTGTTACCTTCCAAAGTTGAAAGCGGCTGTTAGCAAGCTGCCAGAGGCAATTTTATATAACCATTTACATTTAGCGAGTGGCTGAGAGGTAAGCAAATGACATATTGCAAAGATGTTCTCAAGAGAACTGTGAGAAGCATCATCTCGAAAGACAAAGATCACATTTTGTTGTCAGCAAATATTCTGTGTGACATCAAAGCTCATCAGCTAAACTGGAACATTGAACAGCACAGACAGTCTTTGTGAAGGACTGTGATATGCTATCACATCTGTGAAGACTGGACTAACTTCTTATTCATAGTTACACTCTGATGTGCTGTAGTATTTGGGAAATTTCAAGCCTCATTTCAAGTATTTTGGAGATATGATGTATGAGTAAAACATCATTGTGCTGAATTTACTGCAAACTCAAAAAATATTCATAAAGAGGATGATTTACTTGAGAATATTCTTGAAGTGTTTCAGTAGAATTTGTTCCCCTCAAAAATTAAATTACTGGATCTTACAGAGGTAAGTGATAGCTTACTATTTAAGAAGCTGAGGCACACTTAGGATAAAATTTTTTCACAAGCTTGAACTGTATCATGCATAAGGAAAGTTGCTGTTCCTCTGGTTAAACAAACAAACAAACAAATAAGCAAAAAATGCTTTCTGCGGATTTTAATATTCTGTACTTGTGTGCAGAATGTAGGGTCCTTTCCATTTCACTGCTCTTCAGTATACAAGCAACAATATTGTTTCTAAATGCAAAGACTGAACTGCAATCGCATTAGCAATTAAACTATAATTATCCTAGTGTTTGTGCAACACCCTTTGGAATCAAAAATGAAAAGTTATCATTTGACTGGCTACCTAGCTGAAATGACTGTTTAGAAGCTAAACTACTGTTAATTTTCAAAACACTGCCTAACTGTAAAATTTTCAAACCTTTCAAAAAAAGGTCATTCTGCCAATATTTGATATCATTCCAGGATCAGTAAGTACGCACAAACACATTAGAAATAACCCCTCCGTAGAAAAATTTTTCACGTCTCTTTTTTTTCCATGTTTTTTTGGTGTCAGTTCTTCAAATGACAGAGATCATATTTTACACATAAAGGAGAAGTGGTGAGAACAGGTTTCTTAGCTTGATAAATTCGCATTTATGCTTATGTTGCCAAGTTTATGCTGTATGTGCCAAGAGCTGATCACTGA
Source organism: Oriolus oriolus (assembly GCA_013400235.1). Taxonomy (NCBI): domain Eukaryota; kingdom Metazoa; phylum Chordata; class Aves; order Passeriformes; family Corvidae; genus Oriolus; species Oriolus oriolus. The sequence goes on from VXBT01002931.1 coordinate 100,265, forward strand.
TTCAAGTTATTTTAACTGAACCAAGTACAGGACCAGGGAGAGGACAGAGAGGGAATGCTTTGTCAACGAGGGAACTGGGAATCCCTGACTTCCAGTAAGTTATTGCTAAGGTGTATGACTAGAAGATAGAACAAAACTTTATCATCCATTATAAGTTAAGTGATTTTGGAAGTTCCTCAGACATTTGAGATACGATTTGAATTTGTGTTTAGAGCTAGGCTGGTGCTAAATTCCTTGTTACTGTGAATGCCAAAGGGTCTGGAAGCCAAAGAAGATGAGCAGGATCAAGCAGAATGTGCACTGAAGGCTTTTAGAACTGAAACACTAGGGAATCACGTAGACCAAGACAATTAATGCTTTGAAAATTCTTTTACACAATACAAAATGCAAATGCTGGATACATAAAATGATGTTACATATAATGCATAATATATATTATGAAAGGCAGAGAGATCATCGTAATGTTACAGGGGCTTTTTGTTGTATGTTGTTTTTTATTTTTCCCTTTGGTAAGAATTGATTAGGAGGATACCTAGAGAATAGTGAAGAGACAGTGTGTTGGAAAAGAGAGGGAACAACATCCAGGGGGAAAAGTGAAGGGATGAAAGTGTGACTACAAAGCCGTGTGGAGCCAGCATGAAAAGATCTAGAAAGGTATGGGGCATGACTAAAGTACACAGCCCCATCAGTAGCTGGAGGAGAAAAACCAAAGCCGATGACATTTTCACTCATTGGCAGCCTTTGCAGATGCCGTATGCATCTTAATTTTATTCTCCCTCGAGACTTTTTTCTAGATGGTTTACTGGGTGCAAACACATCACATTCAGTCTAACATCTCCTGAGGGAATCTTTCCAGTGGTTTCTTGTGACCAAAAAATTTAAAGTGAGGTATTACCATGATTAGTTGTCATTTCCTATCTTATGTCTCATTGCACCTTGTTCTGTTTCTGATGGTATGTAGAAGATGGGCTATTTGCAGTGCATAATGTTTGCAAATTTTTTTTGCAATATCTCTCTTCATACATTATTAAACAAAAGTATTCTGATTGTATGAACATGTTTGTTTTGGAACTTATTCACTGAACACTTATATACAAACATATCAAGCTATGAGTTATTCATGAACTGTTTGTTTTGATTTTGCTTTGAAGTCCTGTGTCTTTGTAGCACAATTGCAGTGGATACCAGTGGTATTATTATTATTGCTTACTCTTCTGTTCATTGCAGGTTAAACAAGATTTCCTGCTAGCCATATGGAGAACTGTGAACTAGGTACACATCAATTGCAAGGCTATATTTCTCTGACAAGTGAAATAAAAGAACCTATTTAGATATTCTTAACAATGGAAAAGGTTCTCAACAGTGTCAAATTGAATTCATAGCTTTTATTCAAATGAATGTGTATAAGCATTTTTTCTCAGTATTTATTCATGTTGAATAGTATTGATAGATATACTCTAAGGAGAAAACAGTGTTATAACTTACCCATGGATATAAGTGCTGTCTGTATCTTGAGTAAAAGGAATGACTGTGGTTTCACTGTCCTGCAATTGTTGTCTCTATTTGGAAAACATAGGGATGTATTCTCCTCTTCCCAAAGACTGTCCACCCTGAAACAGAGCATGGCAGTGGGGCAGAGGCATTTTACAGACTGAGAGAAGGTGGTAGCAGCCCAGTGAAGGTACTGTTTTACTAATCCATAAGCCAAATTACTATTTGTGTTACACTAATTCTGAAATTTGGCTGAGGAACAGATCTGCATATGTGACAAACCACAAGAATTTTGCTATCTTCCATTAATCTGCTTGGCTTTTTTAAATCCAGGCAAGACTTAGATTTCTGTTAAAATAAAAAAGTTGTTAGTTATAAACATTTTTGTCTTAAATTAGGGAGTGAATTTAGCACTCATGGTGTCTACATCAAAATTACTTGGCTGATGTTTTGCACAGAACAAGCTGAACAGAGACTGAACAAAGGTAGTCTTTTAAAGGAAAACAGGGGAACAGGCTTTTTAACTGATTACAACTAGAAGAAAAACATGCACAAAAATTAAATCAACCAAATAAGAGCATAGATTTGCTTTTTGAAACTTTCTACATTGCTGAAAAATAACATTAAAAAGTGATTCAGCAAAGAAAGACATAACAAGTGTATTAGCTGAAATTTAGAGACAATTTAGAAATAGGCGCAAATATCCCATGGAAAAGATGATAAAGCATTTTAACAAACTATCATGAGAAATGATTAATTGCAGATCTTTTCTAAGTCATAACTGGAAATTACCTTTTAGCTACATCCATTGTTGGCTTCAGTACAGATGAATGTATATCTTTGTCTGCATTGCCAGAAGAGGTAGGGTATGTGATTTAATGGTACATTCTAGCTTCAAAATCAATTCTGCTGTTGCAGGTTTTCCAACAGGATGAACAGAGGGGAAAGAGAACAGTGATGTACTAGTGCATCCATGACAGCTACAGTAACTTTTATTACTTATTTGGCTGTGAAACGATTGCTCTAAAACCACTTCTCTCTTCTTCCAGGTCCAGGAAGTCTCTGTCTCGCGAATCATGAGATAATTTGTACGTATCTGTGGCTGATTTTATTTACAGAGTAGGTAATAGAGAGCAGGCTATACCAGCAAGCCTTTTTATGATGGGCAACCTCTGGATCTCTGAGAATATTTTTAGTGACATTCTGTCTACATGATGTATCTTAATCTTTTCTGTTAATGCTGCCCTTTCACATGTGAAGCGGTGGCAGGCTTTACATAAATAAAATGTGTGTAATAGATTTGCCATATTTAGAATATTTGAAAGATAGCTGCCATATAATTTTATTTTATTGGACTAAACCCTTACATTTTGCTCAATGCAATTCCAATTTGCAGCAAATATAACAAATGACTGGCAGACTTTTGAAAGAGATGAAGACAATTTTTTCGACAGCCAAATGAAGGCTAGTAATATGAGAAATTGTGATTTATTTAAGAAACATGAACCTTCAAAAATCTCTTCATGACATTCTGCTTCCATTTTGCTGTGCTATGAATGTGACAGTAAGTATTAGCACAGGGTAATATAACAGCGCTACTCAAAGAATCAATATATGAAAACTTTGAGAGCTGCTGGAAACAGAATCAAATTGCTGCTGTCCATAGAAACTTTACTACTTAAAATGGATGTTTCAGTTATGCAGATTAGCTAAATATGTTCCAAGCAGCTGGTGAGGTCACAGGTCAAAGCTCTGAGTGAAATCCAGGTGTTTGCTAAGCTTCACCACAGACCTTTGTACAATCATTTTCAAGTGGAGGAACAAAAGGAATTTTAAACAGAGAAATTGAGCCAAGTGTCTGCTTCTGTGTGAATTTTATTTAAAATACTAACGAAGTTATATTTTAGTATTACATACTAATACTCCACCAGTTCTATTCTCTGTATTTTCTTATGCTTTTGCATTATTATATTATCAAAATGTGAATTTTATACTTTAATAAAACATACTACTGACAATTGAATAAACATGTAACTTGTTAACAGATTACACATATAATTCCTTGCACTTATATTAAAAAAGGAAAAGAACAGTTTCTCTGTTTACTGAATATTTGTCGCTAGAGAAAATTTGCAAAGTATTAACCATGCAATTTTTAATTTCACTAATCCACTGCTTTTATTCACAGGTGGTCATTATGACTGTATGTTAGGACAGACGAGGTGAAGGGCAGATATTATAAAATCAGTTATTCTTGTCAGCTGCTTTGGATATCTTTGAATATCAGGCATCTTATAACAAATGTGTCATTAAAAATTAAATGTAATGATTCTAATTCCAATGAGAATTAGATTTTAATCCTGAAATATGGTTCTTAGGCTCAAATTTTAAATTTATTTTTGGTTTAGTGGAATGCACATTTAAATTACACTGGATGAGGAACAGAAACAGCACTGGGAACAGAGATCAGAATGCAGTAGCCCCCGTTATAATTTTTACTGGTGCCACTTGGAAATTCTTTGGGGTTTTTGCCTGCTAGTCATCTCAATGTTGAAAATTTCTGAAAAGGAAATTTTTGCAATTGAAAAACTTCTAGCCCAAAGAAAACGTAAGACACTGATAATCAAACAGCAGGATTCAAATTAGCTAAACAAAAACCAGTGAGGTGACCACTCCAAGTACAGTAGGGCATATAAATGATTAGGAATATCAAAGGCAGAAAAAATGACACCCTTGCTTGCAGGTTCTCTGCTCCTAACCTGTACAACTCCCTCTCAAAATAAAGAAAGAAAGAGAAAGCACCAAGATTGATGTTTTCATGATGCCATTTCTTTATAGCAAATCCATACCCAACCTGTCTTTAAAACAGCAGGAGTTTATTAACTTCTTTTGAAGCATAATAGGATAACATAAATCACTGACTTAATTCTTTCATAGAATGTCTTTTAAAGTCTTCTTTATAACAATATAAATCACTTTGGGACCATCAATAAGGCAATCAAAGGTATACACTCTGACTGCAGTCAGGCTTCTGGGGTAGTTGAAGGCACTATCTCTTAATATTCAGGCAGAATATCCCCTGACTGTATTTCATTTTCATGCTTCAGTCTTGAGCTTCAACAGCTAAACCAACAAAAAATTAACCTAACCAGCTCTGCCATGTACTACTAACATGCACTCTGAAGAATGGCTTTGGCCAAGGTTTACTTTTCACTTGCAGGTTCTGCGAGGAAATTGTAGACCATGTTTTCTGACTACCAGGGAAATGAAAATTAATTCAGTAATGTAGTAAAAAACCACTGTTGATATTATGGTAGCCACATCATTATATCTGAGGAAATGACAGTTCTTGTAGTAAAAAGAATGATATCTGATAAACTCTGTAATGATAATATTCCAAGTTATCCTCTCTTTCACAGAGCAAAAATGGACTGTGATATATGATTTCTATACGTAATGCATGCCATGTTTATCTTGCAATATTAAAAAATGAAAAGCTGTGACTTATTTTGAGACATATTTATTTACAGATAAAAACATATGTTAAAATAGTCTGTCATAAGATCAAGGAAGAGAGAAATTAACTTTTAAAAGGAATCTCCCTTTTAGGCCCAAGGCTATATTACATTTTTTGAAGGCTTACTTCAGCTACGCCTTGATGGGTTTCAGGTTAATTGTCTCATTCTTTTGCTACTTATTCTACTGAACAGATGTTTAATTTCACTCCACTTTCCTGCTAGTAGCATTTTCTTTGTTGCTTTACAAGTATCTGTAACATGATATGCAGCAGCAACGATTGGAAACTCTCTTCCATGTCCACCTGCTTTCTGTCCACTAAACTGTACAGAGCAGCAAATGAGCACTTCTTTCTTTTGTTTGTTTTACCAGCAGAAAAGAGAGATTCAGGGATTTGAGTAAGGGTGTCTACGAATCTGTTATCTATTGCACTTTGATTAGATTCATGCTACTATATTTTCCTGTATATTACATGGAATAATAACTTTGTGAGGCTAGATAAGCTTGGATACCTGAAAGGTGGCCAGTAAATCTAAGATTTCCTTATACAACAAACTTTTTAGCTACTAAGTAATTCAAGTTTTATGGCCCTGAAGACTTCCAGTGGGTGGTCATAATATTAGAGCATCAAAACCAGTGTCCCACTCTCAAAATTTGTCTTGTTTCAATCTTTACTCTCTGGAAATTTGGGCAAGTTTGGCACATGACTGCAGCAGTATGCCTTTCTGTATTCAGGAAATCAGCCATTGCATTGTAGTGCTGATCCTTGCAAACTCTGATACAATATTTCTTCTTGCTTCAGTGAATGCTTCAAAGAGTTTGGTGATTTTCATGGACTCTCTGCAGCACTTGCTTTGTCTTGGTCAATTATCACTGGTCCATGGAAGCCTGGAGCCTTTCCTGAAATTCCAGAGATGATATCAGTCATGGGTCTGGGCTCTGGCTGGTGGGAGAAGCAGACTTTGGAGTGGTCTAAAGTGTCAATAAAAAAGTGAAGAACTCCACCAGAATTGAAGCAAGTTGGTCCTATTTATGGAATGCCAGTAATTTCCTGTGAAATCATAATAAATTTACCAGGGTCATGCATAATAAAAGTAATATTTTCTACAATTATTTAGTCCTTCAGTATCTGGTACCATTAAATATATATGAGTAGTTTACTCAGAGGTCTGTGCCAAAAGATACAGCAATGTCTTAAGGCTTTAGAGGCCCTTAACATTGATCAGAAGGGCCTCTTCAATGGTCCTATAATTTTACCCTTACCAAAAATGTTGTTTTCTACTTGAATACATTAAAAAATTAGTCTTGATTATTTTTTTTTGGTGTGCGTGTATCAGGTTTTTGCAAGAACCCATAAGAATGGATAAGAACTGAATTTGTAGTTAGGGCTAAATATTTTCCAAATGTGCTGATTTTAAAATCCATACCCTAAAGAGCACCTCTGCATTTATTAAATTGATTGAGTTGTCTTCGTCTTAATCAGAATGAAACTTTAGTCCGAAACCAAGCTGATATGCTGAAGGAAAGGGATGGTTTTGTTATATGTGTTATTGTTCTGAGGAAACTGTATATTTGTTTGCTTTCTGATAAATCAAATTAATTATCAACCGGGTATTTAAGTAAATAGGAGGTTTCTTCTCTTCATTAATCAAAAGCTTTGGAGAGTTTCCTTTTAATATAGCAGGGATGCATCCTCTGGTTGCCACAGAATTAGATTTTTATGTCTGAAATTATGCAGAAACTGATTTAAGATGTGAGGAAGCCTCTTCAAGTTACAGTTGTCTGGTGTACACTGCAGTAAATTTTGACCTTGTCAGGTGAAGACAGGTGAATTATGATCCAGCCTATGTGAGAAATGATATGTCTACCATATTAGATTAATTTCCTGTAAACTTCACCATTTTGCATTACCAAGCCTTGTAAATGTCATCTTTATCCATCATCATGCAATATTTTGATGCTGCTTATGAAGCAGTTCTCGTTTCATTTCCAGCTTTTCTAAAGAGCTCTATTACACTTTTAAAATATGCTTTTTAAGTTCTGTACTTTTATTAATTTTTGTCTGTCTGCACAGCAGCCTTTAAAAAGTTAATTAATGTGGCTTAGTTTCACAGTAAATTATTTGACAGAACTTCTCTTTGAGAAAAACTTGATTTTTTTTTCCTTTTTCTCATACTTTCTGTGAAGAATAAAGGAAGATCTGTATTATTTTTGTAATTAAACTAAGGAATGAAATAAGGAAATTCAAAGATTTAATCTCATATTCAATATTCTTTCTAACTAGCTGTCTGTTTGCCCTTAACTTATTGTGTAGCGTTACTTTCCAATAAGGAGAACTTAGACCTATAGAGGAAAATAAAGTAACTTATATAAATCCAAAAATCCAAAGATATAAATTAAAGATAAAAACTAAGACCCTAGAGACAGGCCTTTAAGTCTGTACTCAAAGCTCTTTTTCTTCTGTGAAAACTGTGTAGAAAGTACTGATGAACAGGGTTTACTCGCCTGATAAATTACATTGGCTTAGCCAATCAAAATCACAAGAGAAATATCCCATTTCCTAAGGCTTATACGAAGTGGAAATTCTTGTCCATCTGCTTAAATCCTTCAGCTATTAACACTCTTAAGAAATTACCTTTCTAATGAGGACGCAATGTTGCAGTTCAAGCTAATTTATATTACTAATTTATCGTATTAAGCTGAATTCAGAAGGTGGGTTTTATCCCTTTTGTTCTTATTCCACTAGTAAATGATATTTATTTATCTTTCAAGGAATACCTGTATAATACCTCCTTTCAGTTAATCATCTAAATGGGGTAGTCAGGTGTTTCTTTAGGTCAGTTTACCTCTTAAACTCCTCATAATCAAAGGTGAGAATGTAAAAGTGTTGTCTTTAAGTGAGATTGCTCTAAGCCTTATCCTGTTGATTGCATTCCTCCTGAAATATACTGTAAACAGACAGTTGATTTTTTACTTCAATTTTTCAACAAAAATGTCATTTGGAGTATATTGATCAAACTGTTTAACCTTGAAAACAAAAATCTTTGTTCAATAAAAACTTCTCTGTCACACTTGAAATAAATCCCTTCCTTTTAGCTTCTTGTAAAGCATTTTCATTCAATTTTAATTAAAATATTAAAAATATGGCATTTCATATACGAGACATATTTCTAAGTTGATTTTGTTTCAGTTAATGATTTTAACTTCTCTGTTTTAAAACATTTTTTTGCCTTTGCAGGCCTTATGAATATGGGTCACATTCATCTCTTATGTATTCAGTTAGCAGTGGCAAACACCTCTCTACTCACTTGAGCTTGAATATGTCACTGTTTGGTTCCTTTAATGTATGCAAACTTTTTTATATTGTAGTTCCAATCTGTTCTGTCAGCTTTTTTTTCAGTTTCTTACAGGTTGTTTGACACCACTGTTTTGACTACAATGTATATGATGTCTTTGTTCTCAATATTTTTGTTGCTGAAATTATACATTTGAGGTTAAATTGTCATGAAATGTAAAAAAAAAAAAAAAGCCTCGAAAATGTCTGAGAAGGAAAATGATAGGTTTGATAAAGTTAACATTACTTTAAAATGTCACTTACCCCCCTCATTCTGTTCCTTCTATGCCCTTTTTTATTATGATTATTTTTCTTCATTTCTGAATGGGTTGTTCTTATTTTCTATATGGATTTTCCAGAAGAGGGAGCCATGTGCATGTACACTTAAAATGTATACAGCAAAATCATAATCATTAAAGAATAAACAATGTTTTTATGAGATTTAGAATACAGTTCTTCTCCAAACTCATGGTTGCTAGGTGACCTGTGGCCAACATATTGTAAGGTAGCACGAAGCACAGGAACAGTGTTCAAACAACCTTGTCAGGACATTTTAGCCATCTGATGTTCATGAAAGTCCTAGAAATCATAAGGATGTTGTTACACTGGGGAATTTAGAATATATAAGCAGTTCATATAATGACATTTCCATATCTCAGATGTTGTGCTAACTTTATTATTTATTAGTGTGGTCAAGGATGTGCTTTAAACCACAAACTTTTTTAAACATGTATATGGGTGATAAGAAATGCTTCTGAAATTATAAACTTGGAGCTACACTCTATAGGTGGGGTGGTCATATTGTAAGAAAATTGCATGCTATTTACTACATTTTAGAGATCAACAGTATATTCAGGAATATGTTAATTTTTAAAGACTTCATGACATATTTCACTTCTGAGATCAACACCTTAAATTCAGAGGAAAGGAAGGGTAATATGGAGGGCTCTGCATAGAGGCTGAGTATCACAGATACTTCCTATTTAACCCTCTTGAAATGCAGAAACCTGGAGTTCTATGTTTGTGAAAACAGTCTTTTTATAACATTGAAGACCATGGTGGAGCTGTCCCTGTTCATCCATGCATCCTCATGGTTTCCTTTCCTCTGCAAACCAAAAAAAACCCCAACAAGCCGGTAGTTTCCCTGAAAGCTAAGGACAGACACAGTACCGTACCAGTGGTTTGATAGTCCATGACAGGTGTAGAAAACTACAGTTAAAGTTTGTGTGTGCCTTTATATATAAATATACTTGTGGTTATATAGCTCACCCAATCCATTCCTGCTCAAACATGCATTCATGTTTAGGTTTACATCTGCACCAATCTTGACAAAGCTCTTTGAAAAGTTTTTCAGTATATTTCAAAGACGACAATACTCTAATTTAAAATCACTGCTTTGACTGGTAGGTACTGGCTAGCAACAGGAAATGGGACATGTGTGCAGACTCCTTGCTTGCTGAAGCGCGCCTGGCTATGGCCACTAGAGCCTTAAACCCATGGCTGCTTCTGTAGTGATATGCCAACATGTTGGGCAAGGAGATTCTGCTGACTGTACAAATCCTTTACAAACAGATCCTATCACACATCAGAGAAGTTTTCCTTTTGAAAAAGCCCCTTTTGGAGCTGGACAGTGGAGTTGACCAATGTGGTTAAAGGCAATGGGGTGGCAGTACATCTGTCAGCTCTGAGACTTACGGAGCAGGGGTGGTTTCTTTACATTTCCATCTGCAGTAACAACCATGATTCCAAACAATGCCAATGCATAACAAAATAAAAAGGTAAGCATGCTCTAAGTTCCCCTGATTTTCAAATTCAGAAGAGCAACTCAACCCCTTTTGTCGGAAATGTTTTCTGAAACAGAGTGCTACTAAAAGTCCTATTTTATAGTTTGGCCAGCTCATAACTAAAAGCCCAGATGATAGCAGCACAGAATAAAAGCTTCAAAGAATACTTCTGATTTTGTATTAATTTATGCATAATGTGGAAATAATTGTTCATCTGGAGTTGAGTGAAGTTTGAAGTCTGGTAACACTCAAAATGACAACAGATTTGAGGGTCTATCAAGTCTCTAGATATTGTAAGATGACTTCTGAATGGCTAGCTATATTCTTTACTTAGCAGTAAATATTTATTATATATATATAAATCTATTATTATGACTTATGAAGTTGCAAGGGGGAAATCCATTTCCAGCTTCTTCTAGTTATGTTCAATCCTTTAGAAAATCTATATAACAGTCTCTATCTGAAATGACTAAAAAAACCAATAACACACTTCTTTTTTGAGAATTGTGTTTTGATAACCTTTCTACAAGTACTGTTCTAGACATCCTTCAGCACTTGCCTGGCTGCATTATCTGTAATTGTCTTTTAATAGACTGAGACTAAATTATTAGAAAAGAATTGCATCACCAGGGAGTAAGGGTTGTCAGATACCAGTGAGATGTAATACATCAAATGCTGTTGTGTACAGCCTTATCTCATATGCTGTTTGTTGCTTGGGTTTTTTTTCAAATAGAGCTTTTGACCCTTGTGACCTATTCTAGTTCAGAACAGGTAAAATAATGAATGCAAACCTGCATGCAGCTCCATAGAATTAATGAATCAATGAGAACAACAACATATTGGATAAAAAGTTCATGACCAGAAAAGCAGATACTACAAAGTTTCTTTTTAGCAGGGCTTACATTTTTTTTCTCTGCAACTAAAGACAAGAGCTCTGTAGGAAAGTTTAGAGAGGTTTGCTTTGCCACCACAAGTTATTTACTGTGCTCCTCCAAAGTACTCTGCTACTTCATCGAGAAAGCATTTGAACCATAGTTGAGCAAGACCTGGACAAGTTCTTGAATGCCTGCATTTTAATTCTGGCTAAGCAATTTACTTTGTGATTTAGACGAAATATATAACAGCTTTATATATTGAGTGTCTTATCTCCTACAAAGAGATATTTGCAGTTAACAGCTAGATATAGGTTAATAACATTTAATTAGACAGGGTATTTGGGTAGTGTTTTGGTATCCACCAGCATGTCTTGGTTCATGTAACTTAGTTAAATTGTTATAATGATGAGTGTTAATAATTGCCTCAAGAAATTATCAAAAATAAGAGCTGGTTGAAAGTGCACCCTGAATTTACTATCAGGACAAGGTAACTCCACATCATTGTACTTTGAAGACCGAAGTGATGTCATAGGCCAGATGAGTTTGTGGGCAGTACAAAAAGAGCCTTCCTCCATAGGTTAGTTCTGGCTAAGTCAGTGGTCACCTACACATGAAGGATTTTGGCAGAAACCTGAGCATGAGGGAGAGGAAGCCCAGCCTTCATAGGTGAGATTGGCTTTAGATGCAGAGCTACTGTGCTGAAGTGCAGGGAGTGGGTGGCATTCCAGAGTGGTTGCTCACACTGTGACCAGGAGTCTGCCTTTTCTTCATGGGCAGAGGAACTCAGAGTGAGAAATTATATGTGGTGGAGGACCAAAGGTGTATAAGATCAAAGAAATTTCTTCTTTAGTGAAAAAAGGAGAGAATATTTGCTTCACAGTGCAGGGAATGTGCTTGAAGTGGGATAGTTATGCTACCTAGTCAGTAGCATGATCATTTCATTTGCTGACACAAGAAGCTAAGCTTGTTACTACTCTCTGGTGTGCTTACCTGCTTCAAGACAAATAGGAAATTTGTTTAGGCCCTACTTTATATGGGTGCTGTGGAGGGGAAAGCCTCTGTATAACATCACCATTCACCAGTGCACCTATGCACAGGACAGAGTTTAGTTACATGAGTTTATCTCAGGCCTCCAGCTAATTTTTTTTAAAATATATTGTGGTGCTCACTCCTCTGCTTTACTGATTATACACTCCATAAATACTTGTCCTTAATACTTAGACTGTTCTTGATTTTTAGGAAAGAAATTACATGCAAAAGATTTCTTGAATGGCCAATATGTCTGTGATAAACACAGTCAAAAATACTGTGGTTGATTCTCTGTGATTTTTTCTGAGGGAACATCAGTTTTGGAAAAAAAGGTCTCAGAAGCTTAAGGTATGAATCTGGGTAAGAATCTATATATATTCTTATTTTTCAGAGAAAAAAATTTGGCTCAATATGCTCACTACATTTTGTCATGCACTGCAAATAAATTTAATTCTATTTTGTCTTTTTTGGGGCTAAGCTGTTTGCAACATCAAGTTCATTATTTAGAGAACTGAAAGGAAAGGATATATTTTTTGAGAGCTTCTTGACTATTTTCTTTTGTTTTAAAATGAACTATTAGCCCAATCCAGGATGAAATAACAGTTTTAGGCCCATTATTACATAAAATTACCATTTATCCCCAAGTACAGGGGAGGTAGTGTGGATTCTGACACTAACTCAGTAGTTGTAGGACCTGTCTCTTAGACTCTTTGAGAAATGAAAGCCAGAAGTTGTGCTTCTCTGAAGATTTTGGAAAATTACAAGGACCTTTTAAAGTAACATATTTTATATATATTTTGTATTTAAATTATTGGCATAATAGTTCTTGAAAGGCATTCATGATAATTTGGGACCTGCTGAAATCAGTGAGAGTTCTGTGTTCATCTTAGGGCCAAGATTTCGTGAAATCTTTGAAATTTCCCAGGTGTTGCTTTTCAAGCACTTCAAAGAGAAAGAAAACAAAACTGGAAACTGACATAATTACATACTGAAACATTATGCCTGGTGAAAGGCACCTTGAAAAGTTGATATGACAAAATACAATTGTTATTGTTGATTTTGAAAGATGTTAAAAGATGTGTACAGCTCTGGTATTTTTCTGATTTCATAGCTTATGACCCTGGAAAATTATGATGCAAAATATATTTTAAAGAATTCAGTTATTTGCTTCAATAAATTGCAAATATCTCACAGGAGGAGGGAAAGATTATTTTTTATCAGAAGAAAGACACAGTTATAAGTTATCCATATTATCCACATTGTAGCTATTTAATAGAACTTTGCTTGGAAACTGAAAAAACCTAGTTCAGAACTCACAAACAAGTTTTGAATAACCTTCAGAAATCTATAGTTTGCCTTCTTGCTGGATACAAGCTCCAAGAAAAATGAGAGAGATTTATAGTACAAGTTTGATTTATGTTTCCATTTATTTTACCAATGGAAAGGTGAGACTAAAGTTTAAAACAGAATAAAATTTACAGAATTAAGTCTGAGGTTAGTTCTGAAGCCTGCTCCAAAGAAAATTCTCTCCTCTAGATGTGACCTGCTGATCTGGTTGCTGAAACTTTTGTGAATATTCCACTATCAGCCCTGGTTAAAAACTTTACCCTGAATAAACTGTTTCTAAAGAAAACCCCATTGGATTCATGCATTTGGAATAGCTGTGGTATTAATAGACATTTGATGTTTTCCAAAGACAGAAATAAATTGGTTGCTTTATCAAGTTAAAAGATGTCCTGTGTATCATATGCATGGTGAGCTGCATTGAAATATATTACTTTTAATCGCTATTTTATTGTTTCCTTGAAATCTTCATGACTGTAGCTGTGAAGCGTGGACTGACATAATTACATTTTGAGAGGAAACATATACCTGAAGTTTGTGAAGTAAAAGATACAATCCTTGGTAGAAGAATTGCTCATCAAACTTGCAACAAGCAAACTGCAGATTGAAATGTTTGTTTCTAGAAGAGCACCAAAATGGGTCTGAGGTTTCTAGACATGAGGAATGTATGGGAAGTGTTCTTTTCCTGGGTATTTGTTGCATATACGAATCACTTTCACAAGATACTTGCATTATTTCTAATCTGAATATGATCAGGTGAATTTTGCAAAGAGTATTCTTTTCAAAAAGTCCCCGAAGACAAACTTATATATGTGCGATTATTTCTTTAAAAGAATCACAAAACCGAGTTTAGATTTGGCACAGAAAAACAATTAAAATGAAGATTGAATACATGGAAAGGAATTAAGTACAATTATATGGTCATTGGATTAATTTTTGTGTACACTTGTGAAGATTAAAAACTGTGTCTTTATGTGTAAATTTATTATTCCTTCCTTTTTTATAAGAGTGTATGTAGAAGTTAGCACTGAGAATATTTTAAGAAAGCGAGAAAAATGTCATGCTGAACTCCCAAAGAGAGGCAATTTGGATTCTGTGAGATTATAGAAAAGAAAGGTAATATAGCTGAAGAAGACAAGGGTGGAAATGTAAGGAAGTCTTAAATTATTTAAGAGCCTGAAAATGAGGCAACTGTATCAACTTTATAATGCTGTAACCAGCAGGAGAATTAATGCAGAGGGTGTTTTGGCCAAACCAGCAAGATTAAAAACATTTTTTGAGCGATCTCAATGAGAACAAATGCGTGTCACTGAAATGAAGTGATATCATGAGTAGCTATTTGTCAAGGTATGGGCGTTTACTGCACTGTAATCTGGAGAAGGACAGTGAAAAGGCAAAAATCAGATGGTTTTAACAGCTTGTTTACTGGGTGAATCTATAACTCTTTGGTTACAGGACCAGGTGATGACTTAATAGAACTAGACTGACAAAGGAGTTAAGTTAGAAATCAGGAAAAGTTTAAATGATGGGACTCTAATTACATTGAGGTAGAAGTTTACTTTTCAGAGAGCCCCTGCAGAGAGATCTCAGCAAATTAGAAGTCTGGGCAATCACCAGCCATACTAAGGTTACACTGTCAAGTGCCACATTCTGCACCTGGGACAGGACAACCCTGGTTGGTGCATAGATCAGGGAGTGAGAGGCTGGAGAGCAGGGCTGTGGAAAGGGACCTGGGGGTCCTGGTCGATGGCAAGTTGAACATGAGCCAGCAGTGCCCTGGCAGCAAGGAGGGCCAGCCCTGTCCTGGGGAGCATCAGGCACAGCATCGCCAGCCGGGCAAGGGAGGGGATTGTCCCGCTCTGCTCTGCCCTGGGGCGGCCTCACCTCGAGTGCTGGGGGCAGTTTTGGGTGCCACAATATAAAAAAGACATTGAACTATTAGGGAGATTTAGGGTAGATATCAAGAAAAGATTTTTCACCCAGTGTGTGATTCAGCACTGGAACAGGCTCCCCAAGGGAGCAGTCACAGCACCAAGACTGACAGAGCTCAAGAATCATTGGGACAATGCTCTCAGGCACATGGTGTGAGTCTTGGGGTGTCCTGTGCAGGGCCTGGAGCTGGACTCGCTGATCCTGATGGGTCCCTCCCATCTCCACATTTTCTGTGATTCTATGATATTCTATGGTTGTGATGCAAAGCTATTGACAGTGCATGGAAATATCTTTTAACACAGATTCCTTAATCCAATCATTTTCAAACTATTTATGACAGCACCTTCATTAGGATCCACTAAGATTTTATATGATCTAGTGCTTTGCATATGGGTCACGGCATTTTACAACAACAGCTGGAGACTGCTGATGCTTTAAAAAAAATTCACAGAAGAATGCGATAAATGGACTTAAATGATTAGTTAAAAATGCCACAGGAAAGATTTTAAGAGAGATGGAAAATGATCCCAGAATCTGAGAAAAGCTATAAACCTTTTCCTCCTCCTGGAGTGCTAAATGTTTGACAAGATATTCAATGTCTGTTTTTATTTTCATTCAGAATTCATTGTCAATACAGAAATAATTAAACAATTATTTTTAAAAAGGGGCTAGATTCTAAATAAAATTTTTAACTTTTTGAATTGCTTTCAGTCTTCCTGGCAGTAAATGAAAAATGTGATACAGATACAGATGCACGGTGAAATTTTGTTTAGCTGCCTTTGGTGCCATGGCAGTAGGTGGTCATTGTCCCTTCAGCTGAGCTGCCAGAACATTGTGTGAAGAAAAAAAATCAGACCTCTTGGGGTGCTGCTATTTCTGTATTTTTAGGTTTAATGCTGCTGGACATTTGACAAGATTTGGGATGTGGTACATAGTGTCTTTCGAGCAAAATTTGAGCAAGGTACAAAGAGATTACTGCGTATTTTACAGCTTTATATTTTTCCAAGACTTGCGCTTATTTTTGTTATTGTAATGCAGAAAATCACTTTGGAAAACAGATGATTGGAGATCAGTTTATGTAACCAAATCTACATGAGTCATAAAGACAACCAGAGACTTTCTTTCTAAAGAACAGTGATCTGAAAGAATATGTTATAATCCTATATGTAAATCGTATATTGGCAACTCTTTGACCAGTCAGATTCTGCGTACCTGTGAATAACTAAGATTTAGTACTGCATTTTTATTTTTTAGAATTTTGATGCACTGTCTATAATCACAGTTCCCTGAGATTTTCTTTCTGCAAAATCTCTTCTTTCTGCTACTGTGCTCTAACTGGATTCAGGCACTTAATGAGAACTTTCCCTTGAAATCAGGTCACTGATAGTAACTACACGCTGTTACTTTTCAATCATTGCTTTGATCACATTATTGCGTTCTGTCTTTCTCCCTCTCATCGTGTTAAGGTTTGCCACATTTGTCACGGAAGTGAAAAGCTGAAGACTGTTGTACTGTCTATATTTTTCTATATTTTGAATCACAATGCATTTTTTTAGACAGATAAATAGATTATTTAAATTTAAAATGATGCATCAAAAATTAGAAATACTGGTTAAATTAACAAATTTTTATTGAAAGGTAAGATCTTTAGAAGAGAATTCAAAAACCAAAGCTCTCCCTAAACAGTTAAGGATGACACTACCATGTTGAGGGTGAAGGGTGGTTTGCAGTACACAGCACAGGCCTAGGGCAATAAAAGAATTTACCCCGAAGCATGCAGCTTTGGGTGAGCTAAACTGTTGCTGCTGTTTCTATTTCTGACCCAGCTTTTCCTTTTGAGTGTTTCCTGTACAAGGGCAAGTTGTTGTTGCATTGGGAGCAGAGTAGTAGAATATTAGTCCAGAAAGAAGTGAAATGCTGGTGAAAAATATTTCCTCTAAATGATTAATGGTTACACGTTTTTGTTTGAGCTGAGATTTCGAAGTTCAGAGAGCTAAGCAGGACCCTGTAAAGGGGTGTAAAATTACATCTGCATAAAGTAAAAAAAAAAAAAAAAAAAGGTTTGATGATTATTGCACAACATTTATACCTGGAGAGATTATATAGCAAAGTCAAAAGACTAAAGACTTGTAGCGTTGTCTGTTATTCATGGAATGTCTGCATTACATGTCTGCATTACAGAGGAAGGTACACTTTTTTGTCCAAGGAGCTTTGCTGTCATGTTCATAGTTAATCATTGTGGTATTCATGTGGAATTGAGCAACTCACAGTTTCAAAGAGCTGTATCAATAAAACAGATACTTAGTGAGAAAAAAACCAACAAAAATAAAAGCATTGACAATAAGGCTTGGTAGGTTCTACAGTTTGGTTGAGTTTTTTAAATCCATATCATTCTTAAGAGGAGTTTCCTTGGGACTGAGTGAAGTATTGTTGAATTCTCAACTGGGTATGGTGGATCATACATTTGTGTTTAATTTCCATTTGCTGCCACGCCTGTTGTGTGTGCTTTCTTGGTCATCAGGGCACCAAGAGAAAGGTAGTCCTGGGGAATGTCATTTTAGAGATCTTTCAGCAGAATATCCTTCACTGTGCTCAGAATCGCATTCCTTTCTCAAACTCAGATTCAAACGAAGCCTCCTCCTCCTCTCCTATGATCAGACAAGGTAATTGTGCAGATAGCTGCAACTGCACTGATAGGTTTAAATTAAATACTACATGAGTGCAAATTTTAATGGTTTCTTTGTGTCTTCTTGGCACAGACCAGACATTTATCAGTGAATATACTAAATACAGTTACAAAAGTTGCAGAGAAAAAACATATAATGTGCAATAATGATGGAAAGGCTCAGTAGTGACTCAGAAGCTGCTGTTCCCAGATCACAGAAATGAGACGTGATCTACTGTACAGTCTCCATCACCTTCATTAAGCACATTAACAATTCCAAACAACAGATATTAATAGTGGTGGGTATCCTTGCATGAATTATTACTGTAGCAGTAATGGTTCTCATGGTTATTTCTCTAACATTTGGGTAAAAATAGCTATTTTTGAAATAACCTGTTAAAATTAGTGAGAAGAAAACGAGAACATACAAAGACCTTGAATGAAATTCCAGTATTAGGGACAAACATTTGCTATTGGTTTTTCTGGAACAGGTATCTCACAATGAATGAGTTACCCCAGGTACTAAGCTCCTATATCCTACTAACCAAGAAAAATGTGACTGAACAGGATTCCTGTCTATTTTGGCAGGAATGTTTTGACTTTCAAACCATTCTCTAAGGGCATCTCACCATTTTTATTTGGCTAAAGACAGACAATTTTCATTGTGACGATATCAGTGAAACATTACTTTTGCAAAGTTTCTTATTTCAGTACAGAAACTTAGTGTTGCGGGTTAATTGCACCTGCATACTTAATACCAAGTGGATACAAATCAATGTAATTTAATGCAGAACTGTAGCTAAGGAAGCATCATAGAAATTACGTTCAGACTGATCAAAATTTAAATGAAGAAAGATATCAAGGCTCTCCATTCATGGAGCACTGTTCTGAAGGTAGCTCAAAGCTTGTCGTGCTGAAAGGCTGAAAAAGTGATGAATTTAATGAGAGACACATTTCATTAAAAGAGGACAACGTTAAAAATATCTGTCAAGCCTGCTTTCCTCTTAAACCATTCGACAGATGTTTGTGCAATTTAGTGAACAATCTTTAACCATCAAGGAAAGTGGTTGCCATCTCTTTTCCCATCAAGTTCTTGTGTTCACAGTAGCACAGTAGGTGGTGTTGGGTATGGTGAATATTTGCCCTTTGCCCAGGGCTGGCTTAGACAGCCCAGAGTCTAGTCCAGATTGGATTGTTTGCCTTGGATGCTTTGGAGAGAAAAGAACAAGGCCAGAGGGTGTGGAATCTGAGAGCTGGAATAGGAAACAAATTAGTTTGGTTGCTGGAAGGGGACGATCACTTCCTGAGTAGAACTGATGAGCTGCCAAGGGCTGTCATAATGAAACATGCCAATGCCTCCTGGGGGACTGCGCTGCAGACTTCCCTCTCAACGTGCCTTCGAAGGAATTTTGAACAGACTGATGCCAGACAAATTGTTATTGCTCTGCTGTTCCCCTATCGTTGTAAACGCTGGAGTTATTTATCAGAAAAGGCCTAGGATTTTGACATCTTTCTAATGTAAAATGTGGTGGCTTATTCTGTTTGAACCAAATGTTATGTATGCCTTGAACTGGCAAGACAGAGTGTGAGGCTTTAACTTTGCACCTGACCGTCAATTAGTCACACATTGAAAGGAGTTTAGGTAGAAAAGGATGGATAGATACCAAAAGCACTGGAAGGATTTTATGGTTGCCTAAATAAAAATATTTTTCTATTTAAATCCACCTAATTAATAAATTTGCATCAGAAAGTCACTTTAGCTGAGATATTTTGGTTTCTTAACATCTTTTTTGATTCATCTGTAAAGAAAAAAAACATAGTTTCAGGTTGTGGTAGTGCTAATAAAACTTATCTGTCATATTGTTTTAGGTATACTATAGGTGAAAAGTGCTATGTATTCTGAAGTAATTTTTCTGGATATTTTCACCTCCACTTTTAAAAATTCATGTAGATATGATCATTTATCCGGTAGTAGTTAATATCTAGACGTTTTCTTTACCCCCAGATTTTTTGTCAGTTTGTAGTAAATTGTTTTCCAGTTCAAAATTCTGAAAGTTTAAGGTAGTCATCTTGACAATGAGTCCTTAGCAATTATGATTTAGGCAGAAGATTAGCTTTAATTTGTTTTTACTGGTGTTTAGAATAGTATTTTAGATAATAGTAATCTGAAGTAATATAAACAGTTTTATAAAAAGTGGAAAATAATAATTTCATAGTATTTTGTGCTTGTCAAAGACTAGAGGATTAGAGAAACGGTTAATTTTGGATTATAAAACATGCAAAGTAAAGTAGATACTGAAGATGATTTATGCAAAATGAAATAAATCCCTGGCCTTCTATTTGTCTCTTTCTTGTAGCCTGAACAAAAGCTTTGTGTAGTCAACAGAGAGACAGCATCTTCAGAGAATCAGTTATTTAAATACAGCTAGAGATGCTTTAAAAACATTCTTCAGCTGCAAATTCATTGCTAATTCTACTATTGCTAATCCATTACTAATTCTATTAATCCTACAATAGTGAATCTATCATCCCATTACAAGCACAAACGGTTTAGTGTCTTTTCTATTAATGTCTAACCTTAGGCCTGGATGATCTCATAAAAAAGTGACAGTTTACAGATGAAGTTTAATATTCTGTATTTAATTACTGATTTTTCTTTTTTTTGTATGTAAAATGCTATACTTCTCAACACAGAATTAATGATAGGTAAAGTAGAATTTCTATTCTACTATCTGTCCAAGAAAAGCATTTTATTAATTCTCTAAGTCTAAACTTATTTATCTGAGGTTTCGTTTATTCTCAATTTTTTTTTCCTGTCTTGTTTACAAAACCCAAATCGATTCTATACGTTGCTATACACAATATCACAAACACTTCAAATTTCCATTAAAAATTCTTTCTTTTGTGTCAATTTTTAGAAGGTTTTATTTAGTTTCAGAAAAATCCTATGGATCTATGTTTCTGCTGCCTCCTCTGACATAGTTAAGGCTTCGATATAACTCTCAGGTTTCATCCCAGTTTGAGTGCATTGCTACAGTTTACTGTCAGAAGGAAAATCTGCAGAGTTTGCCAGCACTGAAGACTCCTGAGACTTTCTTCCACTGCCTGAGTATATCTATCTAGAGCCTCTTAGGTGCTGTGGGGTCTACTGCTGAGTCTCCAGATAGATATCCAGGACGGAGTGAGTTTCCCACAGGTTCTGTACTGTATCTGCCAACCTCATGCTGATGTTTCAGCAGGTCCCATGTGGCGCTTGGTGCTTATAGGTGAGCAGCTGCAGTCAGCTTTTGTTTTGATTTATGCGCCAGGAAGCTTAAGTCTGCAATCCATGATGATGGATATATTGTGAGTTTGAGTAATTAAAAGGCTTCTGTGTCTCCTCAGTGATGACTTCAGACACTTCCTTTCTTTATTTTCTGTTGTCTATCACCATAACCATAATTTCTGACACTAACTGTAAAAAGTAATTTCTTTCACTTACACAGACAGAAAATGTTATCCCAGAAGAATCAGCATCTAGGTGTGATGAAATAAAGCACTATAGTTGCATGATAAGAGTAGAGATTAAATTGGAAGTTTGTTGATGCAATCTATCAAATATAGTTGTGGGGTTTTTTTTTCCCCTTTTTTTCCTAGCACACTGACTTTAATTTGGTTTTGTTTTTCCTTGGATGATATTGAATTTTGGTAGGCTGGTTTAACACCAGCTGGCAACCAAGCCTCACATAGCCACTCACTCACTCCCCCACCAGCTGGATCAGGGAGAGAACCAGAAGGGTAAAAGGCAGAAAACATATGGGTTGAGATAAAGACAGTTTAATAGGGAATGCAAAAGCCACACACACAAGCAAAGGAAAGAAGAAATTAATTCACTGCTTCCCATGGCAGACAGCTGTTCAGCCATCTCCAAGTGAGCCCCATCACGTGCGACAGTGACTTGAGAAGTCAAATGTCCCCACCTTCGTCCTTCTCTCCCTCAATTTATATACTGACATGATGCCACATGGTCTGGAATATCCCTTTGATCAGCTGGGGTCACCTGTCCTGGTCACCTCCTCCTAGTCTCCCACTCACTCCAAGTTCCTCACCAGTGTGGCAGTATGAAAAGCAGAAAAGGTCTTGGCTCTGTGTAAGCCCTGCTCAGGAATAAAAAAAAACATCTCTATATTATCAACACCTTGTTCAACACAAAAGCAGCCACTGTGAAGAGATTAACTCTATCCCAGCCCAAACCAGCAAGCTGGCAAGCAGAATTTAATTTCTCTTAATTTAAGGAATATGCAGGAACTTGCATGTCATTTTCAAATGGTATCTGGAAGACTGATACACTTCCATCTTCCAGAAAAAAATGGAGTTTAAAAAAAGTTAGCTGAATTCTGGGCAGAAAGTAAGCTGTTAAAATTTTGGGAAGAACAATTTCTTCTCTTCTGAAAAGAAATAACATTTATGCTGTGGGAAAGCAGAGGGAGATAAACATGTTCTCAAAAATACAACACAAAGGAGCAGGACATATAAAGGAAAAAATGTACTGCAAAAGATTGAACGGAATTAGGAAACAAGCTTTTCCTGTTTTCTTCTTCTTCATCTTTAGAGTAAGTGAAAGTGGAATTTATAAGCTAAAATATACTATGATTTGGGGACTACGCCTAAAAATGACTGAAGACTTCAGGGGGAGGGGGAAATGTATATTATATAACTTTTTATTGAGCCATTTTTGACCTTCGTGCCATGGCCTAGTTGACAAGGTGGTGTTAGGCCATAGGCTGGACTCGGTGATCTCAAAGGTCTCTTCCAACCTAGCTGATTCTGTGATTCTGTGATTTTTCTGTTCTATCTGCTACCTCCTACCTCCTCTCCTCTAAATGAATATCTGCCAGCTATTTACATGCTTTTGAGAGTTTCCTTATGCACTTGATGATGATCAAAGGATGGATTTTTTTATGCTACTTGGGCTCATGAAGATGCAGATAAGCACCAGTGAGAATTAGATACTTAGGTACCTTTGAAAATTTCATTTGATGACTGTTAAGTGCTGAAAGTTCCCTTAAAAATCTAGTCATGTATATTTAATATGCCTATCCATATTACTGAAAGGGACTGTGAATCAGGATTTATGTAAAGATTTTTTTCAGCTCATTTGTAAGCCTTTGAGAACAGATCAAAATTCACTTTGATTGACTTTCCAAATGGACGTTGAATCATTCTTTCATTATCTTCTTATTTTCAGCTGAATAGCTGGATAACAGGAAAGGTATTCCAGTCTTTTATTATCCTGTACAGAAGAGGAAAAGAAGTACAGTGCTAAGAAAAACGGCATGTAGAGGTAATAAAATTGTAACAAGGAGGTTTCTAATCCTGCTATTCATCCTCTATTGTAGGCAGACAGCTAAAAACAGGCTAGGGGGTTATTATACTATGGGAGGTATATTATGCAAACATACACAACAAGAGACTTGCAATGTAACCAAAAACCAGAGTATTCTTTTTTTCCCTTTTATTTCTGTTTCTCAGCACCCTAAGAGGCAGTGCCTGAGGAAGAAGGCTGAGCTGTGCAGGAGTCTTTTCCACGTACCACAACTTTAGTCAGTGACAGAGCATCCGGAGCTGTGTTTGTACTAATGGTCCGTAGCAACTGAAATGTTCAGCTCCTGTGGCAGAGAGCTGTGCTATCCATCATCTCAGCTACAGCTGCTCTTACTGTGAGCATTTCCGTGTGCTCCGTAACTATCCCCGTCTCCAAATGGATGTGTGACACCCAAACAGCAGAATGACAGCTGACAGGCTACGTGTTCTTGTGCTTTAGAGTATTATGAGGAATTTTAGGCTCTTCATAAATGGAGCTTTTCCCTAACAGCTTGGTTCTCTAGGAATCGTGTTTTTTCCTCAAAGCTACATGTTTGGACATCGTGTTCTCCTCAGACCCAACTGCCCCAGGGCTCTGTGGGATTTCTGAAACAAGTTTAATTTTAAAGTGCCTTCTAGGGGTGGGTTAAATTTTGATTTAGTTTATAATGGTTTCTGTCATAGCAAGAATTAGAAAACTGGAAAATCAGATTAAGGCTAGTCTTCTATTCCGTTTCCTAAAACGCAGAGAGCTTGTACCTACATCTGAGGCTGTGGTATATATGCATTTTTGAACTACATAAACTTAAAAGCCTTTCATTTTATCTTAGCAGCAACTGCAGAAAACAGAGACAAATATCTCCACACAACAGAAACTTATTTATTTTAGATTTCAGAATACTTTCTGTTCTGGTCCAGTGGGTTCTACTAGAAGTTTGTCAGTCTTCTTCTTTTCAATTTTCTTGCATTATTATTTTTAACTCCTGTGTCATTATTTTTAGCTCTTGTATCACTGTTAAACACTTTTTCAGTGTAATGTATTTAAAAGCTACTAGATTCTTTGTGTTTTCTGCAAAAGGTTGACAATAGGTGCATAATGTAATGAACCACAAAAAGGCTTTGCTTCACCTTTCCTAAAAACAGGATTTTGTTTTCCCTTGTGTGGAATATTCAGGAACCTACAAGGATGCCTAGATCCCTAGAAACAGTAGAAAATAGGAACCACACTGTCATCAATTCACTCACTTTTCAAGAAATTTTTAATTTCAAGCCATTTAAACTATTTCCTGATTTTTTTTTCTCTCCATTTGACACGAGTCACATCTGTGACCACCCCATCTCTGCAGTGTCAGGCAGCATTCCAAACACTTTCATTTCAGTTTCTGTAACTCTTATTGTAGAGCTTGCAGAATGTACCATAAAATAGAGACATTTAAAATACTCAAACTAGATATGTTAATAATTGATTTTACTCCAGATCAAGCAGACAACAGTGTCAATTACATGGAGGTAATTACACTGCTGGTACTAGTTAATGAAGTGGAAGAACAAAGTGTCATTTTGAGGCAATACAAAAACTGTATTAGAAAATATGTAAATATTTTCCTCTTGCTGATTTTCAGGCCATATATAGCACATATTTTAATTCAGTTCTAACTACCTGGTTTGCATTACTCATAAAATGACACATACATCAATAATTTACACCATATAAAAACTGAAAAAAACAACAGCAGACGTGAGACAAAAAAGAGTAAAAAAGACTAAAATAAGAAACATTAATTTTCCTCTCTGATCCTCTTTGATCTTTGATAATCTTTTGTGAATATTATTTTTTTCCCTGGGAATACTACATGCAAAAGCCATTGTATTCAAAATGCTTCTTAGTATTCCTGTTTTGTTTTATCTGTTGTGTAGCATTAGGGTTCTTTAAGCTCAAAGGTGACTTCTTCTTTAGGCAATGAAATTTTTAACATTAAACATATAAAATATCTAAATTTATACTTGCTTTTACTAAAGCAAAATCACTAATGAACTAGCACATATGCTTTAATTTATTCATTTAAGTGTCCCCTGTTTTCAGTAAATTTAAGAAGGTTTAAGAAGGATATGAATCATAGTAACTTTTTACATGATGTCACTTTTTGCTCCTACATAATCTCACAGAGACCTTTCGGCAATAATTCATGCCGTAATATCACAGGAGTGCAACGCTTCCTCTCACTGTTCTTTTTCTCACTGAAAGTAACACATACTTTTTCATGTTTTGTTTTTTTTCTGAACTCTTTAATAAAATAATTATTTTTCTATGTATATCAAATAAGAGAGCATTGTTAACTCATGCTTGAAAACAGCATCCCAACATTGTAATTCAGACAGATTATAGCAATGCAATTTTTAATTCATTATAAAAGCCAAAAGAAAGATTTCAGCTGCAAGTTGATATATAGTATCTTTTGATGATTAATCAAGAAAACATTGCATTTCAGAAGGATGTAGTAGGGCATGTAGTGATAGCACAAGGCGGAGTGCCTTTAATCTGAAGGAGCGCAGATTTAGATTAACTATTATGAAGAAATTCTTTAAGAGGGGTGAGACAGAGTGGAACAGAGTGCCCAGAGACTCCAGCTCCTGAGTTGTTCAAGGCCAGGCTGGATGGGGATTAGTGCAAGTTGGTCTAGTGGAACTTGTCCCTGTCCACGGCAGGGAGGGTTGGAACGAGATGGTTTGTAAGGTTCCTTCCAGGCCAACCATTCTATCACTCTATGATCTTTTAAAAATCTGTGAAGTAGGGAAACTGGGATAACAGGGAAACGTGTTTTGTCAATAAGCAGGAAGACATACCTTCAAGTTGAGCAACTAGAAAATTAATTTATGATACAGATTGTGACTTTGTTTTCTCATTTGTATTTGGTTGGCTAAGATTTCTTTTTAGCATTCAAGTGCAGTATATGTCATTCAACCACGAATACCCTACAGAAAGAATCTCATTAAAAAGAAAAACAACAAAGAACCCAGGAGACATCTGGGAAAAGCTGTTGTGTTGGTGAGAAATTAAGCTGCCTTTTCTATTTGTTTTATATTTAGTTATTTGCCTTTTATCTGCTCTGACCATTATCTTCACTTTTTAATATAATTTCCTCCCTATTTCTATTACGAAAATTCATTTATGGCAGTTGTATTTCACTGTACCTGTGGTGGTTTAACCCTGGCTGGATGCCAAGTGCCTACCATAGCTGCTCTGTCACTTGCCTCCTCAGCTGGACAAGGAGGGAAAACAGAATGAAGGGCTTGTGAATGGAGATAAGGATCATTCACCAGTTACTGTTGTGGGCAAAAGAGAACTGACTTGGGGAAATCAACCGAATTTATTACTAATCAAATCAGAGTATGGTAATTAGAAATAAATTACAATAATGTTCAAACATCATCTTGGAATTCCACTTCATATCTTCTAGGTGACATGAAGAATTTTCAAAGATTTGGCTTTGAAGATGTTACAAGATAAAACATTAGAGTGACTATGTTCTAGAAATAGAGTGTGTGGGAGAGTGGAGTGTTGGCATGAAAATTTATGTGTCCTTAAACAAGTTTCTTTAAAAAGATAATTGCTTTTATCCTTATGTAACAGCAAGGGGTTTCCACTGTACCGTTTTTAACTGTGTGAGCTCAGTCTCTATTAAGGTGTTTTATTGCATCAGACTGATTGACTTAATGAACCAAAAATTATGGAGATATATGTGATTTACAAGTAGCAAGATACTGTATGATGTAATGCTCTGGAAAAGATGATTCAATGGTTTGCTCTGTCTGGAGTGTGTTTTTGGAACATTACCTCTAACACTGATGCTGTGGCTGATTTGAATACACACGTTCTGCCAGTTGGTAAATGTTTCTTGGGCATATTGTTTGCCTCTTTTTTCCATGTTAGCTTCCTCCTTGTTTGCCCTTCCATCTGTGTCCCAGGAAGTTGAGCATATAGGTATACCATAGAGGAAATATTGCTCTGGAGGTTTCTGACAGGCTCAAATCATGACACGGGTGAAATCTGAACCTAATTTTTCATAAAATGTTATGGGCTATATTCATAAAAATGCAAATGTTTGTGCCTCTGAGAGATATAACTTACTACAAAATGAAGAAAAATTCATCCATTCACGTTAATTTTTACAAACCTATTATTTGCCTCTGGTAATGGCTGATTTTGATTTCATTCTATATTATAAGAGGGAGTGGGGACACAAATTTATTTCTCACACCATACATGGGACCACAAGGATTGTAGTGTTCTATTTCTCTCTCATGTTATGTTCTCTTGCTGTTTTAAAACCATGCAGCCATGAAAAGAATTGTATTTGTGTAACTATACAATTACAAACCCTGACTGAATAGCAACTAACCTATTTTCAAAACCAGGAAAGGACTGGGAAATGGAGAGACAGAAGGAATTGAGGTAATAAAGTATGGATTCACTTTATTGTCACCTGTAATATGTAGGCGTTTAGGACCTGCTAGTGAAACACAAGTTGAAAGGATAGAATTTCTTAGTTCACAGATTAGTTCTGTTTTGTTCTGAATTGCTTTAATTTCTTTTTTGTTCAGAAGAAAACATTGTGCCCTGTGACTGTTTTAACTTATCTATATTTTCTGCAAACACTAGATTAGTATGCAAGAAATCATGCAAATTTCCCTGCTTTGCAGTCCTAGGATGAAGTCCTTCATTTTTGTTCTCCCTGCTAGTAATGCTACACTCTCATTTATTTATTTGCTGCTATATACTTTTGCAAAATGGTCCCTATGGTAAGACTTCTTTTTTATCCCACTATATTCTTTATATTTCCACTTAATCTTTGTAACACTTGCATTTATTTACAGTTTATTCATATATCATAGCGCAAATCTCAGTACTGGAATGAATCCTACATCCTCACACCTTTTTCAGTGAGTTTCCATGGGAAATCCATCATTTTCTACAACGAATAAAAAAGATGCAAAGCTGACAACAAAAAAAGAGTGCCTCCTTTCCGGGATGCTGCCAGTCTCCTAAACTTGAAAGACCCCATCCAGGTCCCAGGTCAGGTGTCTACCCTCTTTTATTTGCCTGTATTGCTGCTGCAGTGACCTGGCACCACCAAGTCCTTCTCTGCAGCTGTTCCCTTTTAGATGTGGAAGTAGGGGACTGGCTGCAGGCTTTTGATGTCCCTGCAAGCTGTCACAACAATTCACTCTTCAGGAGTGGGTGCTGAGCATCAGTATGCCATTCATAGCACGACTGCTGATTATTTTCAATGAAATAATAGCTACTTTTTCAAAATATAACTCCTGAATATAACTGGAAGGTAATTTACAGTGTTTATAAAGGAGGTGTTTTAGATGACAGAATTGTCATTTATGTAAAACTAGATCTTCTAACTATGTTGTCTTACCAGCTACTCTAGTTAGTGAGATGTGTATTCTCAGGGTTAGTGTATGCCTAATATTGTATATAATAAGTCTCAAGTACCATTCTATTGAGATTTAATTAGGGAGGTTTTGAGACGCTTACTCCTATATGCTTCAAATATTTCCTTGAGTGCATTAAGTAATGAGATTGACCTCTACTGACTGTGGCTCCACACTACGGAAATTAAACCCATATTTTTAATTTAATTTTTGGAATTTTAAGTCTCGAACGAGCCTTAAGATGCAGTTATTTAACCTTTTTTCCTTATTCTTTTCTATTTAATCTTAAGAATTGTCTTATTTGTTTCAGTGTTCATGGTAACCTGCTAAATTTTTTATTCTTACATATAGTTTTGTTTCTTGATTGATCTCAGTTTTCACTGATTTGCTTATTTGTGGTAACCTTTATACAGGTATTTTTATGCACTTCTTTGTAACATGGGATCTTCCTCTTCTCTTAAAGTCAATATTTGTGAAAAATTCATAAATTCTTTAATGAATACCTTCAAAATGTACATATTCATAGATTTTTGAATATCATTGAAACTCTTTTGTAAATTAATAAGATATCCCATCTTCTTCCTTTTTTGAACATATGGAGCATGAGTTGATATTTTTTTCTTAGCACTCAGACTTCAAATACTATGATCAAAACATAGATTTTGTTCATTTGCTCATTTTCATGGCCTTTCCCCTGGCCTTTCCCTTCCAGCAAAGAACAGCATACCAGCATTACAAGCTGTTATTATTTTTTTTTCTTCTTTTTTAGCCTGGGTTTGAAGACTTTTCTCTCTAGTGAACATATTTTTTTTGAACTGCTGTGCCACTCTTTCCAATTTTTTGATATATTCACTTCAAAGCTTTGCTGCTTAGTGTATGAAATTAATCTATCTTCTGGCAAAATCCAGGCTTTCAATTTTGACAGTTTATTCAGTGTGTTTATTATTTTCTGTATGAAATAATTCACTTCCTACTAGCCTTATGCCTTGTATTTACTTCCCTTTTCTTTCAGATTATTAAGTCATTACTTAGTTCACTCTTATTTTCTGAATTAAAATATGCCTCCAAACTCTCAGAATTGTTTTCTGTCATGCCTATGCAGTTTATGTGCAATATCCGAGGTTTCTAGTAGAACACATTATTCTTCAACATATGTATAGGTAGGGTCTGTGAAGGATCTTACATAGATTCTGATGTATTTCACAGAATCACAAAATGGGTGAGGTTTGAAGGGACCACAGTGGTTGTCTAGTCCAACCTCCCTGCTCGAGCAGGGTCATCCTAGAGCACAGGGTAGAGGATTGTGTCCAGACAGTTCATGAGTATGGCCAGTGAGGGAGATTCCACAACCTCTCTGGAAAATCTATTCCTGTGCTCAGTCACCCGCACAGTAAAGAAGTTCTTCCTCAGGTTCAGGTGGTACTTCCTGTGTGTCAGCTTCTGCCCATTGGCCCTCTTGCCACCACTGAGAAGAGCCTCACTCCATTATCTTGATGAGGTCCCCTCCCACTTGTCTCCAGGATGAACAGACCCAGCTCCATCAGCCTTTCCTCATAAGTGAAACACTCCAGTCCTTTCATCATCTTTGTTGCCCTCCAATGGACCCATCTCAGGAGCTCCATGTCCCTCTTGTCCTGAGGAGCCCAGAGCTGGACACAACACTCCTGATGTGGCCTCAGCAGGGCTGAGTAGAGGGGCAGGATCACATCCCTTGACCTGCTGGCAATGCTGTTCCTAATGCAGCCCAGGATCCCATTGGCCTTCTTGGCCACAGGGACGCTCTGCTGGCTCATGGACAGCTTGTTGGCCACAAGGACCCCCAGGTCCTTCTCCACAGCAGGTCAATCCCCAGCCTGTGCTGGTGCAGGGGGCTGTTCCTCCCCAGGTGCAGGACTCTGCACTTGCCTTTGTTGAATTTCAGACAGTTCCCAACTCTCCAAGGTGCTTCACAATTATGGCTAGAAAACTTATTTACAGCAGCTACAATAAGCCATGTTCCTTGAAATTAGATTTTAGAAAACACTTCAGAGAGTGAAAATGCTGGGGCTTTACCCTTAGTTATTGTTTTTTTCAGTTCCACTCTCTAGACTGCGCTGAGTTGCAAGTAAACTTCAGAAAAATCTTCCCATGATGTCTCCTAAATTTTCACCTTTCTGGTTAACATGATAGAAACACAAGAAAAAGCTTTATGTTAACTTTTGGTTAGACGTGCAGGAATGAATTACCCTGTTTTGGGTCTGGTTTAGTTATGTTTATTTTTGGTTTTATTGGGTTGGTTTGTTTGTTTTTTAAGGAATTGGTTTTCTTTGAATACAGATGAATACAGGAAATGAGGATAAGTCAGCTAAGGAGTCCATGAAACTAAACCAGCATTTTCATTAAAAGGTATCAAATAGATAAGACAGTAATATGAAATTTTGTTTAGTGAGAACTAATTTTTTATATATGAGTGACAGCAGGCTGTGACCAATCCCATGGAAATTGATTTTGTGGTATAATGAAACTGAATATTAGACACAGTCTCAAGCTTAATATTGTAAAACTGTTATATAATAGAAATGTTGTATATGTTTGTACTTTTCCCTTGCGTTATCAACACATTTAGTTCTTAGATGTTTATTCTTCAGAGATTTGTTCTAAGACAAGAGTTAAAGACCAGTTCTCATTAAACTGCCATGAGGTTATGGTACTTACTTTCTGAAAATCTTATGAGCTCTTTTAACTTTCATTTCTTCTATTGTCTTTTCTAATAGAGCAATACTAGCAATTCACTGTCTCGTGTTGTCCTGTGCAGAGACTAAGGTTAACACTAGAACTACAAATCAAAAATGGCTATTTCTTTTCTTTTTCATTACTTTGTTCTCTTTTCTTTTTCCTTAGTGGGGTGCATTTTGGATGATGTATTTACCCTACTGAGAGCAGCAGGATTCTGTAAAATCTGTATTGAAATCCATGTTTTCATCATTATCTCACTTCTAAGTATTCTTATAATCACAAATGTAGTAGGGTTTCTGTTGCTGCAAAGATGAATAAATTAATCTCAAGTGGTCCATTATCAAAGGTGAAAAAATGCTCAGTTTTTTACAAGTGTAAAATAATAATCCATATTCTGATTACCAGAAAACATTGATTAATTGCTAGTAAATGAACATGACCTGAAAAATTATGACTATTCAAAGTGCAGTTACTTTTTACGTGCGTTTAAGGAAAGGAATCACGATCATTGTCCATATGCATCTCTCCTCCATAGAGTTCCTCATAATACAAAACCAGATTAAAATTAAATAAATCTGATAGTCATTTCAAGTTTAATACTATTTTTCAAATTCCTCCAATACTCAGCAGTTTCATGGGCCCAGGGGAACATAGCTGCTGTATTTGCAGAGATAGCTGCTTTAGTACCTTGAGATAATTCATTGGAAGGCTTTCACCTCAGGACAGGGAGTTTGAATTACAGTTGTAGTCGGTACCATGGAGTTAATAGATGTGATGATTTTGGTCGATAGTGTCCTGCTCCTACTGCTTTGCAAACCAGAGAGTGCATTTCTTTGGGTAGCAGGGAGTGAGATGGACTTTGAGTCCCAGACTGCGTAAGCTTATGTGTGAGGAGCCTGCATGTCTGGAGACAACAGTTCTTTCCCATCAGCAAAACTCAGAATGTGTTCCAGGAATGATTCATGCTTCTGTTGACCATTATCCTTGCCTCTGCTTTACATACAGCAATCTCTGCTGAGAAATGGGTGTCTGACAAAGCTGAGGTAATTACTTACTAAAGAATTTCTTCCTCTGATCTTCTGGCATTTTAAACCATAGTAGCTGATGCAAATACAGCTTGTGTTATGCACTAATAGCAATGTGTAAAATCTGTGTGCCTGTAATATATTCTTTTTTTTCCATTTATAACCTCCTACGGTTGTAATCATACAAATATTGGTTAGAATACTATTCACTCCATTGTAAAAACATATTCCTTTTATTGTTTGGTAAAAACATATGCTTTAGGGTACATTTATGCACTGATGGTTGGCAATGAAGAATCTACAAGAAATATGTATTAATCATATATTTCTTCAGCACTTCTATTTCAATTTTCAACATCCGCTTATATCTTTACGAAAATACTTATGCAGCAAATGAAGAGGCTAGTTCCTTTCTTGTCCAGTACTGTACATCAATCTGTGTTCTGGCAGTAAGGGATGACACAGACTGTAAGGTATAGGATAGACAGCTTTTCTTAAAAGAGTGACCAATACACAGCATAATTGGAAAAATGTTTTTTGCTGCATTCTCCCTCATCTTGATTTTTATCAGAGTATGAGTTTCCTTAGATGTTAAAACCCTTCAAGTCTCTCACCCTCTTCCTCCCTCCCAGTTAGGGTCTGTACCATGTTTGCCACCAAGTCACATCATCTGAATATCATGGTGGAGAGGAGGATATGCTCTGCTAGGTGCATCACTATGTTGAAAGAAAAGTGCCTCCGAGAGAACCTACTATTCTGACAAAGAATTAGTACCAAAGTAGAAAATCAAACAGGTGTGAGTGTAAAATACTTTTTTAAACATCAATTCCCTAGGTAGTGTTTTTCCTTTTATGACTAGGAAACAGATGCATTAATTGTAGTAAGTGATAACTCTACCTCTAAGAGAGATATAGCAAAACATAATATATTTTTGTATTATGTATACCTGCATAAGGGTCTAGTTAAATGGAAGATACTTATTAATTTTGGAGGTTTATGTCAGCAGCATTCATATACCTGCTGTAAATATTTTTCACTTAGATACTTCCTTTTCACTTATAAAGAAGTATCAGTTACTGAACCCATGGATTTATTGATACTCCTTGAGATCAACACTGAGTTACCTTTATGTCAATAATGATTATTTTATGGTTTGCTGTGTTTGTAATTTCAAAATAAATAATGCAATTGCATTTTGTTCTCTGACAGGAATAATTAACTACCTCTGCACAGTGTTTCCACAGCACATATCTGCCAGTGATTTAGATTGTTTGTCTACTCATGCTACAACTCACAAGGGGGAGGGAGAAGACATCTGTCATCTAATTTATTTTTCACTGCATTATGTATATAAAGTAAATGCTGTTTATGCATTAATGTTAGTGAGATAGAACATTTCTTTGCACATTTTTTTCTGCTTCTAAACTGCCACTTTTATAGCCTTATGTTTAGGAAATAAATAAATGCCTTCTATGCCTTCTGTTGCCTGTAGTGCGAATTTCAGAGCCCTGTTAGATGGAAAGAGCTAATAGAACCATATTCAATGAATCTACCCTCTGATGGATAGATTTGTCTTATTCGTAGTGAGTGTAGAATGAAAAAGACTTTTTTTATTCACTTCTCATAAGGAAGTAGCTAATACATCATCCTATCTTCCAGTCTGTAAATATTAATCCCAGCATTTCTGTCTGACAGGTGCCTACCTCCTCAGGCATTGACTGGTTAAGCACTGGTCTTTGAAAAATGAGTTACTGTTTCCATATGAATTATTTCCCCCAATAAAATTAGCACACTATATGAATAAAATTCCTCTTACCTTTATGCTCTGTGAAGTTTCCCAATACTTCAAGACAATCCTTCAGACTGATTTTAATGTGCTCTTCTCAATTTCTGTTCAGGTCTGCTATCTGATTTTGCCCTTGGCTTCATGAAAGAGAACATGCACACGGAAAGTCTTCACTCCTTTTTCTTTGAGCCTTGAAAGTTACCTGTCTTTAATTGCTCTGTAACAAAATAAGCAGGGAACTTTTAATGCCACAAGAATAATAGGAACATTCAGTGGTATTTACAAGACCTTTTGTTTCTTTTTATCTTAGTACATTTCTAATTATGATTTTTATTTATATTACAGAAAAGCTGAAGAATTCCAGTTAGGAATGGGCCCCTTCTGTATTAATGTTCTATTAAAAAAGGATTGTGCCATGCCCTGAGGAATTTGCAGTTTGATTTAACTCACAAAAGTGAATTAATTTAATAATTTGAAAGAATAGCTGTTATAAAGGAAGCCTATTATATCAACCTGTGTGATTTTAGCTGTGATGTTTTATGCCTTACTTTGATATCCAGCTTTTAAAATCAGATGGCCAAGCTGTGAGCCTCACTTGGGTCACTTTTACCCACCCCAACCTCCCCCCTCTAGAGGATTTAGTTCTTCAAGTTAGAGACAAAAGCTTGAAAAAGTGAGCTTTCGTGTCTGCAGTGAAAAATGGAAAGAAAATTTTTCAAACTATTTCATGAGATTAGAGCCTTTTAATATTTTAATATTTATGGCTTTCAGCAAAGTGAAAAATTCATAGCTCAATTTGGTTAAGCAGAGTTATACAATACTGAGTAGCATAAATATGGGGGGTATTGCATTTGTATTTCCAGGACAGTTTAAAAAGTGAGTCAGTTTAAATATTTAGAAGACTGGCATGTGCACCAAGAAAATATCCAGACTGTCATTACTTTTAAACATTTTTCATGTGTCATCATTAGGTCGTTCTCTGTCAAAAAGGTTTCACTGAAGTCATAGCTCTTGCTTGTAGTGCTGCAACAGCAGTGTGGATCAGGAAAACCTCATGAACAACAGAAAACGTACTTAGGAACAGATATAGTATACAGAAATCTTAATTTTGTGGCAAAATCATTTGATAATTTCCCTAAAATTACTGGAGTCTTGTGTCGGTTTTCCTCCTGATGCCCTAGAATACGCAGCGAGCAGTGGAGGCAGACCCATGTCTCAAAACATATCCGGGTACCAAAACATCTTTTCAAAACTGTTTTGAATCTAAATATTCATAATTAATAGAGTACTATGGACTGAAACATAATATGAAATTCAAAGTCACTGATATATTTTCTTTTTTTGTTGTTTTTTATTTCTAGATAGACGGTGAATGGTGCTATGGCCCTAATAGAAACTGTGCCATTTTCATTTAGCACACTGATTTTTTCAGATTCTGTACTAAAAAATTTACACCACAATATTATTATAATAGGACAGGTGATTTTTTCCTAATCTAATTGAATGGCTAATTCAATGAAGCCAAATAGTTTATTTGAATATTTCTATTGTTTGCATATTTATTCACAAAAATCTGTTTATGGCTAAAAACAATGTCACTGACAAAATCACACAAGATAGTATCATTATTATTAGTAGTAGTAATATTACCAAAATCTCAGCTATAGACCAGAACCCTGTGGGTCTAATTTTCCCATGAGTTAAAAATGAAGTATATAACCAAGATAATACAAGTATAAAGATGGTCAGGAAAACACAAAGATTCAATTAACAACTGTAAATCAGCTTAAAGTGCAATGCCCAATGGACATTTTTGCCTTTCCATGTCCTTTATTATGTAACAACATTTAAATAAGCCTCATTAACATTTTACAGCAAAAGTGACCCTTCTTTCATAATAAGAAAAGGTCAATGAGACTTTCTGGTAAGGATAAATATTTCCTTTATCTGAACATTAAGATGAATATTGAACTGCCAAGAAACTATGGTAAGCCAGGGAGATATCTCCTACCAAGAAATTGTCCCTAGACCAAATGGCAGAGTAGATATTTTTCTGTAAATCTCAGCCTCTCTGTTTAAAGGGTTTGACCCTTCTACTAATCCAGTATAGACCATATGTGACTTTTTTTTTTTTGTTAAATAATGTAGGCTACTACATTATTTAATAATTTAAATAAAAATAAATTTATGGATGGGTAATCAGGAGAGACAAAACAGCATAATATTTTAGAAAGTGCAAAAGCAAATTTTCTGCTTCTGTCATATACCTTAATTTATGTTTTGGGCTACTCAGCTACCTGGCTCTGTGTTTTTTGCTAAGAAACAAGATTCCACTTCCCACCTATATGTCTTAAATGGGCTATTGAACACTTTCTGATGGAATACAACCATAGAAATGCTGTACAGTCAACATAATTATTCAGTTATCCCCTATAATGTTATTTACCCCACTTCTTTTTTTCCCTTTGAGACAGAGAAAAAAGTGGGGTACCAATGAAAATGAAGAAGAAATAGATCAAGAAATACTCACTAGAAAAGAGCTGCAAAATTGCAAAATAGACAACAGAATTATTTTCTTCAGTGCAACTCCTAAATTATTCACTTTAAGCTCTTTTTTTTGTCTTGGCCCTTTAGAACTGTTCACATAACCTGTTACTCTGTGTTGAGAAACTTCACAAAATTGTACTGCATGGTTTGTTTTTATATTTAGGGATGGTTAACATTTATATTTCATTGAAAGTTGATATTTTTTTCCTTTATCACTAATTTTTGTCCTTTAGAACACACTCCAGTTCTATATCTTTTCTTCCTCTTTTCTTCATCTCAGGTTTATATCTTCTAATTTATGGATCAAATGTTTTTTGCCAGCCTATCATTGTAAATCTTTCATGAGCTGGTCTGGATTTACACTGAGGAAAAGGAGAGAAAATTGGCTTCATGACTCTTATGTGGTGTAATCTCTTTTCACTCAAAATACAGCATCTCCAAACATGGAGCAGATACAAAACTCCCTGGAGCTAATACAAAAGCTCTTGTCCATAGCAACTGTTTTCAGCCAGAATCTCTTGCTGAATTCTTTCTTCCTTGATCGGTGCCTTTTGCCAGATCCACCTCTACTACTTTTGTTTCAATCCTTCCCAGAAGGATTTATCTTCTTAATTCTTTTGTTGCATGTCTTTTTGCTCTTGTCCGTAGAGTGTGTGTTTACTGTCAGCTCACTGAATCAAAAATGGGACAATTAAACAGTTACTCTGAGAGTCAAGTGCATTTTTCTCCTAATCCTGGAGATGAGACACTAAGTAAACACCAACTGCATAAAGAGGGTATGTAATTTTTAATTCAATTAATATGTAAATTGACTTTATTTAATTATTTCAAAATTCCTGAACCTACCATTCTCACAGCACTGTTAAAAATGTATCTCTATTACAGCCAAGCTGCTTCTTCACCTAATAGAAAAATGTTATACATGATAAAAGACTTACAGAAAATTTTATATCCAGTGAGATCAGCACAGAAAGGAACAGTTTTCTGCCCTCTAATAAATCTTGCAAGCCTCCATTAGTTATGTGCAAGCGTATTCACTCTGAGCAGAATGTGTTACTTTGTACTTGAGGCCGTATTTCACAAAGAATAAATTGTGCCATGCTGGGTGTCTTGCCAGGCCTTTCTGCTGTAATGAATCAGAGGGCTGGCCTGTGGCTCCCACGCCCAAGAACCAGGTGAGAGAGTGGCAATGCTCGAGTGCCGGAGCTGTCACTGCCCCAAAAGCCCTGCTGTGCTTTCTGTGGCCTTGCAAATGCCTCTAGCAGTAATTTTCTTCTCTTACCCCATTCTCACAAAGTATGAAGAAATGAGAGACGTGATGTTTAGTGCTAAACCTCTCCTGCTGACTAATGTAAAAATTGCATATTAGCCTATGAATCTGTAATACTTCCACTGTCATTTGACACTGCAAGGAGCTGTCAGTGAATATTTACCTCAAAGGAGTCTGCAGGTCTTTCAAAAAGATGTTTATTCCCAAACCCTTAAATTTTATATTTTTCAATATTATTTGAAGATGTTTTTATTACTGTAAATCATGTTTTTTATTGAATTTCGATAGATAAATGGATTAAATTGGTTATGTACTTCAATTCTGCTAGGATGGGGGTTGTTTTTTTGAGGGTTTTTTTTTTTGCAAACAGGTTAGGCACACGCAGCAATCACTGAAATGCTTTACCTGTAATCAGAAATTCCCCGCTAAGTCACTTGTCACAGTGGAGATGATAGAATCTCAATTGAAACTGTTCATATTTGATCTATCTTGTAACTGGTTATACTATCTAATTAGAATTTTAGGCTTAAATTTTGAAATGGAGTATTTTAATGCAGTCAAATTGCTCCAGGATCTAGGAAATTAAACCCATGTGACATTTTATTTTAAGACTGTTGTCTTAAATGACAAAATGTAGCATATTTTTGGATAGAGTAGTGCATGTAGAAGTAACATCCAGTTTGTATTAAATACTAGATGCTGGAATTCTTCATATCCTGTAAAGACCATGATTAAGGCTTATCTGGTATACAGTAAAAATGACCAAAGACTGTTCAATTATTGAACTTTTATTAAATAGCTTAATACAATCAGTTCTCTACTTGCAAAAGGATACATTTAACATTTTAAATATTTTCTAAAAATGTAAAATACACTGCCTTTTGCATCAAACATTTTGCATTCTGGGATATATGGAGAAGGAGTTTCAGGATCTCTAATAAAGCTCATTTTTCTTATCTACACTTCATATATTTGAGAGAAGATAGTATTTTGCCTGTATCAAAAATTTTAATATGTAATTCTGCTTTCATGTCAACAGATGTATGACTTGATCTCTGGTTTAAACTGCTCTGAAAACAGGTGGTGAGGTGAAGGAGAGAAGTTCAAACACTGCCCTGGGACTGAGAATATTGTGGGTCTCGGTTTTGGTGCAAGACCTTTGGCTAGATGGGTAATTTTTTAGTGTAAGAGTTTTCTATTTGCAAAACAAGTAAAGTAGTATTCAAAAACTCATTAAACGGTTTTTCATTTAAAAAGCACTTGCAAAAGTGAAAATGATTCAGGAATTAAAAATAACCAAGGTAACTTCTTAAGAGAAGTGACTTTATGGCAGTAAAGAACTTTCCTGCACAGCATCTTATGGAGAAATTGGAGAACAGTGTGAAAAACAGATTTTGATTTAACACAAAAAGCAAGCATTTACTCTGTAATTCTCTGTCGAAGCTGGTATCACTGCAGATGCTGATCCGTCAGTAACTAAAACTTTGTCAAAATTCTATCTCCAGGCAAACAGGAGAGAAAACTGTACTAATGATTTTTTTTTAAATTTTCTTGTTTATGTTTAAAAGGGAAAAATACTTGTACATTTATAATAGTACTGGAGAAGGCTTACTTGCTAGAAGAAAAATTACCAGAGGAAAGTGGAGCAGGAGCAGACAGTTAATAACTTGTCTCTCTCCCTGATGTTATTGGAAGACAAGCCATAGGAAATTACTGTAGCTGTGTAGAGATGAATACACTGCATACAACAAATTGTTGCACAGAAGTCTGGAAGGAACAAAATTACTAGTGAATTTTTAGGCCATCTAAAAAGAATGAAGTATTTTCTTTCTGAAAATATAACTAATTTATTATGTTTCAAGTTGTCACAGGACTTTGACCTAACTTGTTTGGGTATATCAGCAACAATATGGCTGTTCATCTACGTGCTTCTCTGGGTTAAGTTTCTGCTACTCTGAAGTGGCTTCTCTCTCTGACATGGCAAACTAGGAGACCTAAGCCACTCCGGCTCTTCGTCACTAATTAACCCTAGACTGCATTAGTATTTGTGAAGTTGTTGAGACTGAAGGTCTTAACGCACATGTTCTGTCTTGTTTGGGAATTCAAGAGATGGCAAATTGTAAGAAGGAGCTCATACACAATCACATGTCTGGATAAAAAATCTGATTCTGTCTAGTTCCATTGGGGTTTTTTTTGTCTGGGAAAACATTGCTTCCACCATAAAATTGATTTCCAATAAACGGGATCATTTACTAATTTCACAAAACTGGAGGATAACGCCAGCAGCCTGAAAAGTTCTGTTTAGCAGTTTTCAGCACTTTATCCTGAATTAATTTCTGGTTTAGAAAATATGTATTTCTTGTTTTGCATTGACTGTGTTTGTCATTGACAGTGAAATTCATCTGCACTACCTGACCCCACATGACCATCTGTCTGTTTTGGCTGGGCAGTGATGCCTGTAAGCACAGATCTGACCTCAGCCACTGACACGTTATGACCAAGGTCATCAAACCAGCTGGAAGCCTTGCAGGAGTCAGGCTGGAGGGTGGAAAAGTTTTGAGAGGTCCTTTACCAGAAGCCCTTTTGTCAGACCCCGGGGGCAGCAGGACTGCACCACCAGCAAATCTTTGAAATCCTTTGAGTGATGAAAATGAAAATCTAAGTTTGGGGGTTTTTTTGGTTTTTTTTTTTGTTTGTTTGTTTGTTTTTCACAGTAAAAAGTTTTTGGCTATTCATTAAGTTACATCTTAAAGCTACTTTTCACAGTCAAACTATAGATAACAGAACCTGTTATCTATACAAATAGCCCCTTTTAGTCATTAAAATACATACAGCTATTATGAATTAAATTTCCAAAGAAGTGTTTGATGTTCTTAAATTTGTGCAATCTCTATTAAGTCTTTAAATTACTTGTAGTTGCTCTAAAAGAACTTTTAACTGTAAAGTTATGCTTATATGTTGTGCCGGTTTGAAGCAACATACGTATATAGAAAAATAATGCTGAATTAAAACCCAAGTCAAAAGTTAACTCAGTTTTTTTGTTCTAGTTGTTGTAAACTGAAAATATGCTTGTACTAATATAAATCATCATGCTGCTTTATGTCACATATTCATTAGAAAGGTTATTTTTCCTACCAAGTGCAGCTTATACATGAGGAATAAATGGAGGCAATTATTTTAGCCTACATATTTGTTAATGTGGTTTTAGAGCAAACTTTCTCTGGACAATTACAATATCTCTGAATTTTTATGTGATTTTTAATAATTTCTTCATCTTGAATCCTTAGTATCCTCAGAATGATAATATATTTCCAGTCTCCTGGACCAGGACCATTTAATTAAGAATGATCTCCTTGCTGACTACTTCTAAATTGTTTAATTGAGGATTCTGGTTTTAGCCTGTTAAAAAGATCATCTTTCCAAATCTGGCCCAAGTTACTCTGTGTACTAGTATTTTCAGGCTTAATTTTACACTGAATGTTTCATTCTTGACCAGCCTGAGTCCTAAGTGATTTCCTGATGTCATCTCAGCAGAAGCTGCTTAGATTTAGGGTGTTTATTATTTTGGGTCTCCTGAGCAATTTTTTCCCCCAAAGGAGCAAATTAATTCCTCAGTAGAATGGAAGTTTTCTATGTTTTGGTAGTCCTACGAGAGAGAAAGAACTGTGCTCAAACAATGTACAAATGGTAAAGAGCTTAAATATAAGAAGAAATTTCTAATGGGAACAGTGAAGCACACAATCTGTAGAATATTCCTAGCAGAAAGAAGTTGAAAATCCATCTTTTCTAGTGAGATTAGTTACTGCTGGTCTTTCTATGAGACCTTGTGCTATTTTTTATTTCTTCAAATCCTTGATGAAATAATTATTTTTGGCTGTTTACAGGAGGTCTTTTCCTTATTCATTTAGCTCTTTAGTATGTACATATGAATAATTGTAATAAGTAGTCATTTATATTCTGGACTTCTGTAGCAATGACTCAGGCAAAATACTCTTTATTTACAGAACCAGAAGAAACAGTAGAATTTCCCTTCGTCTCTGCTTGTTTCCAGTTTCC
Source organism: Oriolus oriolus (assembly GCA_013400235.1). Lineage (NCBI taxonomy): Eukaryota > Metazoa > Chordata > Aves > Passeriformes > Corvidae > Oriolus > Oriolus oriolus. Next base: position 142,419 of record VXBT01002931.1, read on the forward strand.
AAAAGAGTCACTCAGGAAGAACTGTGGATATTTCTGACTACCTTCATTGCCTCTTTGCTTGTTTTTGCTGCCATTGTTGCAGTCACTAGGCAAGTAAACAGAACTTGCTGTTCATTTTTTAAAAATAAGGCTTCTGTGGTGGATAATCTTAAACAATAGTCTAACAAGACCCTGTGTATACCACAGATCATTTTCACAGAGGTGAAGAATAGTTAAGGGATGAGAGGAACGTGAAGCCTCCAGGACGATGCACTTTGGGATGATGCTGGAGCTCACTGTCACTGTACTCTCGGAGCCGCAGCCGTGGCTGGTGTTGGCCTCCCTGTGCCCCTGCTCCCAGGGAGCTCTGCAAATCCCCGTGCTCTTCTCTCCAGCGCAGAATAGCAACGCTCTCCTGCTGCACGAGCTGAGCTCCAGTGGGATACTGACAGCACACAGGTGCTGAGGGCACTGGAGAGCTCTGTGCCTCAATGAACCACTCCTATCATGCTTCTTCTCAGCTTCAAGGACTATTGCTAAGAGAAAGAAAAGCATCTTTTTCCCACAAGAAGTTAAACAAAGGTTTTTCAATGAGTCAAAGAAATTCAGTGTCTGGTTTGAATAGAATTTTGCAAAGGGCTGATAGTCAGAACTGTAGATATGTGGGATGATATTTAGGGATAAAAGGGACTTTTTTTGACTTCCATGGCATTGATACTGAACACATCCTTTCATTTGAATCAATTAAAATTATTATATGAGAGTGCAGATTTTAATATAATTTTTAGTTCAAAGAAGCAATCAGATTTATTTTGTTATAGAAAAAAGCCTGCTGCATGATATTTGTTCTTTTAAAAAATTGAATTTTTGTTATGATTATGACTAATGTTATTCCTTTTTAAGGGGGTGGAAGTGGCTGATAAAACCAAAATTCTCAACTGTATTATGTATTGATCTTTTTTCTCGTAACATCATGTGACCCAAGACAAAAGCAAAGGTGAGTTTTAGTCTTCTCCTTCTGGAGAGAATTCAGAGTAGTGTGATTGCAGGATTCATAGGAATGACTTCCATACACAAGGGCCCAACATGTCAAAGAGTGTGTGAAGAATAAAGAATGAAGAAGTGAAGAATGCGGAAGTCCAATCGGAATTCCTGATAAAGCCACATCATCACAGAGAGAAAAATATCCTGGACTCCAGGAAAACATCTCACCTTCTTTGTGGAGAGTCTCACCAGTCTCCCTCACAGTGTAGAATATTTAGGTCTACATTTTTGAAGCAATTCTAATAGCAATGGTGCTATTTTGTGCTTCATAAAGCATACTGCACACCAGTAACCTTCTGCCTATACTGCACTTAATTTTATGAACTATTTCCTTCTCTTTATCTCTGGTCTATCTTCTTCTCCCAGGATCTGTGGAAGGGCTGCAGATGTATCTCATTAATTTCAACCCATTTATTCCCCAGCCCACTTGGCTGCAGGTTTCCAAGTAATGCAGGAACAGTCAATTAAGTGTTTAGGAAAATTCATGAACCTCTTTCAAATTCTGCAGGATGAAAGGGAAAGAATGAAGAGGATTAGTGTTGCTGTTGTACCAGGGACAGAGAGATGCAGCAACACACACATTCAGCGAGAGAATGAAATTATTTATTAATTTACAATTCCATTTACATATCCTAGTTCCACAAAGCGATTGGTTAGTGTTCACACTTCTCCTAGGGTGATTGGTTAAAGTTCTACAACACCCACTTTAAAACATTTCTTCAATGTACCCTAAACAGAACTTAGCAAAACACCAGATGGTCGGATATTATTTACAAAACCTGTCTGACTGTTTTCATAGCTTGCGTGATAAAGGAAAGGTTCTCACAGAATTATTGCAAGAAGCTGGAAAATTCTTCTACTAGCAGCATTTCAGTATCTGTAGATTAGAAATCCATGGAGGAAGAGAAATTAATCCCTTTTTTGCCAAGGATACACCTCAGGATGAAAAAATATTGTTCTTGAATATTGTACATCTTCTAAAGAATTTTCTCTTGAATCAGCAGACTCACCAAGCTATTGCCCCATGTGCTCCATACCCCCTTTCAGCAGCAACTGCCATCTTGACTCTCCAAAGCTTTTAGGAAATGAAACAGGATGAGGCTCTGGCTGCTCTCTGCCTGGGGCTGTCAGGCGTCTGCAGCACTCATGTCTAGAGGCAATATTTCCTCACAGCTGGAAGAGCACAACTAGAAGAAACAATGTAGCTCTGCAGACAACAGCAGACTCATTGGTCCTCATTCCCTTTTGGTGTGTGAATGTGCAGTACAGTGCAATAGATCTGGGAGAAAGCTTTATTGCAAGCTGGCAAAGAGTTATTTTGCATTCTGGGGATTACTGAGAAGTTTCCTAGTAGTGTGCAGGAGCAGGATAACAAGCGAACAATTAGTATATTCCATCTAAGGTGGACCCCCAACCAATTTTTTTCAGCTAAGATATTGTTTTCTAGTTCACATGTGCTGTGCACATTCTTCAGGCAGGATTAGTTCTTGGTTCCTCAGTGAACCTACACCAGCAAAAGCTGGGCTAAGCTGTTTTTCCACACTTAGTCAGAAAGACTTCAAGCCCCTGAGAATTACGAGCTTCTCGTTTCTGTGTTGCTTATGAAAGCAAAATAATGCCTTCAGTAAAATAAAATCTTTTAAAAGAAACACAAGGAAATACTCCATGCAGTAGCAAACAAGGTACTTTTAATGTTGACATTGATTGATCAGAAAATTTTCATTTCATTTGAAGAGAAACACATGCCTATTAAGTCTGAAAAACTTCTGAAGTGTCTACTTTTGTTCCTGTTTATATTAGCACCCATTTCACCAGCAATACAAAACACATTGCATCTGGCTGGCATGTAGAATAAGCATCTGTCGGGATATCTGCATCTACAATAAAATACTGAATACACCTGTAAAGTATCTAAAAAAATAGAAGATTAAAATCTGGCTGTTTCTATCCTGAGAATTATATGTGGAATTTAGTTGCCCACAGTTCACAGGGAATTTAACCTTGCCGCACTGTGCATCACAGAGAGCACTTAAGTTGCATTACCATTATTTTAATCACCCAGAAGTTTACCACTGGAAGAAGAAGGGCAGGAGGGGAAGGAGACCCAAGAGGCACACAGTAGTGATCCTTTGGTCATCCCCTACTCAGAAAACATCATCACAACCGGCATTAATTGACCCCCTCCTAGATAGGGTCTACAGGAGACTGAATTCACTCCAAGCCTGAGGTGGTCTAATGGAAGTATTACCTCTCTCCACAGACCTTTCCTCCTGTACTGAAACAGGCTTTCTCTCATGGGTGTGGTTCCTCTCAAGTAGCCTTGATTTATAGGGAGGTTTAATGTGACTAAGAATGCGAGAGAGGATGAAATACTAAACTTCCACTCCAGTGTTTTCACCCCAAAATCTTTCAGGGTATTCAGTTCATGTACTAAAATTTCATCATGATTTTTCTCCTTCAAAATGTGTTTCAACTGGAAGAAAAAGAAGTCAGTAACAAAAAGAGCTCTATTTATGTATCTAGACACAAATTATACACATAATATATATTTTCACTAAAATTTATTTATGTTTTAGTATCCTTAATGTTCCACAGTTTTTTCTTCTGAATTGTGTACTGGATTTATACCTTATAATTCATTATTCTATCTAAAAAGCAAATTTTCAAAAGGGGGGATATAATATCTGTGATTTTTTTCTGAGTTCCTTTTACTGATTTTTACACTCTAAAATGTAGAAATCTGATTCCACAAATCATCTAATTTGGTGATGGAACTATATGCCACACAGTTTCCTCCAATTACATTTGTGGTAAGCTGTCACATTTTAGTTTGACGAAAATGTATTTTAAAGAACGGAAATCAGTTTTGAAATGAAGTTGTCAAGAAATGGAGAACTATTCTTTACCTCAGTAATTTATTTTGAGAGTTGACCCACAAGCCACTTTCATAATAACAGATGTGTGCCTTTTTTTTGATATAAATCTGTATGAATTTAGTACCCAGAGTTTTAAAGCAGACTTTTTTTCTATTAAAGTAATATTTGGTACTGTATTTTCTTGGATGTATTCCAACACTTTGATTAAATAATATCTCAGGCTTCTCTTTTGATGAAGTAAATGGGTTTGCCTCCTTATTTATCTCTTCTTTTTGAATTTGTACCTCAGTTAAGATTTGGGGTTTTTCTGTTCTCATCAATCTGTCAATCTTCCTTTTACATTGCAGACATCTGAATGAGCTGCAGTACTCTACTTTTATTTTCACTGGTGATCATGCAGATTCATAACGCCCAAATTTTTCAAAATCATTTGCTGTTCACATTAGCTCGCCTGGGTGTGTTTGGTTGTGAGTCCTTCTGGAAATACTGTCACTTTCATATAAATTACTGGCTTTAGGCACACAGATTTGAAAATACCAGCATTTCCTCCAGGAAACTCATCCCAAAGAGGAACTTGATGTAGTGAGAATTTGGTATGCCCAGGGGCATCTATTGACTTTAATGAGGCTTTATACAACTCAAATACTTTCCCATGTGGGAATCCATGAATCACATTTGAAAATATTTAGGGTCTTTAATGAGAAAAAATAAGGGTAAGAAAAGAGAAATATACTGAAAAAAATCATCCTCAGGTGGAACCATGATTCTTCTAGATACAAGATTACATTTTATTTTATTTTATTTTTATTTTAAATTTTATTTACTTTTATTTTTTATGATTTTATTTTACTTGTGTCTGAATAGTAAACAGAACACTGATAAACTGTAGTAAGAAACAGTGCAGTGGACTTGGAGGACAAATCCTATCGCAAAATTCTAAGGGGATGCTTGATACTTGTGCCATTGATTTAATTTATTTAGAAGCATATATGTCAGCTACAGCCAAGGATTTGAAAATATCACTGTATTTTCATTTGGAACTTGTTCACTGGAACCTTTTTTTTTGAAAGTAGAAATCAGTTTGAAGAATTGAATCTGTTACTTTCATTTTCAATGCCTTTGGGAAAAGACCTTACAAAAAACAATCATAGATCCGGTGGAAACTTAAATCAATTTCTTAATAATTTCAGAACACTAATAAAATGTAAATATGAAAATTGAAAAAAAGGTTTCTGCTACTGATTTTATGCTCAAGTTTCAGCAATCCATGGCTGAAAGCAAGTGAGAGATGGGGAGCAAAATGATGCTATTTTGTCTGTCTTTCATTATGATTCCAAAGTCAGCAATGCCATATGTACATGAGAGCATGAATCAGAAAGGTAGGAAATTACAAATTTGCTCCACCACAAGATTTCAGTAGTTGCTAAGATTCATTAATTGCGAAAGAAGCAAGATGATCTATGGCTTCTACAGAAACTTCTAAAAGCCCAAAGGAAGAGCTTTTTGGAGCAACTCATGTATGTGAACTAAGTAAATCCAAAAGGGACTACTTTTCATCTGTTCTGCGCTGGTTATTTTCTTCCCTCTTTATCTTTATGAATGTTTCTAAAGCAGGCTACTCAAATTGCCTAAAAATGTCCCTGAAAACCAAATAACTCTATATTTCTGAGTCAAATCTTAACTGGTGTAAAGAATTACTTGACTTAAAATTAATTACAAAAGCTTAAAATGACCTAATGGTTTTGTAAACTTTGATAGGTGGAAAAAATTGTGCTTTTTTTGCATGACTGCTTCAATATGGAAGTGTTCTCTTCTTACTTCTGCTGCTCATGACTGTTAGCCCAAACAATAAGAATCCACTAACAGAGCCTATCTAATGAATAAGGTCTATTAGAGTCATCAGGCTTTAACAATAAAGGATCTTATGATACTATTATGGTTTTAGACACAACATCACAAAAGTGTGAGATCCTTTCTACAACACATCAGAAGCTGTTGTGACCACAGAAGAATATCTAGTTATTCTAAGGGGGGAATTAACAGGGGAAATTATGTTTTTCAATATCAGTCGAAATTTCATATTAAGAATGTGAAACCTCTTTGCATCATTTCACAATATTCTGCAATATGTTGCAACGTATTGCAGCAGCACTGCTTTCACTTCTTTTGGTTTATATAAACAAGCAAAACTATTTTAAATCCTCAGGTAGACAGGTCTTAAGGATAGCAGCTCGTACTGAAGCTTCAGACTTTTCTGTTTAAAACTATGTTTATATGTTAGTAAAGAGTGCAAATTTGTCACCAAAACTGTCAGTATTCTTCTGTGCCACTTCCTCAAACATTTACTCACTAGTTTATTTTTAGGTATGCATGTGTTTGCTGAAGGTCAAGTGCTCAAGAGCTTGGGCACGTAAGAAATGTTGTTCCAGAACAGAATAATGGTTCAGTGATTTCCATATCTTGTTCTAGTGATGACCAGTGATGGATGCTTCACATCTACTTAATGGTGCAGTAATACATCATGCAGATATGATTGTCCTTATCCTAGACAACCCTGGCTGAAGAGCACTGTGTAGCAGACTTGGGGGAATTCAGAGATGCAGCCACAAGCGAGTCCAGAGAGAGAATGAATCTTTATTATTGTTACAACACCATAACATAAGTGAAAAACACCAGAGACGAGATTATTTACAAAAAACCTATCTTACTATTTACATAGTCTGCATAGCAAACTAGAAGTTTCCCACAGAAATGAAGGAGAAGGAAAAATCCTCTGCCCAGGAGCTTTTTAGTATCCACAGCACTGAGTTGCCAGAATTGTAATACTAAAGCTGTTACAGGCATTGCTGTTTAATGGTAAATCTTTTTTTGTGAGTCATTCTGCCTCTAATGTGTTAGTCCAGTTTTAGAAAACTGCTGTTTTTATTACAGTTTCACCGAAGAGTTGGATGCATGTGAGGCTAAATTCACATTGGGAACAGTGATGATTCTGGTCATTCATGATTTCCACTGTCATTTCCAATCACAGATTTCCAGTGGTGTCGGTGGAAATGTATGCTCATACTCCTAAAACCAGGAATAAAATTAAAAACCTGGCCAGATGTTCTTCCATTCAATCGTGTATATAGTGATTTATATGTATTAAAAATCAATTCTAAACACAAAGTCCACTGCAGGTACCTGAAATAGTACTCCTACTGTGTTAAAGTTTAGCGTGGATAATGTAGCAAATGTGGAAACCTCAAAAGGGCAAACATCAGGAGCTAGACAAGAACTTAACTAGATCATGAGAAAAAAAGGTGACTATTTTTCAGCTATTCAGTTATGTTCCTAATAAACAATGAAAGCAGGTAAATATTTTCTATGTTTAGTAGAAATTCAATTTCATTTTCTAGTTATTGCAAACATGAACAATCCAGTTAGCTGTTGAGCAATGCTCCTAGAGGATGATGTGCTCTCTCAGCAGCTGTACTTTGCACCTAGAGACAGAGCAGGGATAGAATCTCAGGTACTTTAGAACTTTTTAATGACAGATTAGGCATAGGAGGCTGAAGTTCAGATTCAGTAAAACAAAAGGAAAAGAAGTGGAAGGGTTGGTCCACTTTTCTAGGTATATTTGGGTCTTTTCTGGTGAGCATTCATCTGGCCAGTTGCTGAAAACTTGGAGAGGAGAAGACTTCAAGGCCATTTATTCAATGCTTTGCCATCCCTTTTTTTTTTAATGCAGTCTGCCCTGAAATCTAACCTTGATCTTGCTGCATTAAACTTCTTTTTTCATCTTGGAAAGCAGAATAATATTTATCCTCTCTTTAATTTCTACTTCGTGCTTTGAGACCATTTATATTAGATAGTAAGAAGACATCCTTTACTGTGAGGGTGGTCAGGCTGGAGCAGGCTGCCCAGAGAAGATGTGGATGCTTCATTTGGGGGAAGTGTTGAAGTCCAGGTTGGATGGGGTTTTGAGCAACCTGGTTTAGTGGAAGGTGTCCCTGCCCATGGCAGGGGGGTTGGAACTAGATGATATTTATGGTCACTTGCAACACACAACTTTTTATGATTCTATGAAAATGAGATTTTATTTTTATTCTATCACTTCTGTGTAATTGTGTCTCCATCTGTGTTGAAAGTTTTAGTTATGAACTTGACAGATTAACACTCTTCTAAGCAATACAAATGAAAAAAAGAAAATAAGCTTATACTTCAATCACATAAATGAAAATATTATCATGTCTGTCTTTATGCAGGGCCTGTTGAATTCTCCTAAAGTTCTAAGTGGAGAGAGAAGAGGCAAATGTGTAGGAGACCAACAAAAAACAACAGTTCAAGGACTCAGAGGTAAGTTTGTCAGTTAACGAACTGCACGTTTATTTGGTTGTTTGAAGCAAATGTAGAATGTTTTGCAAGGTCAGGAAAAATTTCCTTGATGAAGTAAACACTCTGCTGTGTAAAAATCGATTTTCTTTGATATCAGGATTTGATCTAGACCTTTGTCAGAGCACTCTGACCAGCTGTTTTGAAGTGAATGATAGAATTAGTTTTCTAGTTGTATCATTTAGTGACTTCTAGAGTGTATCCAACACTGTGTTGCATTCAAAAACTTCCCAAGCAAACAAACAAAAAAGGAACAATCTAAATCCAGTATTTTGTACGTATATTAATTTTACAGATCTGTGAAATTAATTTCAAAGAGAGGCTTCACTAGTGTTTATTTCTCTTTCTCTTGCAGTTTAACATATTGGAATATGTCTGTTTCAATTCAATGCATGCTCCTATATATTTTTCTCAGTGTTTTAGAGAAGTATGAAACACAGCTGAAACAAAAAAGGGTTGGGCTTTTTTTAAAAAAAAAATCATAACTAAATTCTTGTGGTATTTTAACTCAAAGACTGGGAACTCAAAATCATAGTTTGCACACCCACAATACACTATTAAATGATTGTGTTTCAGACTGATAGATTCACATGTGAAGTTCCCAGGAAAGCTGATGGGAAACTACCCACAGATGGACAGTCTGTGAGTCTAAATACAATCACATTTTATACAGTATGAAAACTCAAGTACTGAAAAAAATTGTACTTTTATTTATTCTGCTAGTTAGCTTGACATAGGTGCTGATGGATCCCTCCCAAATGGTGAAAAGAAGTTGCATCATCTGTTTATGAGAAATGGAAAAAGAGGTAATAAATTTTGAAATATGGAACAGAATCAGGGTTGCATTCATTAACAGTGTAAAACCAGCTCCAATCAGTCTATAATTAACGAGGATGTTCTGCACTCAAATAATTTCTTAGATAAGTATTGGCCTAGGTCAGCATTAACTTAAAGCGCATTAACTTCACACACTGATTTTAAAGGAGCTATGGTGGTGTAGAGCAGGCACGAAATCGGCTTGCCACTGTGACACTGGGAGTCACAGCCTAGAGCCAAATCAGCGTTTAATCAGCTAAACTCTAACTCCAGTGCAGCTTAGGCAGCTCAGCTCTTTCAGACTGATCCACAAAGCCTCTCTCTGGCTGCTCAGATGTGCCAATAGGGTTACTTTCGGTCAGCAACATTAGTTAGCTCCCTAAAATCTACATGTATGTAAACAGTATTTTTAAAGCTAGACATCGCATTTACTTATTAACCTTGCACCTAAAGCCATGAAATCAATTTGCAAATATAACTAGACAGATTTTCATTTGAAGAAGAGATTGAGTCTTTTCACAGATCAACAATATTTTTCATGGAGTACAAAATTATGAAAGCGAAAAATTTTCTTCTGTAAAGGTGCTTCATAATGCAGTCTTCAAATGAAACAGATGTCCTTTCACACCAGCAGGAAATTTGGCTCATATTGAAACTTGCAGTGACCCATTTTTTTTTGGTTCAAATAAGCTTCATTTACACCTTAAGAGTTTGCTGGACGTCATTGTTCTCCATGAAATCCCAGCCAACAGATATTAAAAGAAGTTCAAGAAATAATGCCCAAAGCAAGTAATTAAAAGAAACACACAATGCTCAAACAAGGCACTTGTCCTTCGTTTTTCTAAGGAAGGACAAGTTGTTAACAGTGAGAGAATTCCCTGATAAAGTCAGTGCAGAATAATAACTTGAGAATCTCACCTCTACCACATCTACAATTTATACAACCATGTTGCTGAGTAGAAGGGGGAATGTTTTCCCTTGCCTTAGCCAGTTATAAAATTATGCAAACAGATATACCAAGGAGGAATAATTTTTAATCCCCTGGCTTTGCATCATTAAGGACCTCTAAATTAATATGAAAATCAAGTTAATTGCCTTCTGTCCTGGACAGCCTGCCACAAGTCTCTTTCAGACATGCATGTGGGTATTGCAAGAAAGATGTGTCTACAAACAACAGTAGCTGCCACTTTAGGGTGTATTGGCAGCCTATCATTTTTGGGTGTAAGTTGAGAGTTGGAGGACTTCTGTGGATGCCAAGCTCTCCTTTTATCCTATATGCAAGTTTGGCAAGCGTAAAAGTGGGTATTCATCCACTTTTTATTCCACAGTAGCAGAGATGGCAAGTTTATGGCATCCATGTTTTGTCCTCTGTAGGGTACTTTTGATTTTCTTTACTTTTCACCTCTCTGTAAAGTGCTGTTGTGACAGCTGACTTGCAGTGTTTTGACATCGTTCCTGCAAATTCTTCAGGTGTTTTCCCTAAAGCTTTGCAGTCTCATTTCCCCCCCCTTTCTATGTTTAGAGCTGCCTATCTGTTTTCTAAATCAAATCTGTCAGTATTTTCTTTTTCTTCCATTGCCAATGTTCACTTGATCTGTAATTTGATAGCTTTTAACTCCTCTTTGATCAACTCCTTCAAAGGTATAATGTATACCCTATTTTCAATTTAATTTTTGCTTCCTTATGGTGTTTTTGTATGTGGATTATAATTCCAGCAAGTCAGACATGCATTGAGGGAAGCAGGATTAAGGAAGTCCATACAATACAACACCATTACAATACAGTACAATATAGGCAACTCAGAGTAGGAGGAAATCCATGCTACAGCACAATATTTACATCTCTGAATTTAATGCTATATATTTAAAGTTGCTGAGAATGTCTACTTATTGGAACTTAACATCAGCCAAAGAGACAGATTGTAAAATACTCCATTTTCATTCATGCCTGCACTAATGAAGTGGGCTTTCAAAAGAGAGGCTTTCAAATAACTGAGAAATCATGCTTTAAAAAACAATTGCAAGTAATTTTGAAGCAAATGTACATATGTGGGGTGAAGAAAGTGGAGAGATATTTTTGCTACTAATGCTGGATGGAAGAACAAATTCAGCAGGACTGCCAAGACAGCCTGTTAGGTGTGTTCTCTACAATAAAATTGCAGAGAGATATTTCACATTCTACTTCATGGCTTCAAATAACTTAATTGTACCATTAGGTCTATAACCTTGTACTAAGAGTAACTTATGATTCATAAAAATCTCTTAAAAGAAATAATCCTAGAAACTTGTCATAGTAGAAGGTTTTCAAAGCTTTCCTCCAGCTATTAATTGTTAGGTTCTTTAACAATATAGGTGATTTGTCACCACATTTAATTATATTAATTATATATAATAATTTGGAATAAAGACTTCCCATTTTCATTACCCAGCAAAGAACTAACTAGATCTAAAAATTAAAATTGCAAGGCGAAAGACAATGACATCAAATTAAAACAGGAAAAAGACATGGAAATTTAGAAAGTAAGTGATAAGGAAGAAGGGGGGTGGAGGAAACAAAAAATACAAGGATAGAGAATCAGATATTGTTTTCCTTTACTTTATTATTGTTGTCTTCTTTGTTTAGTCATATTTTATTTGTAGATAACAACAATTCATAGAATCACAGAATCATTTAGGTTGGAAAATACCTTTAATATCAGAGCCTAGCTGTAAGCATACCATTGCCAAATCTATCACTAAAGCATGTCCCTTAAGTGCCAGTCGCTGACGTATCACTGCTCGAAGACATTCTGCTTCCTATGGCCAACATTGGTAATGCGTCTTCGTAGATGAACTCGAGGCTCAGTCAGCTGGGAAGATTATTGATGTTTAACTTCTCTGAATGTAAGATATCTAGTTAGCATCAAAGTAAGGCAAATAAATAAATAATGTTATTATGACACATATCAAAATTTTTCTATTCTCAGACATTTTTAATGCAGTTCCAGAGGAAATATATCACTTGAGATTTGTAAGCACGAGAGAGACAGATTTTGTCAGAGAACCATTTGAATGCACTTTTAGCACCAATATTTACCAAGAAGTACCTCATTACTTGACAGAGTGGGTATAATGGAAATGGCTTATATGTTTGTGACTCAGGAAGATGAGTCATGTGATAAGATAGTTTTTGCTTCCAAGTAATGATGCAACTCTAAATTGTTCCGACATGTATGCTTTGGGTCTTCAGGCTACCAAATATGCAGCTGAATGAGATTCCTGCCTTTCCCTGCAACTCTTTTATTTTCCCTTAGATCACTATCAAAATTAGGTGTTGGGTTTTTTCAGATAGAAGTACGTGTGTATATCTTTTTTTCATTTTTATTTATGCATTTTTAATTTTCAACAAAGTTATGCAATTAATCATACAACTGTTGGTAACAACTTTGTAACAGTACTTTTTATATTTACAGTAATATAGTGTATGTCTGAAACATATTTTTGTGGTGCAGGTGAGATACATGACGAATTGCTATAAGTTGGTTGGAAATGTGATCTCCTGAGGAGGAAGTGGTATGTTTACATTTGAAAATCAGAAAAAAGATAATTATTACAGTCTTGTAATGTGGTTACCTACACTGAGGTCTCCAAGACCTACCTTGTCATGAAGTAGAGAGTTTAGACAATGTGGTCATCTATAAGGAATGACCCTGGTTTCTTTGAAACTTGTCAGTCCTCTCAATCCTGTTGATCTAGGCCTAGGACAGTATGAAACCTTATTTTACATAATCTCCTTCCCTCCATTTTGGATGTGATAAAGGGAGCCTGAAACCTGCCATGGCACTCAGCAATAAGCTGATACCTTGCAAGAAATAGCAATAGGAATGTCTGCCTATTGTACAGGCTTACTACACGCCTAAACATTTGGCACAGAGAGAGTAAGCTCCTAACAAAAGCTCTTTGCATTGTTCTTCTGAAGTGGCTGCTTCTTCTGATGGCTTTCACATGGAGCCAGGTTTTGGCAGACATGCAGTAAGTAACATACATCATTCATTGCTGCCTGAAGTCTGGGCTATAGACATTTCAAAAAAGATCAGAAAGAAAAGGATAATCCAAGGAGAGAACCTTGGATTTGTTGCTTGTTTTGCTGCTACACAACCTTGCCACAGTGGATGAATGAAAATTTTGTAACCACATTTAACAGCAGTATTTGCTGGTAAGCAATGGGAAATGTTGAGAAGCGTAAGGAAGCGCATTTGACATGACATTGTTGTGAGGTGTCTGTGGCTGACAGGGAACTTGGAGCATTTCCTGGTAATGGGCAGCTAACAGCTACTAAATCCATGCAGTCTGGGTGATTGAATCCCCTGAACCCCCGGAATGTTCAACGTGCCTCAGCTGCAAACACCCAGAGGGAACTAATCCTTGACCCTTAAAAACCACATTGTCACAGGGGGTTTCCCTAAGATGGTGTAATGCTGAAATTAGTCTCACAGAATAAATCCTCCTTAATATCATGGCTGCAGTGAAAGTTCTCGTGGGGAACAGACATGATTTACCTGTTTTCCTTGACACTACTGTCATTCCACCGCTGCTATGTACCATGGTTTATGTAATTTTTTGTTGCTTTCTCAGTACTCACAGAGCTAAAATTGAAGACAGAACATCATAGGCTTACAGCAGTTTGAAGATAAGAATAGCAACAATCTTTGAAATTTCAAACCATTTTTTCTTGGCTCTTACCTGCATTTTAAGTCAGCAGAGGTTCTGTAAAAAATTACTTCTGGCTTAATATGGACAATACACTTGGTCCTTCCATAACCACAGACAGTGTTTTCCAGTCTTCACTTTCAGTGAGTCTCTTAATCCAATCTGAAGCAAAAAAAGGTCAAGAACTACAAAAAACTTTGATGTGCTATTAGAGATATAATTGTCAACCAGGACATCTCCTTGGAATACTGAGATTCAGCGCTGAAGCCAATGGCAGTAGATCCAGAAGATTTTGAACAGCACAATGCTTTAACTCAGGGCTTTGTGAACAAGTGTGGAAGCCAACTTTGAGCCCTGACTGGAAAATCTAATAGATAGTAATGAGGAAATAATAAAATTGATGAAGTTAGAAGAAGAATATTACAGTGTTTCTCTTCTCATTGGATGCTGCTATAATTGCTGCAGAGACTAGATAAGGAGGAAGTCTGAAAATAGTGTTTCATATTGTAGTACTAATTCTATTTCTGTGAGATTTTCATCCTACCAAAGCTGAAAACATGTAGTGATTTTCCACCTGTGTTTGAGAATTTGAAACATGTCTTTGAACATTTGGTGGGAATTCATATCTTGTTTTGTTTTGTTTTGTTTTCTGACAGTTTTCTTTCATTTTCTGCTCTTCTGTTGCTTAATAGAGGTGGTAAAATATTTATAGCGACTGGTGAGACTGGTCTCAGAATAATAATAGATTTGCAATTAAGCACTATTTCACTTAATGGCATTCTGCTCCTTTATGTTATTATTATTAGTTAAACTTAATTGTGTTTTATGTGTCATATTAATAGCTTTAAAATTCATAAGGAAAATTACTCAAATAGAATTGAATTTGTTTGGAGAGGCTTTAAGCTCAAATACTGATATCTGTCTCCTTTTCCTGTTTCAACGACTGAGTCAAAAGCTGGAATACTCTCAACATTTTTGCTCTTTTAATACAATGTTAGCACTAAATATAAGCGTATGAAGGTATAAGATACCCATCATCCTTCCACCTATGTTTTTAAAAGAATTGTGTCTCAAGCAGAAGGTCACTTTCAAATGTTACTGTGTTTGTCCTGACTGATTCCTTTGGAAAAAAAATGCCTAATACCTGGGACTAATAATAAAGCTCTGCAACAACCACTGACAACTGTAGAGAGGGATAATTCCTTTACACCAGCTATAGGAAGTTTTAATCCACTATATCCCAAAAAAATCTCTCTTGCTCTCAAGGGCCAGTATTTCCTTGGTACAAATTTGCTAGATGTATTTTCTTTTCTTCTTTAGGCCGTGTATCAGGGAGCCTTCTGCACTGAACTCTTGCCTGTGTCTCTGGCCATTCCTGCCAGATAGCCAGCAGGGCCAGGGCTAAGAAAAAGACAATTTGACATTCTTCTGGTCATGCTACCGTAGGCAGGTTTTTGTCTACTGCCACAAATTAAAACCATATCAAGGATATCTTCTTTTATAGCTGCCTGGAAAGTATGATGAACTGTGGTGGCAGTCAGGAACAACAAGTGTCCAGCACAATATTATTTTCATATTTTCTTCTCTCAAATACCGCCTCTTTTAGCAGGATCTGTGTCAGATAGTTTTAGAGGTGGCTATGTAGGCTTTACTGTGATCAGCACTCACAACTGCCTCATGGATAGAGACCTGTTTGTGCTGCAAAGTGCTATGGTTATAGATTAGTTACACCTTCCTTTCAATTTCCTAAAACCACCTCTCATTTCCCCTAACTTGTAGATATCAAGCCTTTTGTGTTTCATCATCTGATGGTAAATGTATTTGCACTACTTTTCCCCTCACTAGTGCAGATGGCAGTGGCATAATGTTTGTCCCGTACTGACACCCAGTGTCACTGGCAGGATTTTATAACATATGTTTAAGTTATATCACCAGATTTGCTGTTGTGGTTACTTTGAACTTGGTAAATCACAGTTAGTTCAGCTTTGTCTATCATGCTGCAAAATGCTTCAGTAAATAGAGAAACAGTCAGGCCTTGTGCTGCTGTATATTGCATATCACTCACTCTTACCCAGTATGCCAACTGTGTTTTTATGCAACAGTTTTGGTGAATCATGAAAAATCTGTTACCAAAAACATCATATGCCAAGTTTGGTCTTAGGTGCTTACCCTTTTTCTCAGCTCACACAGGTGTATTACAGCTTTCAAGTGTCTATGAAAAGGTGGATTCTGCTAATTTCTTTCTTTTGTAAATTAAATTAATATATTTCTGCAACAGATCCTCTTCCAGTGGTCACATGACATAGATTAGCAGAAGTGTCTGCACAACTGCGTTTAAATGTGTAACAACTTACATTTCTGAGTCTTCAAAACAGTACTGCAGAAGTTATCCACTTTCCTGATTGGAGTCAAGAGGGCAAGCCTTAAATCCAGCAGAACTAAGATACTCCTCTTTTGTCTCATACCTCAGTTAAATTGCTCAGCAGGCAAACACATTTATTTTCCTTCCCAGAAGTAGGTACATAAATACACCAGCCTTCCACCTACCCAGACAGAACCTCAATCACCAAACTTTTCTGAGTCCATCTGGTTGAATGGCAGATGGCAAGCCCTGTGTTTAATCTTTCAGACTGATATTAAGCCATCCCAGGATTTGAGCCCCTCAAGATCTGAATCAAACTGCAATTTTTTTTAGTGGTTTATCAGTAGCTGTAGCTGGAAAGTTATGATTAAGCAATTGCATTTGAGCATTGTATGCTTGGATAATCTTTTGCTTCAAGGACAAGAGAAGACTATCCTGAGATGAATGATTTATTTGGATGAGAGCCACCAGGAGTGAAGTCAGCAGAACTGAGCAGTGACCAGGGGGAAGGTAATTCTGGCAGTGGGTGATTGTGACCGATTCATTAATCACCTACTCAGAACAGACCCCAGACTCAAATGGGGAGAACTGTGCCTATGGACAAATTAGCACGAGAAGTGAGAGATAGCAAATCTAGCAAATAGGGGCTTGAGTACTAATTAATAGAAAAGTTATTCAATTTGTAACCAATGAATGCTGATGCCTTTGTTTGTTAAAATGTGTAAATAGTGTAAAGTTTTGATGGCTGGTGAGACAGCCCTTTGAGGGTTACCACCTGCTCCCTTGCTTTGTGCAAGCTAGAATAAAGTACAGAAGTACTTTGCCTCTCTCTGTGAATTGGTGTTGAGCACTGGGTAAAAAGCCTTTGTTCAGGACAACAAGGTGAACACTGGATCCAACAGGATATTTATATATATATATCTTATTATATCATAATTTTAGAAGTCATTTCCATTAGCCTCTCATTATACTGTTGATATAAGCCCAAACTTCCTACTGACTTTTCTGGAAGTTCAGTACTCAATCTGATTAAACAGCTGGATATGTTTATTTCCCCTTGATTCATTTATATATTTAAGCAGCAAAATACTAATAAACAAACAAATTAATATGGTGAAAACAAGTTACAATAATATATAAATATATAATTTAATTTACAGAATGAAAGTCATAATGGAAAATGCAAATAACAACACTGTTTACAGGTCTGTATTCATTTTTTATTATTACCATAAAATATGGTAATTGGGTGTGTGTTTTTCTGAATGTATTTTTGAGAAAATGGGTTGATTACTATGCTGGAGTTTAATGTTTGACTTTTGTCTCTTCCCTAGAACATACAATTAGAAAGTTTTGAATATCTTATTGTAGTTTCTGCCTTGATATGTCATTGGTTTGTCATTCATGCATAGTTTTTTTAGCCTGTAATATGACAAAGTCTTCAGGAATCTTTCTCTTTCTGATATTTTATGAAAGTTTTTACTACGTTTTCCTGTCTCCTCTACTGTGACATTAATCTATGTAGTTATGTCAATATAAAAGTACAGGTAATGTGCGTGAATGCTGTACTTAATGAAGGAATGAATCAGTAGAGATTAAAGCACTTAAACATGTTGACTGCCAGTGTGATTGAATAAGATGTAATCAACCCCAAATTTTTTTACTCTTTCTATCACTTTTAGTATTGCATGAATTGAGTCTCCCACTGGAAAGGGACCAATGGAAAAAGAATTTCATTTGGAGAATAAATATCTTTTTTTTTAACATTGAGACATGATTTAAATCCACCTAGTTCTAAACAGAGGCAATGTTGAAAATACTATAGATTTAACGAGAAGGAACTCAAAACAGAAGGGGAAAGTCTTGTTCTTTTTTTCACTGCAGCAGTAAAAATAATCTATGATAAGGTGATTGAATCCTTAGTAGACTTCATAGTTCTTAGAACAATTAATGCTCACTTCATATTGGCAAGCTTATCAATATTCAGGTTGGTATACATACTGGATTGCTCAATCTGCTACTTTTATTGGTGACTTAACTTTCATACAGGTAATGCTAAATTTAAACAGTAAATTTCCTCTAGAGCATTTTTGATTCATGTGCATAGCTGGACTTAATTAAGATATCTGGCAGCATTCTAGAGGGTTTGCTGTGATGAAAAACCAAAATTTTCTGGGATTTTTTTCTTATATTTTTAAATGCTTTCATGAGACAGGAGATTAATAAACAAGATGCAGAAATTTTATATTTAAATTAGCTATTTAGGGCCCTAAAGGGCCCTAATTCTTCTAGTTATAGACTTACCTTGTATTTATATATGCAATATTTTGAATGTTGTGCAATATTCACTTTAGCACACCACAGGTGACATCAAAGTGATTTCCCTCCTGGTAGAACTGGGATGGAAGCCATCTGACAGGGCTCCAGCTACAGGTGCCCACTTGAAATGAAGGTACAGGATCCTCCAGAACCTCTCTGCACACGCATGATGCCTGTGAATGGCAAGTGACAATTTGTATGTGCCACACCTGGTGAAAACATGAGGTGGACTTGTGGTTTTGGAACCCCAAGAGCAGCAAATTAAACCATGGTCCCTCACTCTGCTCTGGTCAGTTGGTAAAGTAAAGACTTCTATCAACTGCTGTATTACAGATAGCACAGAATTTGATGTTCAAAAGGACCTATGGAACCTTTAGAAAAGTCTTCACAAAAGCGTTATGCAAAGAAAAGCAGTTACACTCTCTTTTAAAATGCAGGCTGCCTGGATAATACATTGTATCTGGGACACGACAAATGAAAACCAGGACAAGAACAAAGAGTGAAATGTTTTTTCAGACAAGCTTCTTCATAAAATGGAGATGCAGGGGGAATATCCACAATATAAATCAACTGGCACAGAAACCAAAACTTTTTAGATACCATGTCATTTGATGTCAGATATGGGAACTGTGCAGAGGACGCAGTTACGAAGATTTGCTTTTTTTCTACCTAATATACTATACAAAAATCCAATGTTAGTGATTAGTGTTAGTGATGCTTTCTTGACAGAGAAAACAGAGAAAAAGAAAGAACAAAATCCTGTGACTGAACTTCGGGAGCTAAAAGGCTGCATATATTTAGGCTTCAATGAAGTAGTGTACTGAGTTGCCATGAATGAGTTTCACTGAACAACTTTGGCAACAACTGATGTGACAAAAATCTTATGCAGTGGTGCTTGTTGTATGCCTACCTATTATCAACCTCTCAAACTGATTTACAGAGTTCAAGCTTCTATCACTTATGAATAAATGGATATGAGAAGAACCATGCTGATATCACTTCTCTCTAATAGATTATAAAAAGGGTGAATAGAGTATAATGTTGCTTAGTAAAATGATAACTCTTTCAGATTGGGTTAATTAGCTATTTTTGTCATATAAATAAATGGTCTTCAAGAAGACTTTCTTGGGTTCCAAGGATATATATGAAAATATTTATGATTTCTGTCATTTCTATATACAGAAATCAATTGAAGGAGTTATAGACTTGAAAATATGCCTTCGATATTCCTCATCTTGTTTGGAAATATCCAGCCAAACTTTAATGAATAACAAATACATACCTTGCATTTAAACCCTACTCTGAAGTCATGTCATACCATAAAATATGTAATTTAAAGACCAAGGAAATCTCATTAGAAGGCGATAGAAAGGCAAAGCTTCCAAACTTTGGTAATTCTCTACAAATGTGAAAACCATTTACTGTTACTGTTCATAATTCTTCACTTACAAGTAGGATTGAAGAGAAAATTTGGACAGAATGGGGTGTAATAATTGCACCTTCAAGAAAAAATATTTGTCAGCATTTTGAAAAGACACAGGTAAAGGTGGAAATGGAAATGAAAGATTACATCAGATGCAATCTGATCACTGGAACTTCTGCATCTAATCAGACCTCTGGTTTACATACACAGAGGAGCAGAAATAACCCTCACACATCATCTAGTTTCCTCTGACACACATGTATCATTTTTGCTTTATCTGAACTGAGTATTATGTACCTATCTCTGCTACCTGTGTTAAGGTCTTTGAATAAGGATGCTTGTCACAACAGAGGGAATGAGCTGGCTTTCAACAGGACATGAGAAATATATGGCCTCTAGGTTCCTTATAAAAATTTTTTACTAGTTCTGGATTTACAAGCAGGATTGGGCAAGAAATATTTTTATGGGGCACAAAGAGGTCAGAAAAAGTTATTTCTTTACCTTAGCACCTGAGAAAATATTGAAAGGAAGGAACAAAGACAGATAGCATGAGGAATATACAATATTTATATGGCACTATCATCTGAAGTCATACATGTGAATGAACACCTCAACATCTTCAGTTGCAGATGGACATTTATAAAGAGCGAAGCAAGTGTACCCTGGGTATTTTATAAAAAAATACTTTAATCAAATCAACTAGCAAAATCAAATCTCTGGTAGAAAGATTATCTGCAAGTCTATGACTCCGTATCAGATTGTGTCATTTTTTGTAGGAAGCTTTTCTTCTAAAAATTTGAAAACGCTCCACACACATCATTGAATTTACCTTCTGACTAATGAGATGGTCAAGTACTAATTTAATTTGCAGATTTGGAAATGGAGAAGCTAAGTGCCTCCCAATGTCATACAATAACTCTTGTTAACAGTGTAGAGAATAGAGGCTGCAACTTCTGGCTTGCTTTTCCTGTTCTTTAAATTTCAAACTGTTAACTTTCATTCATCTCTCACCTGTTCACAAACAGCAGAAGGAAAGGACAATTACGTGATTGGAATTGTTGCAGCAGCCCACACTAACAAGTGCTGGAACAGTCTGTGTGTATTCATGTTTAGTGAGCAGACTGGATTTCAGCTGCCATGTGTAAAATCCTGTAATATGAAACCCTTTTCCACTGACCTGTGTTTCCTTATGTAGTCTATGTCTGATCTTAGAGTAACTAAGTCTTCAGTGGACGAAGTGCAAGTGTGAAAATGTAGAACCATGGAATCACAGAACAGTTTAAGCTGCAAGGGAAATTTCAAGGTCACTTCATCCAAACTGCCTGGAATGAGGAGTGTAATCTTTAACTGCATCAGCCCCCATTCAACTTGACTTTGAATGTTTCTGGTGATGGGCCATCTGCCACCTTCTCTGGACAGCTATTCTGTTGCTTCACCACCCTCATTTAAAAAAAATGCCTCCTTATATCTAGTTTGAATCTACTCTCAACTAGTTTAAAGCCATTACCCCTTGTCTTACTGCAACATGCCCTACTGAATGTTTGCCCCCCTTAGGTATTAGAAGGCTGCAATAACGTCTTGGAACCTTTTCTTCTCCAGGCTGAACAACTCCAACTCTTTCAGCCTGTCTTCACAGGAGAGGTGTTCCAGACCCGTGATCATCTTTGTGGCCCTTGTTGGGACCTGCTCCAACACATCTGTGTCTTTCATGTGCTGAGAACTCCTGAGCTGGGCTGCCCTTCCAATTTTAGTTGCTTTAGTTGCACTGAACAATCATCTGCTTTTGTCTTCTCTCATTTATTTAGCTGGAGTAAATTGATTGCATAGTAGCATGTCTAGGTAATGCTTGTGTAAAAAAGAAGTATTCTAGTTCCTAAACTTTCATGCAAGAAATATATGCGGTAAAGCATCTGCTCTGAAAGCCAAAACTTGTTCCAAGGGCTTATTGTTACCAAATTAACGCTGGTCAAAACCTTACATCTCTGGCTCAAGGTTAGAAGAGAGTGAATAGCCCAACAACATGCTGGGTCATTTTGGTTTAAAAATTGTGGAAAGGAAAAGTTTTTCATTAACATGAAATTGTCCTTAATAATCTTGATGGGAGGTTTTGTGGCTACTCAAGAAACAGAGATGGGAAAATAATGAAGATGAGTAAATGGAGTTCAAGTGGTATGGGTACAATGAAACATAAAGTTAATTTATCTAGTTTCAGGGTTAATTGTAAGGCTTTAGTACAGCTCTGAAGCTAATGGGCCAAACTATTTTTTAATGTGAGTAGAAAAAAGTTTGAAAGAATGTGAAATGCTGTTGCTTTAACATCTCCTTGAGACTGGAGGGTAGGTCCAAATACATTACATAGAAAAATACTGGGCATAAGTGATATACAAGCAGGAAAAAAAAGCACTTGCCCTGGGAAAACTGGATTTCTTCCACCCTTAGGCTGTAAATTCAACAATTTCCGAAACTGCCAATTGTCTTTTTACATCCTCTTGTCCCCAAAGTTCAAGCTTAGATCTGTGGTGATAAAATAGATAGTATTTTATTATGTACTGTATTATTGACTGAGTGGTGAATGTATTCTTAGCATTGTACAAACAAATAAGAGGACACAGAGCTTACCCTAAGGACCTTGCAATGTAGGTTAAACACAAGCAAACCACCTTAGGAACATTAAAAACTGACTGACAGCATATACCCAAAGTGGTAAGAAAATGCTGAAATCTTTACCGAGGTTAAAATTAAAATGTTTTTGCAGGGGGTGGTGGTGGAAGTAACACATCAAGAAGTGATTTGAGGGACATTGATGAGCTAGATAATATAAAAGAGATAGCTGGTACCAGGTCTGCAGAGACCTGATCCACTCGATAGCAGCTGAACCTATGAAGTGCCATGAGTTTCGGGCATGGGGGATCAAAGGACAAGAGGGTCACAATGCAAAGGCTTTTGAAGGGACACTGTCAGAGAGGCAGAAAGGAAATTTGTGCTGTAGATAAAGTAGCAAAAGAATGATGATGAAGCAATTTTGAAGAAGCAGGATAATTGGTAAGGGCATTCTAGAAGTCTTAAAAAGTAATTAAATATGGCTGTAATACCAAGTATAACCTTACTTTTCTATCTGCAAACGTGCAACATAACAAATGGAGATGGAAGAGACAAAATGGCTTGCATTTTGATGGAAAAAAGATTCCTTTCAGAAATGTTTTATCTGCCTTGTCTTTTTAGGCACAATGAAGCTAAATGCATTATTAAGGTTCATCCTGCCATGTATTTTTTAATCCTTTTTCTAGGCTATTTTAGTGTAAAACTGTTCTAAACCCATTTACTAATCATCTAGTAATAACCTTGTGACATCCGTTAACCAAACCATTTCAGAAATGCTTCTTTTCCCTGCCCAAAAATATCTTTGCTGACTTTTACCTTAATAACGTTTTTTTTTTTCAGGCTCTTTTAATTTAATCAGATAAATTTCTTATTCTCATTTAATTTTGAAGCATTAGAAACACACAATTAGCAAAAGATTTGATAGTAAAGGCTAACACATAAGTACTGGTAGGTAGTATTGAGAATAACAATTTCTTTAAAGAAATGAGATTAACCCCCTGCAGAAAATGAAAATATATCCACACTCAAACCAACTGCTCAAGCAAAATTCAGACCTAACTAAAATAAAAATTAAGTGGAGAAAGTACAGCTATTTTGCAGCCACATTTTAAGAGCAAGCATAATTTCCTAACACGGGAGAATGGGAGACAGATTTATACCACTAACTCAATAGGAATTTATATACTCCTGAAAATCCCAGAGGAATGATCCACCAAAATCAACTGCTATGGCATGCATGTTTCCTGAGGGAATACGGTTGTGAGCCACAGCTGCTGGGGACAGTGTTGACCCTGTTGGTGGTGATTAACCCCCAGTCTTGATTCACCATGCTGCATGGTTGTCCTTATGCTGAACTCTCTATTGTCCTTTTCCTTCTTTAATAAAGTACTTATTTTTTTAACATGGGTGAAAATAATAAATTAATAGATATGCCTAATTTGTGTTTCAGAGTGTAAAAGACAGTATCAAGTGAGGTTGATAACAGTCTGTCAGACTGTGAAAAACACTTCACTCTTCAGGTATGCCATAGTACAGACGGTGTTGGGTAGTTGGGTGCCTTGGATCACCCATATTTGATATGGAGTCATGACACTGATGGGAAGCACTACATGAAACTCATAGTCTTTACTGTCTGCATTGCTGCCAAAAGAGCAAAGAAAATTCACCTTGCTGCTCTTGATTGGTGGTTTAGTCCCTTTTCTCTCTTCAAACACAAAACTGGTGAAGTAGCTATCGCCCTGGCCAGTGTCAGCACTCTGCAATGCAGTGTGCAGAGACATTTTGTAAGGCAGTTGCTTCTTTGCCAATGCTGCAGATTTCGGATTTACTTCACCCCAGCTGTTGCCTCTCTTTCCTCAACCAAAATCAGTGGAAGCAAAGAAGAGGCCTGAACATTGCTTTAATAACTGATGGTGTCTGCCACTGCATTGTCATTACAGGCTGGAGAGAAAGAAAAGTTCTTGCTCTAAAAGAGACACAAGCGGCAGATTTAGTAGAACCCCAGAGGCAGTGCTGAATCTTCCCACTTACTATGATAGAGATTGTAAAGTTAAGTGAGACACTGGAATTAGATCTTCTATAGGGCTTTATATTCCCCTTAGCTCTTTGACATGTGTGAAGAGCTCTCAGAACATTCTGTCCTTTGCCCTAATTATAGACTAATAGGGATGAAACCTGCTTTAAAGTTTGCAATAAAGATAAAGTATAAAAATAAAGTTTGCAATAAAACCGAATGTTTTGCAGGTTTCCTGAACCAGTAAATGTGAGCTGTGACATCGAACTCTTTTCCATATGATCTTCTTCCCTCTACACTCATTATAATTTGTGCTCTAGGTATGGTTCATATTAAATCCCTATTAATAGTACTAAGAGGTCTATCAGCCACTTAAAAGAGGCCACTGGAGATTTTCCATGCAACCAGACCTGTTACAGAAACACCCTCAATGTGAGCTTTGACTAGAGTACTTCTAATTCTCAAGGTATGGAGTGGACTCCAAATTGGCAAAAAATGCCTGGAATCTCCTTCAGCATGAATAGAGATGGACCACAGGACAGCTCCAGCTAACTAGATCACAGAATCACAGAATCACTAGGTTGGAAGAGACCTTCAAGATCATCGAGTCCAACCCATGCCCCAACACCTCAGTTAAACCATGGCACCGAGCGCCACATCCAATCTCTTTTTAAACACATCCAGGGATGGTGACTCCACCACCTCCGCAGGTAGAACATTCCAGTACTTTATCACTCTTTCTGTAAAAAACTTTTTCCTAATATCCAATCTATATTTCCCTTGGTGCAGCTTGAGACTGTGTCCTCTTTTTCTGTCAGTTGTTGTCCTCTCAATTCGAAGCCTGCTTCTTCCTAGATGCAGATGTATGGGCTAGTTTTAAATTTTGAAAGTGCCTAGGATAAACAGAATTGGCATATCCTGTTTCTTATATTTAATACAGAGTCATGAGGCAGGATGAATAAGGAGCCTAAATATGCATGTAATTTTTGCACATAGGCTGCTTAGAACATACAGAGGCTGGGAAAACTCTTGCTGTTTTCTTCTGGAAAGAGGAGCTGGCACCAAAAGAAGAGCTCCCAAAAACAAGCAGTCTTTGAAAGACAGGTTGGAGGAAAGATCTCAGGAGTGGGTGCAGATCCTGAAGATGAGGTAGGTGTGTGAAACTGAATGTCAAAGGATACCCCAGGACCCTGGTGGTGATGCCCAGGTTGGGTAACTGTGAGCAGTGTCCAAGGTCGAACAAGTCAAGTGTTCATTCCTCACGTGTATTCCCTTCTAGACCCTTCACCATCCTTGTTGCCCTTCTTTGGATGCTCTCTAAAAGCTTTATATCTTATACTGCGGCATGCAAAACTGCACACAGGACTTGAGATGAGGCCACACCAGCGCAGAGAAGTTGTATTGCAGTAAAGTGTAAAATGAAAATAACTCTAAGTCTGTAAGAAGTCGATATTGTCAGGAAAAAGCATTACAGAAATTCTTTTGACTCCAAATACTGGGATAGTTCAACAGAAGTTAGCTATTGACTGTATTAGCTACAATTACAGATGAGAGGAAAAAAAACGCCAAACAGCAAGCTTTTAGGACACTTGGGTAGAATGTTTGTCAATTAAATATCTCAAAAACTAACACCAGATATGTATGAAAAAAGTCAACTTGATGATAAAGTGTCCAAATTGAACTAGGAAGTTAACTAGTCCTATGCAGGAGGAGTATGTCATGATAATACTGAGGAAAAATTTCACACTGTGACCAAATCTGTTCAAAGCTGGTATGCAAGGAAGAAATGTAGTTAGGCATCAATGACTACGTTTCTGATCCTTCAGACTGCAACCTGACTTTGGCATGGACTTTGTTATTTAAGTGTTACATTTTACTCTTGCAGAACACCATAAATGTCCATAGTAATTGGGAGCAATGATGCTTTTTGAACCGTGCTGCAAAGAAAATTGAAATGGATGTTGAACAGGAAGGATGCAGAAAGGATAGCTCAAAAGAGAGAAACAGAAATGATACATGAAAAAGTAAGAAGGAAAATGGAAAAATCACATTGGAACAAAACAGGAATGGCTATTGTTCCAACAACCTTCCCTAATATATAGAAGTCAGCCAGCCATAGTATAATATTCCACAAAGTTATCCTGCCTCATATTGAAGGTCTTTTTCTTTATAAAAGTACGGAGTGGAATGACCACTGACATGAGAATAAATTGACCAGAGATTCTGTGTGTATCCATCTCTGTAATGTAGAAGGAGCAGCTTAGCAAAGTGTAAGCAAAAAAAAAAATAGATTTGAAAGGAATATTTATCAAATATAATGGATTGATTCAATTTGAACTCCTCATTTTTTTTCAGTAAATTCCCTCTGATTCCAAATGTTATGTACCACATGTTGCTTACTCTACGACAGACAAACAATCAATTTCTTTGCAGCAATATAAATGAGTATTACTGAGTTAAGCATGGCTAATGAAACTTTGCTTGTTATTACTACTATTATTCTCTCGGGCCTGTAACCCCTTCTAAGACATTTGCTTAATATATCAAGGTGATGTACATTTGAAGTTTTGGTTTCCTGATATGCTCACATTTTTATTTAACCTCATGTCTGTGATTAATGGAATGTGCTATTTCTGTTTTGCTGTAATGGATGGCTATGTTGGAGCAATACACAACTTAGTAATAACATCTCATTCCATAGAAGATATTATAACAAAAATTCATAGATGAACCAGAGCTGACAAATGCATTTTTGCCCTGTATTTATTTATCTCTTTCTCTTTGACATCTCTTTATAGCCTAAGTGGCTTTCCCTGTAAAATCCCACTGGTAGCATTTCTTCTCAAAAGCTCACTTCTAACTACCCCAGGGATTACATTACCCCAAGAACAGAGTTGCTGTATTCACAGACTGTATATGAAAGTGCAGATAAAATGTGCAATTTCTTCATTTAGAAGCCAATTGTGCACTTCAAAGGAATAAGAAAAGTATGTCATATCCCTTGGTTACTAAAATGTTAAAGCATTTTTTATTCTGAAATGAAGGAATTTTTGAAATCCTTTTGCTGACATGTATGAAACATTACAAAAAGATAATGTGACTTGCAATTTTTGCAGTAGTGGGCTAATTCATGTAGTTACATGAATATAGAGAGGACCACATTGACAAGACTGAAGATTAAGATGCATCCTGAATTCATTTATGAATTTATCTGTAGCTATGTTTATACTTAAAACAGTAAACATATTTACAAAAATATTTATGACTATAAAAGGTATTTTTAATGTCCTGAAAGAAGAGACTTCTAAGCCAAATACAAAAATGCTTAACTGATCCAAATGATACAAAAGTGAAATTCTTGTCATCCAACCTCAAATGAATACTGTATAACTGGAATAAATTCAGGAAAGAATTATCAGAAAGGCAAGGAGTTTCTTAAGTAACCAAAATAAATTTTTTTTTATATGATACTACTTTATAAGATTTTACACAATTTCTCATCCAGAAAAGAGATATCTATTGAAATTTAATCTATGCTACCTGAAAGGTATTACAAACATGGGTGAAGAATGATGATTTTACTTTTCCAGTATCATAATGGGCTTCAAAACCAGTATTGAGCAGTAGGCTTAATATAAACAAAAGGAAGTACTTTCCCTTACGACACAGCACATAATCAAACTGGGAATCTGATTGTCAGAGGAACTGAAAAAAGAAAACACTGCAAACGAGTACAGAAATAGATTTGTCAAATTCATGAAAAATACATTCTTGGCAACTATAAAAAAAATGTCTTAGATGAAACCTCTGGAAGGGGAAGTTCCTAAGATGAAGATTGGAAAGGAAAAGGAAGTATCAAGGAGAACATCATCCCCTATGGAAGTGACAACCCTATATGATTTCCTATATGATTCACAACTGGTACTGGTGTCGTTAGAAAAATGACACTTGTCTAGGGAAACCTTGACCCTATATTGTCATTCTTCAGCCATTCCTTCCATTCTCTGTTACACCTATGTTTTGTATCTTCTTTCAATACAAATTTTATCAGTAAAGGATTTTTGCTTTGTTCCAAAGTTGTTCTTGGAATTCATTCTACGATGACCACAGTATCTATAGCACCAAATATTTGTAGAGCATGATTTAGAATAGAGTATCCTACATAAAAAAATTGTAACTTTTGTAAAGCAAATGGAAAACCAAGGTGCTAAAGAGGTTTTGGACATCTAAGGATAGAGCAATACATATAATAATGCATTCTTTGGGTCTTTCTTTATAGGTCCAGGCTTTGCATCAAAACAGCAGTGTGATTGTCAAAATCAGTTTTGACTGTGTTAATGCAGATCTATTTTTTCCCTCAGAATTTCCTTGAAACTTAATGCTTTATGAGTGTTTTATTTGTCCTTTTGATTATACTCAGCATCACTGAAAAATGTAAATGTTATTCTAAAACACTCTGAATGAAAAATCTTCAGTATTGATTATTATTGAAATTATTGCTACAATTAACATTGAAATACTTTAAAATTACCTCAAGATTTTGGAAGACTTTTAAACAGTCTCAACTGTTATCTAAATGTCGCAATGGCTTAGTTGGAAGTTACCAACAATTTGCTTATCATGGTCACAAGCTGTATGGGATGTTCTCTGAGGGATTTTAAAAGTTGTCAAGGATTGCAAATATTTTTATGACATGTAAAGTTGTCTTGTGAAAGAGATATAGCATTAAGTTGTCTGCCTTTAAAATGAAATTAATTTGGTGTACTCCATTACTCTCATCTCTATTCTAACATGCACTATATTTGATAATCCTACGGCCTCTGGAAATGTACACAGTGCTCACTTCTGTTGTTGAGACAGCATGGAACAATGCTCTCTGGAGTGTGAAATTTTCTAATAGATCCTGCCAGAATATAAACTTGCTTGGATATGGTCACAAGTCCAAGTGTAAGTAGAGGTTTTTTTGGATATTGTTATTGACATCCAAAATTTTCATAGGTTTATCACAAAGTATTTCAGAAAACCTCTAATGTACTCTGAGCTTCTATTTTGTGACAGCTGTGACAACCTCAGAAATACATCATTCTTCTGGGGTTAAAGCACAAAAATGTACCAGCTATCAATTAGGAATTAAGGTGCATATAAAATTACAGTGTCAACACGTGAGCCTTTACATGTCTTCGGGTTTATTCAAATTTTTATTTTGAATAAAATATATTACATTCTTCATAATGAATGTTAATGCACACCATTCTCCAGTGTTTTGTAAATTAGCCATTGATGCAAAACAAACATATAGATAAAAGTTACTACTAATGGCAAGCAGCCTTTTCATGGGCAAAATCTGTGCAAACATGAGAGATAAATAATCAGTGGAAGAGAAGAGGTAAGACTCTTTAAATTATGCTTCAGATCAACTGAAAACTATCTTTGGTCAACAGTGATTTAGAGGCATGTGCACCAGATACCTGCAGGACATCTCATAGAATTTTTTTTTATTGAATGAATGGATGTTAAAAAATACTCATCTCAGTTCTAGAGGCTGGTCTTTCTAAAGTGGATCTGTGGAAGACACACATGCTGTCAAGTCTTTTTCTACATGCCCCTGTTTTAACTCTGCTGGAGATTAGCAATTCTTATCTACAGGGATTTAGAAAAAAATTAAATTTGAGTAGTCATTTCTTTGCCTAGTCTCATTGTTGGAGTGAATCCAACATCCCTTATGTTTTATCTGCTTAACAAATGTCTTCCCAGTGCATTTAGGTGTAGCACAATTCTTGACAGCCTTTTAAGAATAAATACCTGAGATTAACCTGTTTGTTCTTCCTTCAGAAATATTCTGATTTCTTCTTTTCTTTCAAACAATGAACATACAATTCAGGCAAAGTTTAACTAATGCCTTACTTCCCTGACTAACTAATTAAAGAAAGGCTCAACACTGCACAGAAGCCTTTCAGTTCTACTTCATGAATAAATGAACAAGCCCTTTCAGATAATCCCAAGCCTTGCACTTTGGTATAATGATTTCAGTGAAGGTACTGTCACTACTGATGGCATAGATGATAACAAAGTTTTCTCTTCAAGATACATAAAAGGCAGTTTTGGTTCATGATCTGTCAGCAGCTAGGATTTAAGGTCCCTTCCTGTGTGTTTGCTGCATGCATGGCTGACTTTGAAGGGTTTTTTCTGTATGATATTAAAAAGCAAATGTTGCTGTAATTTTATTTGTTTTTTTCAGAGTACATAAATTAGATACTATGTGAGTGAGAGAGGCTGTGTTTTTGAGTTAAAAGCTTTCATCTGGCATAAAAAATGACAATGTCACTCCTCCTGGCTGGAGAGGCTAGTAAAGGATAATAGTTTTCAAAAAGCACTGTACCTGTTTTCAAATAAAGAAACACATTGAGACACTTATAAGTCAGGGGAAGAACATTAATATAATTAAAGTAAGAAATATAACTTCAAATGGTATCTTTGCATCCCATACAGTACATCTAACCAGAACATAAATCTTGGAATGTTTTTTTTTTTTGTTAAAAGGATATAGATAAATATGGATATTTAAGAGTGAGAACATTTTACATAAGTGAGGGAATTATCAATGTTAAGCAGCTGTTAACAATATTTATTTCCTCTAACTACCAGGAATACACCTGTGACGAAAGGTAAACTGATTACTTCACCTACCTGTCAAATGCTCCATTCTGTCCAACACTGGAATCTCTGTAAGTGAAGCTAAAAGGTCTCAACATGAAGACTAGCCTAATTCTTAGCCTGAAGCTAAATACATCATGATATACACATCATCATGCCTTGCCCGAAAGAGAAGAAATTAGACCAAATGCAAAATAAAGTCCTAATTAAATACACCAAAAAGTAAAAGAAGCATAAAATACCGAGTCCTGATTATATCAGTACAGCTGTGGTATAGTCTTATTCATATAGGAAGGATTATCTAAGAATATGAGTGACGCAAAGGGGAGCATTTGTTAGACCAAATGGAAAATCCAAAATGCTCCATGACACAGAAGTTTTTCTGACTTGGTTACTGAGAAATTCAAGAATACACAGGATCTGAGGAGATTTCAAGCTCTCAACTTCATTTCCAACTTGCTGCCTTCTTATTGAGATATATTATAATGCAGACATAGGGCTGAAAGCTCTAATCTGATGATGTACTGTGTACCCATTGTTAAGAGAAACTTATGAGGTCATTGCTCTCTCTGATTCACCCCATGTGAATCAAGTATTTACATAGGTTAATGATCTCTGGCTAGTTAGTTCCTTTAAGTGAGCTGTCTATGAAACAGATTGTTCACACTTTTGCTTATCATCATTTGAGCTCAGTTTTGGAATGGTGTGTTTGTGTAAACTGACAATTAAATAAGAAGTTTTCTTTTTATAGATGAACCTTAAAAGCCTGTGGTTTGTTCCAGTTTCCCATGAGGAGGGCAAGACAAGAGTCAGTGATCTCTAACACTTAAGAGTGGGGTTTGGTTTTGTTCTTTCTTCCAGACAGAAGAAAGCCCAAGATATGTGACTCAGGTATTTTTTCTTGGCTTTCTCTCTCATGATCACAGAATCACAGAATATGCTGAGTTGTAAGGGTCCCACTAGGATCATCAGTGTGATGGTGGGAAGTGTAAATTTTACTTCGAACTTCAAATTCTGTGAGATTTCATGCAAAGAAGGGTAACTTTCCTTCTTAAAACAGCTGCTGTATGCAGCTGCTGAGGGAAAGCAGAGAAACCTGATTTCCTTTGCATCTGCTCCCACGGTTGTGTCGTACCTTCATAGAAATATATTTCAGCATCCCCTCTTGGCTGTCATCTTTGCCCTTACACCATCACCCTGCATGGATGAGACAGCCACAGAGTTTGGATTACCTCCACAGAGGTTTTTGTTTTCTCCCTCAGAGCGTTGGCAGTCTTGTTTTTCTCAGTAGCAAATGTTGCAATTATGGTGGGTGACTTGTTCTTGTAGGGTCAGACAAAGCTTCATCTCATTTTGACCTTTGATGAAATGAATCATGTCATGTATTTCACACGTGCCCTTTCCAGATATGTGATGGCAATCTATCTGACAGAGACATGCAGGAAAGGACAAGACAAAATAATAACTGATGTTATCAGCAACAGCAGGAAGAGAAGATCACTTTTTTTTTAGTTTTTCCAGCTACATTTTCCAAGACAGTAGAGTAAACATGCACTGTTTGTATAATAAAAAAAACCTTTTTCTTTCTGGAGTAAGTTAAGCCACTAAAGGGAAAAAAAATATTGTATGCCACAATACACCTTATCTCATTTTTCTATCTCCTTTCTCTCTCTGCTGTAACAAAGACTTTCAGTGGTTCTGTTTCTGGAAAAATTCATCTGACTTCAATAAGATAGCATAAAGGTTTCTCAGCAGTTATTTAAGAGCATATTGCTGAGTTCAACCCTAATGGACCCAGCAGGTCTGAAGTTTATGTTTTGTCGAAGCAGTAAAAAAAGCATAAGGATAATCTAAGTGCAACATTTTCATGGTATAACAAAAATGAACATAGATCTGCAAACAATCTGGATTCTTCTGAAGTGTTCTTGAGGAAAGTTTGCCAATAATTTATCCAATAGTGAAACGAATGTGTTTTCCAATGACTTGAACAAAAGGGAACCGATTTCAGTATAAAGCTTATTGAGGCAAGTGAGCTTGGTTGAGTCTGGGAAAAAAAAATAGGTTTTTTTTCAGAAATAAGCACAGTGATGTGAACATGTGAAACAGCCTTACAAAGAAGCTGCCAAGTGTCTATTCAAATAGATGTTTGTAACAGCATGATTCCCAATATGTTCTGTCTGTGTGTTGCACACAAATTGCACATATTTTTCCATGGCATTGTTCTTGCATATCTGTGCATGTAAAACTATTCTTGTGTTAGCCTGGTTGCAAGTGGTTACAACACCCTGTGGTAGTTCTTGAGTCTGAGTGTGCACACAGCCACACCCCTGCCCTGTAGCGGGGTGTGAGCTGCTGTGCATTGGGCTTTCTCCAGATGTGCAATAGATTTTTACTTCTTGCTCCATCTTCTCTTTTTCTTGGTAATAAACCTAGACACCTGACCTGGTGGGCTTAGAAACATTCTATGTTTCTGTCCCTTCTATCTGAAGTTACCTTTTGTATTTTAGAAGAGGTTTAATTTTCAAGAAATTTTCCTTCATTTTAGAGAAGATAAAACTTTTTGCCCGGTAATCCAAGTGGAGAGACTAAACTTCTCTTTATGGAAGATATTGAGGAAGATGAAAGGACACGGTTTAAATGCTATGGTCATTATGTGTGTCACTAGGTCTTTTATTGTTTTCAACAGTACCTGGTAACAGTCCTCCCCTCTAACTTTAAAATCATGGTCTTATTTAATACGTAATAAAACTGATCTCCAGATGATGACTGTGTAGTTTGGAAATGCAACACAATGTAAATTAAATAAATGCCCATTTGAAGACTTCAGGGTTAGATAATTTTTTGTCTTCAGTGTCTTAAAAACAATGCCTGCATTTTAAGCAACTAAATAATACAAGTTTTTGAACAGAATTAAATCCAAAGCATAAACGAAACATATAGACTAAAAAAAAAAAAAATCTATTTATTATGAGCACTGTATGCTCACCAAAATATTTCTGAAATTATTTCCTGTGAGCTTGTTATAACTATAATATCTGGTATGAGCATGTTTTGAATTTCATTAAGACTCTTAGTGTTCTCAGTCCTAATCTCAGATTGATAACAGTATTTTATCATGAATGGATATTGCACAACATCTTGCCAAAAACAGGTGATTTATTTGTCCAGTGTCATAAAGGAAGCCAAGGGAAAAGCCAAAGGAAAACTGACTCTATTACCTGCCTCTATTACCTACTTTATAAAATTCTGACTCTATTACCTACCTTTACAAATTAAGGCATTTATCTGTGCAAACACTTAAAAGTTTGGCTGGCTGTTATGTCAGGAGTGAATAACTGTTGATTCAAGATTTTGCCTCCTCACAAACAATAGAGGTTGTATTTTGAACCAATGAAATTACTTGCTATTCGTAACTGCTTTAAATACTTTTATGAAGTTATTTTACAGGTTCAGTTGGCAGTGTTTCC
Organism: Oriolus oriolus; assembly: GCA_013400235.1. Taxonomy (NCBI): domain Eukaryota; kingdom Metazoa; phylum Chordata; class Aves; order Passeriformes; family Corvidae; genus Oriolus; species Oriolus oriolus. Next base: position 177,033 of record VXBT01002931.1, read on the forward strand.
AACCCAAACACAGAAATGGAGATGCTTTAGAAGATGGCCAGTGTTTCACAGAAGATATGTACCTTTATGTATGTAAAACCAAAAATATGAATAATGCAGGAACGCAGTATTTTATTATTATAGGTCTCATAGAGTAATTGAATCTTTAAGGTTGGAAAAGACCTCCAAGACCACTGAGTCCAACCTTTGGCTGAACACCATCGTGTCAATTAAACCAAAGTACTAAGTACCATGTCCAGTCGTTTCTTGAACACTTCCCTGGGCAGCCCATTCCAGTGCTTCACTACCCTTGCAGTGGGAAAATTCTGCATGTTCATAACTAGACACATGAAATACATAAAAAGGGCCAGCATAATCACTTCTATCAAGAAAAATGAAACATTTACAATGTTGAAATGGGTACTGTGCTTAATTTTTTCCTTTTACAAATTGCACAGATTAGTTGCCTGCAGAGAGGGGTATTTAACCAATTTCAAGAAGCAGTTGATAGGAAAAAAAAAGCTGTTTAGTTGTGGAATGAACACTCTAAGAATCAGATTAAGAAACACACCTCTCTTGTCCTGGGGTACAACAGATTTTTGTCAGAACGGAGTGTGCTAAAAGCATTGCTAAACCAGAAGTATAAACTATAAACCCTGTGTGAAAGAACTGACCTCAGTTCTGTTTCTTTCAAAGCAGGAAATATCATGGGAAACATGGGTGAGGAATAAGCTCATCTACAAACTGGAAAATGTGAAAGAATGAGAAGTGCAAGAGAGTAATAAGTTAGATGAAGTATTTCTGAGCTTTGAAATCTCAAAAGGATACACTTACATACTTCAAATAATTTTTTAAAATAAATACGGAAATACCAATATTTTCAGCTTTATTCTTCTAAAAGGACAAGTTTTTACTGAAAAAAAAGCCCCATAATGTTTATTTGAGACTGTAACGTTATGTAAAACTGTGTTTGTGTAAAATGTTTAAATTCCAGTATGCTAAACTCTAATTCAAGAAATAAAGAATTGAATTTCAAGTGATTTTGTGACACAGATTTGAAATATCTCACTTTAAGTCGTTGGTATTCTGTATGGAAAAGGCATAGCATCATGTAATTAGTACCTTTTACACTTTGAGAGACATTAACAAGTTACTGATATTCTTACTCAATGTCTTTGTGATGGATGAAATCTTTCTTTATGGGAAGCCATCATATTCCTTATGTAAATAGCAATGCTTTTTTCCTGCTAATTAGAGAAATCTACCTAAGGGAACTCGATGGGATTTTGTGAGTTCAGCACATGGGAACAACCTGGTTCTGTATCTTCAAGATGTCCTTCTTGAAGAATGTCCAGCATCCCTGGACATTTGCCAGTCATGTAGGCATTTCGCCCTTCATGACTGCCCCCCAAGGGACTCTGCCAGCAGGCTCCTAAGCAGGCCAAAGTTTGCCCTCTGGAGGTCCACGGTTCCGCTGAGCACCTCCTTAGTTCCATGACTGCCAAAAGGTCTCCAACCACCACATCCCTCACCAGTCCTTCTCTATACACGAATACCAGGTCCAGTGGGTACCTCCCCTAGCTGGCTCATTCACCAGCAGGGTCAGGCAGTTGTCTGCCACACACTCCAGGAACCTCCAAGGCTGTGTCCTCTGCTGTGTTGTATTTCCAGCAGACATATGGTAAGTTAAAGTTTCCTCCAAGGGCCAGAGACTGTGAGACTTCTCCCTGCTGCTTGTAAAATATATCAGCTGCCTTTTCATCCTGCTTGGATGGTGAGTAACAGAGTTCCACCAGGATACCTGCCTTGTTGGCCTTTTGTAAGACCTGCCACAACTGATAATTCTTTTCTTGTCCAGGGAAAGTACCTTCAAAAATCAAGATTTAAAGTAGATTATGAAAATCAAGCTTGAGCTGATACAGAGGCTTTGATATGTTCTCTGATATAAAAAGAACCCCAACAACTGAGGAAGCACATGCATTTTTCAGTGTCTCTAAAGGAGAAAAAAGGCTTTTTTTCAGGTCTACTTGAGCCACTGCTTACAAAGCCATCCTGAATCTTTTTTTGTTTTGTTTTGTAGCACATTACCTATAGTATATTAACTTTTTCTCACTTTCTCACTTTTTAGTCTTCTCACCCAATCTGTGCATGTTACTACTTTTAAACCACAATTAAAACACAAGCAAAGATAGCTGTGACAAATTGACCATAGCCTGATATCTATAGAGTTTGTTTATTAATTAAGGCATTCCTTTAATTTGTGTACTTTTAGTGAAGTGGAGGGCTTGTATAACATCGTTTCACAAGAGACCTTTGGACCCCTTTGCAGAAATTTCAATGCAGACACCTGCATAATGCCAAAAGGGCTTTAAAACATCACAATTACTACAAAGGATAATGTAGAATATACAACTTCCAGATCAAAGGAAATTAAATTACTTCTCTGTTCTCCATAGTAATTTGTCAGTTTTCAAAATTTTCTTTCCTTTCTCCACAAACATAACTATACTGATTAGTAATAACAGCAATTATGATCTTTGATAGAAATAAGGAAGCATAGTTCGTAAAAATAGATTTTATTCTGCACACAGGAATTACTCCTGTTGTCAGCAAGATGAAAATTTACTACCCCAGGAAGTCATAAAGACTCTGATGCATTCGTACACAACACAGCATGAGCTGCATCTGAATGAGACTGTCCTTTCCAGTGGCTTCACCCTCACCCTGTACTACACTGTACAAGCTTACATCTGTGCCATACTACCTGAGGCTTTTGTACCATGCACAGACAACCTAAGTAGCACACCAGCACTATTTATGATTGCTTCAAGGTTGGAAGTGTTTTTACCTATTTTAATCAAGGGGGTCGTTCATTGTTTCAGACAATACATTAAGAAGTGTGTTTGGCATGACTGCTTTTTCTCTAATGCCCAAATAGCCAATGGAGCAGTTAAATGTTTTGTAATGTCTCTTAGGAAGAATCTAGCAAAGCTATGAAAAGAATGCTTGCTTGTCTCCCAGGCCCATGAATACTCTATTTGTGAAGGTGAAGAATAGGTTAGAAGAAAAAGGACAGCCTTATGCACCACCAAGTCCAGGAATAATACAAATGATTGAAATTTCTGCAAAATTTGAATGCAATGGCTGAAATACTGGGCAACAAGGCAAAAGAAGAAAATTTTTGCATTTGCAGCTACATTCTGCTAAGGGCTTGCAATCTTGCTGTAGAATTCAATCTTCATGGTGGTGAGTTCTGGTTTTGATTGGGATAGAGGTAATTTTCTTCACAGTAGGTACAAAGCTTCGGATTTGTGCAGAAAACAGGGTCAATAACACAGGGATGTTTCCATCACTGCTGAACAGCTCCTGCACAAGTCCTCACCCCACCTTGCCAGAGAGAATGCTGGGGGTGCTCAAAGAGCTGTGAGGTGACAGAGCCAGGACAGCCAATCCTCACTGACCAAAGGGATATTCCCCACTATATGGCATCATGCTCAGCATATAGAGCTGGGGGAAAAAGGAGGAAGAGGGGACATTTGAAGTGATGGTGCTTGTCTTCCCAAGTCACCGTTAAAGGTGATGGAACCCTGCTCTGCTGGAGATGACTGAACACCTGCCTGCCCATGGGAAGGGGTGAACGAACTCCTTGCTTTGTTTCACTTCTGTGTGCAGCTTTTACTTTACCTATTAAAATGTCTTTATCTCAACCCAAGAGGTTTCTCACTTTTGCCTTTCCAATTCTCTCCCGTATCCCACTTGAAGATAATGAGTGAGGAGCTGTGTGGGGCTTAGTTGCTGGCTGGAGTTAAACCATGACATGGGGTAAGAATAAAAATTATCTAATCCGCTGATATAACAAGGTATTGACAGCTGCATAATGTTAATATAACATCCTAATATTTTGTATGGATTTGTTGCAATCTATGACTGCAACTATTCAACAGCAGTAGTTGCTGATCTACTAGTAGCCGATTTGGATCAGATTTTAGAAGTATCTTTATTAGCTATGGATGTCAAGTCAGCTGATAAGGGTATTTACTGACAGATTCTAGGTTTTAGTACTTTTATCTTAGTCTGAAAAGTCTGTACGCATGTGGACCAGAAAAAAAAGAAATAGTTTCCATTCCTAGCCCAGTATGCCTTCTGTATCACCTTTCTGAAAGTTAATGCCTATCGGGAAGTTCAATTGACAGAATCATAAAATATCCAGAGTTGGAAGGGACCCACAACGATCATCCAAGTCCGAGTTCTGGCACTTAACAGGACAACTTCAAGAATTACATGATGTGCCTAAGAGTGTTCTGCAAATGTTTCTTGAACTCCACTGGTGCTGTGACCACTTCCCTGAGGAACCCAGTGCCCAAATAAAAATTTAAATTACATTTAAGAGTATCCACACAGATATACAGAAAGTGATTCTTTGAAGTACAAACATCTATTTCCTTTATTTTGGTGTCAGATGGATGCTACATATTGAACATTCTTAGAATTCCTTTCTGTTCTGACAGACTGAACAACAGAGATTAATGATTGATTTCTTTAAATCACTTACATAGAGAAATTTCCTTGCAGGATCCAAGAGATCACGTCAGAGTATTCTGGTACAGTGCTTCATCAAAGTGAATTATAGATTAAACAAATAGAAACTCAGGGTTTTTTTCGGGCTTTTTACTGAGGAAATGTATGTTCATTCAGTGAAAGCTTGTCTTTTACCCATTGATTCCTCACCATTTCTTGTAAACATTGTTTCTTTTGTTGCTCAGGTAACCATAAATTCACTAAAATTATCAAGAAAAAAAGAAAGAAACTTCTTTCACAGATAAGGCTTTCTAAATCAGTAGTGGCATACAAAATAAGTGATAATAGAGTGGTATTTGGAATTAAGTTCTTGTTTAGTCAAGTTCCATGAATATATCCAAAGGTGGATCCTGAAGACAGCCTACATTCCACCAACCAGGGAGCTTCCTAAAGCTCTCAGGCTGGCTGTCTTTTGAATTAATTTCAGGACATGTGTGCCTTCTACTAGAACGTGAATGATCAGATTGTCCAAGTTGTACAAAGATGTGTGGGAGTTTGAGGTGCAGGTTCTGCCTCATTAGAGGTTTTTCTACTTGGTGCACATGAAGCAAAAAACCAAAAAGTAACCCTTCCTAGAGACAGAAGGACTTTTACACAGATAGTCCTCATTCACACAGGAATATCTTTGCTGTCTTTCTTTGTTCTCTAGGCTCCAGTTTCTGGAATATTTTGAATGTTTTTCTGATTATACATTTGATTATTAGAGGTTTGGGATTTTTTTAATCTATGGTATGGGGTGTATTCACAGTTTATCACACAAGCAACATCATTTTTCTGAGTGCATGATATTTTTACAGTATTCACCCAAATTTCTTTTAATAGCAACCTCTATGAAGTTTCTCATGCTATCAGATTGATTCTGAAGTGTCTTTAATTTACTGCACTGGGTTAATATAATGTCTATTACTTATTATCACCTTATATTCAGGTTTTATCTCAACTTCCCATTATTAAATCCAGGTTTTGAAATTTAGTACCCAGTGAAGGCAGTACAACCTGAATCATTTATGTTTTAAAAACACCTGATGAGTTCTTAGTTAAAAATTGTTACAGGTGATGCATTTTAAACTTTAGTCTCTAAACAATAACACTCAATTTCTATGCTGAACAAAGAAAGTTATAAAATAGTGAAAAAAACTTTTAAAGATTTAAATCTCATATCTGAGCACTAGACTATCTCAGGTTTTCTCAGGGTTGCATATCCAAAAATTATAGTAAAAACCCCCATGTAGTACTTCCAGGGCATACTTGGGTGTTATCATTGTACACAACTTAAACAAAGAGGCCTCATTAGCAATGACAATTTATATACACTACATGTAGCCTATTCTGACCATTTACCAAACATTTAGTGTAGTAAAAGGTGTGTTAATTTTTTATCATTTCATTGTATTTTTTCTCATTTTCATAAAGGTACAAAGAATGTCCGTTTCATAAATTCTTTTGCAAAGTATAACAAATTATTTTCATCACAGAATGTCTTCTTTTCTTCCTATCTTTATTATCTTAAACAATCAAGTTTTCTAAACATCTAGTTGCAGATGACTAGTAAAATAATACACAAATTACCATATTATCAAAAACCCCCTCAGTAACTCAAGGAAATATCTCATCTGTAAAAGCCAGTGTTCTAAACAAACATATAGATAGCAAACCTGCAAACCTATAGAAAATTATATTAACATGTTATTCTACTTGCACAGCTTTGCAGCACTGCAAATCATGTCACTATGGAGTACCGAACAATTTCGCAACAGTACTGAATTCCATTACAAAGCCTTCATTACCGGATTATTGGCCCATTAAAGCTATCAACACACCATTCTTGAATAATCACCATAATGATGAGCCTCTACCCTAAAACATAATGACGTGTATATGCCCTGCAGCAATAATAAAATAACAAATTAATGTCTACTAATATAACAGAGTACTAAGTGGAGTTGACAACAGTCCGTAAAAAGACTGGCATGCCTTTGTAGTATTCCCTAAAGTAATGAGAACAGTAGGTGAAGAATTTGTTTTAAATACACTGTATCTTAGGGAAGATACGAAGAAGCAAAAAACCTGCCATCTGTAATATCCAGTCATGGAGGTACAACCGAGTTTGTTGTTATACAAACCTGTATGTTTGTACAACGAATCAGTTTATTCCATACTTCCTGGATTTTCCACATTTATTACTAGAAATAACTGGGACACTCACAGGATTGTTTCAATAGGCATTCTGAAAGCAGAAGTTCTGTGTTTTTCCAAGAGAACAGATATTACAGAGCCACTAGTTCTGCACATTTTTATATGTATCTTCCAAAACACCTTCAACTTTAAGCTGAAAAGACTCCCTTGTGGGAAGGAGAGAGCGGCTCATTTTCAGTGCTCAATCAGTTCTTGCAATTTCTTCCAAAAGTGCCAACAGGGATGCCAATTAATTGGAGCTAAGACAGATTTTGTGATGTGCCTTGAGATCATTATTGTATTTCATACAGGTCACTGACCCACTGTTGGCTAGTAATACATTACTGATCAAGAAACTTCAAACAGTTATGATTCATCTACCAAGCTCTCTTTTTCTTTTTTTTAAAGGGAATTAATAATTTTTGCTTCTTTTCAGATAAAAATTGAATTCTATTCTTGAAGGATACACGTTAGCTGAAATGCAAGTTACTGAATTCAGTTCAGAGGCAATTGGGTAACATATAATGACCTGTGGGAAGTGATCCAACTTTATAATTAGATTGACCCTTGAGGCCCTCAGGTCCATCAGTCTATGAAGTTTAGCTGAAGAATTCAGGCTTTTTGAATCTGCACCATTGTGCACTGTGATAAACTTCTTAAGGAAGAGCTCTTTCAGCTCTGAAACAGGGAAGATATCCCAAAACAACTATTTATTACTCCAGCTGTATTGTAGAAGTGTAATCACCCATTACTCTTGAACATAACACATTTTCACTGTAATTTTTTTTCCTTTTAGTGCCTTTAAAATGAAGGAGAGTGGGCAGATGAGGAGGGGTATTTCTTCTAGATGTTTTTTCTCAAAGAAATAGCTTGAACCTGGCAGGGCTGGTAAGTTCATCTGATGATATTTCAGACTTCCATGCATGTTTATGCTTTCCACTTTCCTGGCTGTAATATATTTTAGGACACAGTAGAAGAAGAATTATTTTTCAGTTTGATGGGCACTGCTACACTTACTATGTGGAGGCCAAAGGATCTTCAGGACTTTGAAATCCATAGACTTGACTCCTTGACTAAGCCTCTCCAGTTGGTGAAGAGTTTCTGATTTCTTCTTAATGAAAGGAATGAAGGCACTTAATAATTCATTTTTTTCTTTGTGATAAATTTGCACCTGACTAAAGTCTATTTGTCCTATTGTTTTTGAGGAAGAGAGGTATTAAACAAAAAGGGTCTGCACAAAGCAGGTTAAGGGTAAGATGTTGTGGCTGAGACCACACTCACTAACTGTCTGTGAGTAGAGTGAGTACAATGAATAAAACTCCAAAACTCTTAAATAAAGACAGTTCTTATAGTTTCCATGGTTGGAGATGGAAACTTGTAGTCAAGAAAGTCTAGTTCCTTCTCACTGTAAAATGTTTGCCAATGAAGTTTCTGACAGTATATTTTATTTCATCTGGTCAGATGATATGGCTGCTGACTACAGCATATGAGTTAAAGATGTAACAGATGGAGAGGATACACTAAAACTTCAAATTTTTGCATATATAAGGCAGTAATACTCCATCTGGGACTTGCTCTGCCTTTGTGCTTCATCGAACACCTCATCAGACTACAGAAGACATCCCAGCTTTTCTGCTTTACAGAGAGACTCTCTCAAACTTCTAAATACCAGGCCAAAACTTTTCAAAAAGCCTTTTCCTTAGATGTGTTTAATCACCATGGGAATAGTTTAATATTCTTACCTTCACATTTTCAAGCCATACTGAAGAAAATGTTGACATGCCAACATCAGATTATAGGTCCTTGTATAATAAGGAACATAAATTTTAAATGAAACCTGAACTTACTGATGAGAAAAATGGATTTTTTTAACTTATAGATACATAATTCTGGGAAACTTGGTTATTAAAAGGGCTAATCCCTACAAGAATAACTGTCTATAACTCCCTTTTGGCTGAAAATTATAAGTGGTAGGTAGCGAAAAACACAAATATTCCTCAAATGTTTTTAAACTTTGTTGTTGCTGCTGTTGACAGTTTGGTATTATTTCTATTATTTTTTATTATTTTTGAATTAGTATGAATAATTTTTCAGTTGTAAGACTCAGGCCACTTAAGAGGGACAATTGATACATTTTTTGCAAATGAAACTGCTTACAGTTACCACTTCAGTGTGTATGTCCAATGGCAGTAGATGGCTGTTATCCAATGAAAAATACTGCAATTATTAAATCAGCTCTTAAATACAACCTTGTGGAGCCAAAATACTACAGAAAGGATATGGAACAGTAAGTATTTTCTCTCCATTAATTTGATTCATTGCATTGTTTATTTGTTACCAAAATGTACTACAAAATATAAATGAAAACTAGTACTTGTCCATGTGTGGTAACTATAGCACAAGATATGCTGGACATACTTGTGCAAAGGGCATGAAACTAAATCCAAGATGCATTTAATTAAAAAGAGATTATTCAGACTCAACAACATCGAAAATCAAATTATATCTGGTTGAATTCTGGGACAATATTAGGTCACTTAAATCCTAAGCTGAATTCCAAATACAAAGTATTCTGCCTCATCAATCACAGTGAGGGAGAAGGGCTGCAGATCAGGCTGCAGCACTTGCTCATCTCAACAAACAACTGACTAACAAAGGCTATTGCTTTCAGCATGTGCTGTTTCAGGGGTGGGATGGGGAAGCAACAAATGCAGGTACCCTCTTTATTGAAGGTATTTGTGGAAGAGCACTCTCCCAAATTCTCTCAAGCATGCTTTGGCTTAAGCTGTTTCATTGCACGTGGTCTGACTTCTATCCTGTGGAGTGTGCAATACCTAAGGGGAAAAAGAGGGGATCCTGCACACACTGACAGCACACACTGCAACCTGTCCAGAAAGAATTTTAGCTTTGTATGTGTTAGAATTTGGCTGGCCCACAACTAACTTTCTCCCTTTGCACAAATGGAGGCATCCAATGGAATAATTGCATCTAAGGGATATGTCAGGGAAAATGGAGCGAGAGAGCTCTCTTGCATTATACGGGTATGCTGCCTCCAGCTATTGACATTTTGGAAACTTTTTCTGGCTTCTTCCCAGGATGATTCTGCTCCAAGTGAGTAATACAGCTCAAAGTGAGATACAGAAATTTGAAGCTGAACACATGAATGTACTTAGTGAAGAATGATACCATCTCCTTTCGATGTTAATTAGCAAGTGAATAACCACTGAGGTTCTTGCACAACACCCCAAACCAGCTAGAGCTTTTCAGCCAGTTCTGCCTAAGTCTTCTCTTTTATACAAGCTTTCCAACAAGACCAATACCTCTTTTTATTAGAATTTTAACTGTAAAGAGAAACTCTTTTTTAAAAAAGAGAAAAAAATTAGAACGGGATGAGTGAAAGGAGGAGGCTTGGAAACAGATCTTACTCCCTGTGCCAGCCATGTCCTTAAGCAGCAAATAACTTCAAGTAACCCTTTCATTTAGGGTTGTTTTCATCCAGCAGCCTTTACTTGGGCTGTAAAAAACCCTGCAGGGATAACTTTGGATTAACTCTCAATCTATGATGGTCTGCATAACTACCTCTGACTACTTTAACTTGCACTCTGAAATATTATCCTCTGAATATTTCCAACTGTTCCCACAAAGGAGTAAATTCCTTCCACCTTCTTTTAGAAAGTTGTGTTTGACAAAGTGTGCAGCAATCAGGACTTGACAAATGAAAGCCTTCTTGCTCTTCAGATTCATCCTGAAAAAGAATCACAATGTGTAAAATGAGAACAAACACATAAAAGAGTTGCTGTAGAATTAAAGATCATCACTTTTAAAAGAAAATTTGCAATTTTGCTGTTGAGTACTGTAATTAATTGCTACAGTAATAGATAAAAGACTTCTGCGCTTTCAAAGAAATTTTATTCAGCATTTCCCAAAGCAGGAAGAAGGAGCTCCGCTGCAATCTGATCCTCAGGCTCTACTCAGCCCTTGAAGTAAGGGACTGTCATGTGCTTTGGCAGGAGCTGATATATTCACTGTTTTCTTGATCTTCATTGTCAGTGCATAGAGACATATTTGAGGGGACATCTCTGGTGGTTTGACCCTGTCTGAATGCCAGGTGCCCACCAAAGCCACTCTATCACTCCCCGTCTCAAACCTGATAGGGGAGAGAAAATACAATGAGAGGCTCAGGAGTTGAGGTAAGGATGGGAATCACTCACTGTCACGGAGAAGGCTCTTCCTGAAGAACTGTGCCCTGTGGAAAAGGGGCCCATGCTGGTGGTAGAGAATGAAGTTAAGCCCAGGAAGAAGGTAGAGGTTGGGAGAAGGTGCTTTTAAGATTTGTTTTACTAATTTTGATGGATAAAAATTTCAATAATTTGCCCAAGTCAAGTCTGTCGTGCCCGTGATGGTAATCAATGAGTAATCTCTCCCCATCCTCAGCCTACAAGCCCTTTGTTATGTTTTCTCTCCCTCTGTCCAGTTTGAGGAGAAGAGTGACAGAGTGGCCTTGGTGGGCAGCTGCTCTACAGCCAGGGTCGAACCACCACAACGTCCAGAATGTTCTTTCAAATGCTTGCAAATGACACCCCTCTTATAAAGGAGCTTTTCACATGCAGAGGATGTTTCCACTTATCTGTTGCCACTGTTCAGTAACCTGCCTCATGTGAGAGGGATGGATAAGTTCTCTGAATGTAGCTATGTTCTGGACCTTTGAACAGGCAGAAAGTGCAGATGCATGGAACCTGCATTACAACTATCAACATGTGACTGCTCGTTAGTTTATCAAAAGAAATGGAGAAGAGGTGGCATGTTAAAAAATAGAAATAAATTAAATAACTCCTAGATTCCAGTGTTTATGATAAAATTAAAATTTCAAAACATCCGTCATAAGTTATCTTAGACCTATTTCTTTTCCATAGAAAACACCTGGAGAGTTAAACGCAATATTCTCCGGTTTGGATTTATAATGGAAGAGTATTAGAAATACTTGTTTCAATTCTTTTTCTAACATGGGGAAACTACAATAGTTCCCCAGGCAATTATTTTATGTTTTGTGCCCTTATTTACAGAATGTCAACTGTTGCTTTTGCATCTAATAAAAAGGTAATGTGGCAATGCTGTAAATGCTTACACTGTAGGCATCAGAATTTATCAACTGAAAGTCAGATAAGCTTTTTACTTTGAGCAAGAATTCTATTGAGATCCCTAGGTAATGATCTCTGACATTTTATATCTATTTCTGTTGCATTTATGCAATTGTACTAAGTCTTGCTAATATTTCACATCACCTCTTCCTCATGCATTAGAACTTTTGTACCTTGTGCCTTAACTAAGAAGTTCTTTCCCTCTTTCCTCCCATCATCCCCACCTCCCAACTAGCTTAGAGTGCTTTTGATGTGTGTTACCTGGACCTCAAAACTACATATATGTATTTCTTCTTTCCTGGTCTGGAGTTCATCTAATTCAAAGTCTTACAAATCTTTCACTATTGCAACCCCAAGCCCTCTCTTCTGCACACTGTGGTGAATACATAGGATGTATAATCTTTAGTAATGTTTTTCTACTATTCACATCTCTATTTAGTGTTTGAAAGGTCTGAGATCTCATATACCAGAGAAATCTGGAACCTGTGTCTGTTAAAGTTAGAGAAGGCACCATTACAACCAGCCTTTTTTCTGCAGTGCAGATCACGTGGCTGTGTTCTCTCAAAACAGACCTGTTTGCTGCCCTGCCACTTAAAACTTTTCCAGCTTTTCAGTTTGTTAATATTTTGATTAGAATTGCTGCTCATCTGTAGTCTTGTGTGTCCCTTCCAACTCAGGATATGCCCCGATTTTATCACTTGCTTCCTGGTCAAAGTCAAAATATCTGCTGCTCTTTATTAAGATCATTACTTCTCTAGGGTCTTTCTCCTTGTAATACACCTCAAAATTTCTGTGTGCTTTCAGTTGCCCTTCCATTTATCTGCCATTTGACTTTGAGAGGTTCACTGGTGTTTATTGTGTGGAATTTGTCATATTTTCTTTTTAACTGGTCATGATTCTAAGTATCATTTATTAAGAAATATTTAAACAGACAAATAGGATCAGGAACCATACTATTAGGGTGATGACTCCCATTTACACTTGGATCCTTTCAAATTTTGTTTGAGGAAAGAAACTTTAGTCATTTCTCATCTCTTGCATTAATTTCCTCATTCTTTATTTATTACAGGTCCCGTATATTTTTCTTTCAACTTTTTGAATACTTAGGTCTCATAAAACTTCATGCCCAGTCTAATTCCCCTTCACTGTCTATTTCACGCACAATTCTTCAGCCTGATTTTTTGAGCAAGGCTGGAAATTTGCAGAATCCTAAATTTACCTGTCTAAACTCAGACCTCATTGCTGCTTGCCTAATATTGTTTTGTTTTCTTTCTGGAACATTGCATCTTTCCCTCTTTGGTACTAACTCTCTGCTCTATATTGGGCTGACAGGTTTGACAAAGTAAGGAAAGACGCAGATTGCAAGGGAATGCACAGAGTGGTGATAAGTGAATTAAGAAAGACAAGCTGCTGTGAGTGGATATGTGATTATTAGGATTACAGTTAACAAGCAGAGAAAAATCCAGGGAACATAACGAAATGAGAAGAGTTATGGAAACCAGCTTGCTAGTATATAATGAGGGAAATGGTTTTAACCCTCACATATCCTATATGACTATTTACACTAACATAATTGATAGATTGCATCAAGGTAGGACATTCTTCATGTTATAAATTTCAAGATAATATCTACTAATATTATTATATGCAATACTACTAGCCAATGCTTTCCAAACCATAACAAAAAAAACCCCAAAGTAAATTAATAAAATTCTGTAGAAATCTGTATAAATTGCTACTCACTTTTTTATCCTTTTGCTAATGGTTACATAATGTATGTGATACTATGTGGAGTTGTTATCTTTGTCATTATGTAAAGGTTGCTTTGCTTAATTTTAGTGGTAACAAGTTGGAAAGTAAAATAAGAACTTGTGTGTGGGGAGTAATAAAATAAATAAACAGCTGACACTATTTTTTATGCTTAAATTTCATCCTTCTCTATAAATAAGTTTGGCATAATCAGTGCAGGGTCACATTTGAACATGTGGGTGTTTTTAACTTTCAGTAAATCTCCCCATTTAATATACTACAGCACCCTTAAATTTACTACTTAAACTACTTACAGATTCAAATATATGAGAAGACTCCACAATGCCATTTGCTTTGAAATCTTCAGCAAATTTGGTTGATTGCAGATCTCCCCTTGAACAAAACACAAATTCCTTCTTAAATGTCCTTAAGACTCATCTATACAAGTTCTCTAAGGTAGCTAGGGTTTCTTACATACAAAGGTAAATATTTATACCCTCAGATTACATGAGCAGACAATATTTGTTATCAGTTTATTTGGAAAATTTAGGAGGAACTATAAAGAGTTCATCAGCTTTAAATTGTTAAATCCTCAACATTTCAAAAAGAGTAGGAAAAATATCTCATATATCTCATTACAAAAGAAAAACATTCAACATCTTCTGCATTTACACCCAAGTTACTGTATAAACAGGTATTTGGTGTTTAAGAGTTCTAGCTAGAAATTGCCTATATTCTTTGAATTCTGGAAGAACTATGTACAACAAAAACTGTTCACTGTATCTTATGAAAGCCATGGGAGAAATCTGACATCTTACTCAAGGACCCAGCTCCTTTTTAAAAAGAAAAATGCTTGACCTCATGTCCTGCCCCTATGCAACAGCCTGCCAAATAATTATGCTCAAACTTTTTCTTAGTATTTTCTTCTTAGTTTTCTGATGATAGTAGCATTCTGATGACATTCTTCTGCTTGTAAGTAAAAATGACTGGTTCAGAACTGTTCAGGCGGTGATATGCAACACTGTAAAACCGCTAAAAGTAGTGATTAAAACAAAATAAGTGTGTTTTCTTGAACAGGGATTTACTATGCGCTTCTAGTTCAGGAGGTTACAAGGAGTGACACAGTAGCACCCTAAGGAAAAAAAAAAAAAAGAAAAACCTGGTGACACTGTGCTAGTTTCATTCCAAATACATCAAGCATTAATACTGCACAACTGTTGAATTCAGTTCAGTCAGAAATGCTAGATTGTAACATCTGAAAAAAAGGTTCATTTTTACCCTGTGAACTAATTTGCTGCTCAATTGCCAGGATTTCAGTTAGATCATATCCAATTCAATTCTTAGAAATATATGGATGCCTGCTGGATAGCTCTGTACTAAGCCTCTGGCTTATCTCATCTTTCACTCTTACAGTTTATTTAAACACATTTCTCCTATTGCTCAATTCATTGCTTGTAAAAGGGAGATGTTTGAATCTCCAGATTTTGATTCTAATTTCACTAGTTTATCTCAGCCCTCAGTAAAGGATCAACTCCGCTGTTTTCTGACGTCAGAAAATTTCTTATTTTTACATTGTTTAAATTGGGACCTATTCTTTATTTGGAGAGTTTTCTGTAACTGGATCCTCTTAATCCTTCATGTGTGAGATTCTTGTACAATTCCCAGTGCCTGGATGTTCTTCGGTTTTTCTGACCATCATATCTTGTAGTTAGTTGTATGGTTTCTTTCATATAAATGGTACCAGTACTGGGGAACCAGCTGTACCCAGAATTTCTATCTTCTTCCATTTATTGAGATCATCTCAAGTTTTTTCCTCTCCCCTGGAGACTGAAATGTTTTCTACTCAAACCTTGCCTTAGGGGCTGGTCAAGGCTCTTTGGCATCAGTTGAGGAGAAGAAATAGACCCCTTTATTTCCTTCATTTGCTGCTATGCTGAACCCTATTTTTTGAAAATGATCAGTTTCTGTTACATATTTCATTGGAAGTACCTCAGTGTTAAGTTTCACGAACGTAATGCATGTATTTCACTGTATTTAAATCAGAATCAGAGGTAAAAGAGTGAATAAAACTAGACAAAATTTTATAACTGCTTTGGATGCTTAAATAAACCCCTCTGGCCATGGAAGAGAAATATACTGGGGAAATGATGCACTGTATTATTAATGTGGAAAAAAATGTAAAAGTTGTATTGAAATCCATCACTCCCTTCCTGAAAGATGTTGCAAACTTTAACTGGCAGCTACATGCTAGAAAGGCAGAACATCTGTTTCATTTGTGAGAAAAATAATCTCAGACTTAACAGAAGGCTGTTAAAATAGGAATGGTTATTATATTAACTCAGTTTCCAGAACTTTCACTAATTCCACAATGAAAATTCAGGAAAAAATGGTATTTCTCCATAAAAATAAAAGCTGACATTGAATTTCCTGTTACCTGAGCAGTGATTCAGAGTTTTAAGTTGCAAAGAAAAACCCTTAAGTTTTCAACAAAAGAATCCTAGTAACAAATGAGGAATTTGTCTATGTGATGAACAGTCAGATTGCAGACCTCCACCCTAGCGCTCTAGCAAAATACTTCCAGGAGAAGCTTAATCCAAAATAGCCATTAAAAACAGAACAAGAGGTTTTCCTGGTCAGCCAGGAAAAAAACTCCTTCAGTATTTCCTTCCTGTCACTATTCCACTGTTATTCACAGCAGTCAATTCTTTTTCATCCTTTGTATTCCCTTTCAGGCTTGCTATTGTGCAAAGAGAAATGGTATATTGAAGGAAGAGAATTTAAGTTGGTCAAAGTTACTCAAAGCCAATTAATATACAAATTAGAGAGAAATAAACTTTCAAAATGATGAAGAATATAAGTAATAATAATACAGGGGAGAACTAGTATTGAAAAAGTGGCACATTTTACAAATCAGTGGAGGGCCACATCAAAAAGCGCTTTATATAGCTCAAGGTAAAACTAAGAAAAATATCTGAATATTGACTCCAATGACATTATAAAAACAAATGCTAAAAGAGAAATAGTGGAACAGACCTGGAAACACCTGCCTGGTAGATGAACATGATACCCGAAGAGGTAGCCTGAGGATCATCAGAGCCTATCAAACTTGATTTTCAATTCTTTTGTCCCTGATTTTTCATCTTTGGTGCACCAACTGAAGCCTGTGTTATACTGGACATTAAAGAAGCCACAGAAAAAAGTATATTTTCATAGAGAGGTAGATTTTCAAATATCCAGTAAGATGTAAGCTGTCAGGAGTTTCTCCTGTGATTCAAATATTGACAACACATCTCCCTTCCCCTGTGGGGAAGGTTTCAACACACTGCATCTTCTCTTGCAGTGGACATATTAATAAGGCCTCTAATCTTAAAATGGCCAAGAATGTTCATTTCTGAGGAAAAAAAAATACACATAGTTGAATCTTTTAGAATTCTTTGAATGTGGTTTTGTGAATTCCTGTGAGTATAGTTTAGGTAGACTTTAATTGTCTTGTCAAAGACTTGAGAAGTCTGAGAAATGAATTAAACATGAATGGAAAGGCCAAGTATTGTTATGGATAAAAATCTACCTAGAGGACAAGAGAGAATAAATGTTTTATTGTGAGAAAAGATTAATAGTTGTCTTTCATACAAGAACTGTCCCTGGGAAGCAAATGAGGAATGAGACAACAAATGTGAAAACTGCTCAGGCTAATCAGGAGCTGAAAGACCAGTGAAGAGCTGCAGAAAGCTATAACCAGATGGGACAATGGGTGACTTGACAAGCAGACAACCATGTGTTATTACCAAAACTAGGTAGAGTGCATAAGAAAGAGAAATGCAAATCTTTCTTCTCAAAAATGCCAGTCATAAAAGAAGAGTTGTGAGTATCAAATTGGAAACGAGTCTACAACTCAATAGTGAAATCTCATCTGGGCTTTTGGTGCCTGTGCTTTAAAAAAGATGCTTCAAAATGAAAGAAGCTCAAGAAGAGTGACAATTCTGAAGCTGTAGGGGAAAAAGAGGCTGAAAAGATCATGATTATTTGCTTTAGAAAAGAAATGAGTAAGAGAGAGTATGAGGAAAACCTACAATATAATCAGTGGTAGGCAAGATGGAGTAAACGTATTTATCTGCTTGTTTCATAACATGAGAACATGGAGACATTCAATTTAGTTCAAAGGCAGAAACCTGAAAGATTATCTGTACATTTTCACACGTGGTGCAATTAAACTGTGACACTTCTCCTTTCAAGAGTTTATTTACGCTAAATTTAGTGAGATTCAAAGAGGAATTGAGTATTTATGTGATGATCAAGTCAGAGTCCTCCAAATTGGTGACAAATAAAACTTTGGATGTTAAATTCTGCCTTTTGTGGTTTTTTGCTTGAATCAGTCTCTAAAAATTAGAAAGCAGCAGGTGACCTATGTAGGGGGACAGATTATGCCATACCTATGCCAGCTGCAGAATGCTTGACTCAGTCCCTCAAGCTTCTTAGTCCTTCTCTTTTTAAACATAAATTATTGTATAATATCCACTCAGTTAACAGTTTAGCATTTAGTTTTCTTCCATGTTTCTGTATAGTTTAATTGAATATGCAAATTCTATTGTACAATTACTTTAGTTTCTTATAACATTGCATTATGACTCAAAGCAGCATGCAACTCAAAGTGAATTCAAAAACAAATAAGAAATGAAGGTAGTTACAAATGCAATCTGAAGTACATGAACAACCACTTTATTGAGCTAGCAAAAGTCTAACGGATGCCTGAGCAGGTTTCCCAAAGGAATAAACAAGCAATTAAAAAGTCAAAATCACAAAAATGTCAGTGGTTATTTTGGCTGTCTTCCCCAGCAGGAGCACTCATTAAATAAACATGAGTCTTCTTTTTATATTTCTGTGTTTTTTTGCTTTTTCCTTTAGTGCTCGTTTCTCCTTTGCTTTTGTGGATTTTTTTGCTTTTGTTTTGTTTGGTATTGCTTTTTTCTACACTTTTTATTATAACCCGGACATAAGGAATATAAATTGCAGACCAGTGTTTCCAGATTTTGGAATTACAGTTGTGTGAAAAATGTCCCCAGACCAGAAAAGTGTATAAAAATATGCTTATTGTGAATCAAAGATTTGTTTTTACTAAGAGAATATAAAAATAACAATAGGATAGGAATATCAGCTTGTATTCTGAAAAGAGTTTAGGAGCTGTTCTATTAATTAAAAAATGTATCAAGTTCTCAGTGTTGGTTTTTGTCATTTTCCCCATTTATTCTAACTAGTCCACTAAATTTTTTCTTCTGGAGTTGATTCATTAAATAAAAGGAATCACAACATGTATTTTTGATTACATATGTTTTGGTATTAAATAATGTATTAGTCTTTGACTCTACGTAAAAAGGATGTTAATGTGAAAATGAACCATTGAGGAACAAGGTTGTTCTTTTTTACATTAAAGAAAATGTTATTTACTTGGTTTGGGTTACAGGAAGAAAGTTGAAAAGAATAAAGGCTCACTTGCATCATTGTTTAAGCTGATTATGGGTCTTGGAGAAATTCTTTCAATAATTATTCATTACTATGTTCCTTTCATCTTTCTCTCAAATGCTTGGTGCCAGCTACTGGCAAAAAGAGAATAATGAAATGTATGAATATCTAGATTTCATTAGCAAGGATTATTATGTTCCCTGTCATGAAATATTTGAAAATACTAATTTTACTAGAAAATCACTGTATTTTTCAATGTATAACCACATCAATTTTTCTCTGGAATCAGAAAACCTTTTAGTCATTTATAATGTCTAACATATTTTTAAATAACCCATAAAATCCTGTAAATCTTAGAGCAGGACACCTGGTCCAATTTAGGATTCTGCTGAATATTTGGCAGGAAATTTATATCAGTGATCTTCTTTTAAAAGCCATCCTGTCACTCTCTCAGCAATGTTGTATCAGCCTGAGCGTTGCCTCCCCTCTCTCTCTTTTAGTTTCATTAACTCCTGGCAGTAGCCAAACTTATTCATAAATGAAAATGAGAAGAGAAGACCTTGATGAGGTTCATTATCTCTGAAAGTGGTAATTATGTTATGATCAGAGGACAAGATGTTGATGCAGCAAATTTTGATAGGTGGAGCCTCAAGCATAAAATTATATACCCAGTAACAAATGTCCACGGTGATAGCTTGGAACAAATGAGAGAGTGAATAGCAGCTTCCTGTAAAGAAAAAATTGTGGTGAGAGGCCCAGTGGAAGCATAACGAGCAAAAAAAAGAGCACATAAAACAGGTTGGAAAGATTGTTGTTTTCTGTTCGTAGTGTCACTGGAAATTAAAAGAAAGCTTAAGTGTAGTCAGAACTAAATATGCATTCAAAAAATGGTAAAAGCTAAAAATGAGATTAGTTGCAATGAGCTCAGAGTACTTTATGATCCGTGAAGATGATATAGATTTCAGTCTCAGAAAGAAGAGAGTACAGACAAAAAGTTTTGCTTTAGATAATTCTGCTTTGTGTTGTGACGCTATACGGACATGATACCAAGACTGGTTAAATAGTTTAAACCAGCAATACTCTTGAGTCAGAAAGCTGGGATTCACCTGCCTCATCTTCTGCATAGTCCTGTAGAAATGTTGTCATTGCTGTTAAGCAAAGCAGCTAGAGTGATTATTTAAATCCCACTGAAGACATTTCTCCTTGAAAGGCATCTTATTCCTTGCCTTACCTCGTTGTCTAGGCTCCCTCAATAATTAATCCAGAAAAGTAAACATCTTTGGAGGACAATTAACATCACCTGTATTAGAGTCCATCTTTGAAGAGAATTAATCAGTCTATGGAGGCATATTATGATCTAATTACTATAAAATCAGCCTAGATGTCTGGTTTAGACAGCACATCACTTTCGAATAGTTAAAATTAATTTGTGTCATTTTCACCCTTGAATTCAAGCACATGGTTTGGATGAAGTGGTTTTGCCCATATGATCAAAGCCAAACAGATTTTAGGGATTTTGCTGAGCCTTGAGCAGTGAAACAAGACATGTTCATTTGCAGGATGGCACCACAAGTTTTACTGAGAATATGGAGATTATACAGCCAAATATTATGTGGCACAGGAAGCACCAAATGAAAATCTAAGTTGGATAATTCAGGGGAAAGTTATCAGTATCTTTTATCTCTTCTTTCATTACTGGAACTATTTTGCAGTTTGGGGGTTTATTCCTTGCCAATCAAAATATTCCCAGTGGATTTTCAAAGGGCTTGATCACTTAGACTCATTTCAGATGCAAATCTGTTGATCTCAAAAAAATCAAGAGCTGAGTCTGGTTCTGGATTAGACACAGAATGACCTTCTAAGGGCAATTCTGATCTGCAGTTTTTAAAGGAATTTGGACAAAAAGGGCCAAGAGCAAACGTATTAAAGAAATATATTAAGGAATAACCCTGAAGCAGTTAATTCACATGCTATGTAAACAAGATTAAAAGTGTTTTTTGAGAAGTACAGTTTGATTTCAATGTCATTCCTCTTCCTTTGGAGTTTATTTCTATCCTTATTACATGAATTCAGATGTTGAATGGGAGCCTGCAAGCTGATTAAATTGGAATTTCCGTTGAAAAATTTGATGCAGAAAACACAAATGCACTACTTGCCTTTTGCTTTCTTTAGTTTATTCTATTGTCTCCTATAGAAAGAACTGGTAGAAGAATAAAAATACAGTGTTTTTCACTTGTGAGTGCTTTGTCAAAATTTCTGTGTTTTATAGGAGAGATCTTTTACTTACTTCTTTTGAAATCTAGTATTTGGGAGCCTAAAATATATGCTGTAATTATTCTCTCTGCAAAATGTGAAGAGTTAAGGGGGTTTTTTTGCCTCCCATTGTATCCACCTTCTGAATCCTAATGCCTCATTTGATGGTCCTCTTAAAGTGTTTCTTTCTAGGATATATTTTTCAAATGTGTCTTTGTAGATTAGGTGTTGGCTGTATATTTTTGAAAATCCTATAGGGTTTAGAAAGGTTATAGACACATTGTACATATATTTAGGAATATTTGGCGACAAATGGAAGTTGAGGCATTGGAAACCAGTGTACTTAATGGATTAACCTTTTACAGAATTCAGTAAGCACAAGACTGAATGTTTCATGTCATAACTATCTTTTAAAAACCTTACTTCAGGTTTCACCAAAAAATATTTTTTTTTTCTTTTTCCCTTGCATTTGCTGTTAGATGCACAGTTACAGTAAAGGATAGTATTTCTAATATATTAAACAATTTTCAGGTTGTTTGCAACCTGAAAATACAGATTTTTGATGTAAATTATGGTCTATTATGCAAAGGAAATATGTGTGTTCCACTAGCAAGCTAGCAGTAAATGCATAGTATTTATGCAACATTTTTCTTCTATGCTGAATGATGGTGCCCTGTGTCTTCCTCCCTACTGACATTTTCTCCACTAATCCAGACAAAGTCACTTTACCTTTGAGACTGAAGGGTTAATCTTCTTTTCTGCATGGCCTTTTTGTTTGCTCTAGGAGTTATCAAAAGGATTTGGACTGAAGTGTGGAAATGAAGTTAAAGCACAAGGGCATCATGCCTGAGAAGGTAATGTCAAGAAGAAATACAGAATTTATAGAATGGCTAGATTTGTATTTGCCTATATTTAGATAGAGGAGTCAGAAGAAGACAGTTAATTTGTGATTATATTTTAACAGAAAATATATATTTAGGTGTCAGTGACTAGAAAATACCATATCTGCTGGCTTAAAAAACCCCAAACAAACCAGCATAGGAAAAAAATTACAATTTAAAAAAGTGTTATAATAAGTTAAAAATTAGAAAACAGACAGAGGGAAGGTAAACAGAATCTTTTTATGGAAAGATATTTTACAAACTATTTGATGTTCAACGATTTGGCATCATTAGCTACTTCTGTATAGGATAAATTAACAGGGCAAAATATAAGAAGAAATTGTAAGTAATCAAGGACAAGAACCATTTTTTTATATCAAATATCAGAGGTCTCATTCTGTGTTACCCTGCATCTTGCCCAGTCTTTCTCGAATGAGCAAAATCATACACAAGGTAGATATAAAATGCCGTTTTACTGTGTGAAGAATTTTGTGTGCTGTGTAGGGTCTTTGCACTCTTCTGAGACAGAACAAAGTATGGGGCAATAAAGAATGGGTAGAGAGACATGGAAGGGGAGACAAGGGTACCTGCTGAAAAAGCTCTCTCATTCAGTCTGCAGTCCACAAATATTCAGCATGATTGCCATTCTGTATAGCTTTGGTTTTGCTGCTCATTTGGTCATGTAGATAAAAATTATAAATGACATCCTTTGAAAATTCTGCCTGAAATAGGTAACATGGCGTTAAGGCCAAGAGTCACCTCGCCTCCTCAAATTTTTGACAGCTGCACAGCCCAGGAGGAATGAGAAATATTAAGTGGTCCCAAGGAGGTCCTTGGTTGATGGGCAGTGTGTGAAATATGCAGATGTTAAATAAATTACAGCAATGATAAAAAAGGTAAAATCACTTTGCTAGACAATCAATAGTATTGTCTTCTACTACTTTAAGTTACCATGTATTTCTGCACTAAAATTAATAGATACATTAATGAAACTGGGAAAGGAACCCAGGAACTTGAACTTAGGCAAAAAGGTGAAAATTCCACAATGTTCCAAACTACTTAAGTGAATATGCTTTTACAATACTTCTGATAAGAAACATTTTGTGTCATATTATGTTTAAAATCACATGTAAACTGATCTTAAATCAGTGGTGTTACTTTTTGTCAGTCATATCACTGTCTTCGTTGTTCTAAACTTTTCTACAAGTTTTATTATAATTTCTCAGATAAAAGATATGTCATGTTACATTATCCAGTATGGTTCTCTGAAACAGATTTTTATTATCTAATCATTTCCTCTAAATTTCAGCGTTAGTCACTCTCTACCTTATGATGTGGTTTCTATCAATCTCCACTGAACAAGTTTTAATAACTTTACCTTTTTTACCTCTGTTGCCTTCTGGTCTGGGGTATATTAAGCAACTTTCCAGTTATGGAAAGTTTTAGTGCAGATAGCTTTTAATAATTTTGAATTGTTGCAGGAAGCAAAAAGGCTGGAATCTCAGCAGGATTAAATAAATTCAGCTTTCCATAGTTCTATGAAATTAAATGGCAATGTGCCAGTCTATACACTGTGAGCTTCTACCCATAAGTATGGAAGAAACTCCTCTTCTTCTTGCAAAAACTATTTGAAGCTTTTCTACTTTTTTATTTTTATTTTTTTCCTGGGGAAAGTAAATTCTTCCACATACTACTCCAAGGGATTGCAGTTGTGACAATGGGTAAAAAAGCAGTGCATTCCTCTTGGCAGGCAACAGAATGAAAACAAAGGCCATCTATAATTCAGAACTAGAGTGTATCAAATAAAAATAAAATCATAATGAAATAATAATGATGCGATTCATGAACCAGAAACTCTGGTTGTTCAAGAAATGTAGTAATAAAGTTAAGAACGTAATTCATTAGTGATATGAAATAGAAGAGTTTCCCAGCAGGAGCTGAAAAAGTCTCAAAGTAATTTCTTCATTACAGTTTAATAGAAATTGAACATGAATTTGTGCATATTTAAGGTTCAATTAGCAGCAAAAGTGAGGCATAGCATCCATAGCACCCTCACAAATGATAAGAGTACTTTGCTGAAGAACAGCAAATTCTGGACAAGTGAATCGAACTTTCAGGATACTCATTTACACTTTACTGCAGTCTGTAATGAGGTTAGTGTGGTATTCAGGGTCCTTAATAAAAGGTAAGTTCCCAGTGGTCAAAGTCTTAATTAAAAAAGTGTCCTGAATAAGCTACTATTACACTTTTTATTGTTATGACTGTAATCACTGAAGACATATAAATTGTTTTACACCTTGTAGAGCTGAAGATTACTTTAATTTAAGTGTTAATCAGAACTATTTTTTTCATATGTAGCAAAATGGCAACATTTGCTTTTTCAAGGACACAGGGTTATAACTGAGTATATAACTAAAAGATCAGGAATTGAGGACTGAGGGACAGCATCCGCTTCTCTGCTTTGGGAAGCTTGAAGTTTGCTGCTTCTTGACTGCTTGGGCAGATGTGTTGAGTGCAGGTACTTTTTGGGGGTTTTGCTTTTCATGTAAGTTTCTGCAAGTTTATCTTTGGTTTCTGTTTTCACTTTTATGAGGCGATACTCTAATTCTGTACTGCTTCCCACGCTGTGTAAGTGTCAGGAGGACATTAATATGATGCAATGGCAGATATTTGTCTCAGAAGTGGCTATAGGGTACTTGCTCACTCTCTCGTCCTCAGCAAACTCCATGGACTTCCCAAAGTGATATCAACCAAGCTTTAATGCCATGCTCTAGCACCCAGCTGTATCCCATCTCTTTCATCCAGACTATATTCATTCCTGTCATTAAAAATGCATGATACATTCAAAAGAAATATCTGAGTCACAAAATATACATTCCAGGCATAAACGTTTTAATAGACGATGGATTAATTAATTAAGTTGCTGATTAATTTCAATAAAGCAAAGAGTTTATCTTGAAAGGGATTGAATTTCTAAAGCTGGAGGTGCACAAATGGCTTTCTTCAGTATTTGCATTGTTTGAAATACGAAGAACTGACAAGTATGGAACATGAAATGTGAGGATTGAACAGTTTACACTGCAGGTACAAAGCAAAAAGCAAGACAGATATTCCCAAAAGGATATAAAAGTACCCTTCTTATGGTGTCAATTTATGGTAGTCCATAATGCAGACACTGCTCTGATTAAGTATGGTATGACAGAAAATTAGCACTCATGAGTCTGAATACAAAACCTACAACTGAACACTGCCATATCTATAGTCCCTGGAATGGAGAGTACAATCCAACTGAAATAGAAATACTTTTGTTTGGCATGAAATGCCACTCTCTCAAAATCAGTAGCCATGAGGGGCACTTCATAGACTGATTGCAGATATGGGAAGCAGATATGGCTTTTTTCATTGAGAAGCATGTATATGTACTGTACATCTCACCCAGAGCTACCTCAGAAATTACTCCCTTTTGTAATTTGAAAAAACCTATTCATTCTTTTGAACTGAAATAAATGAAAATTTTATAGGCTATGTATTCATTAATCAAAGTGAATGTAAGCATAGAAGTAGAAATATTTATTATTCTATTAATTCTATTAATACTTATAATATTTATTATTTATCATTGCTTCCCATGGAAACCAAAAGGTAAATTAATTACTTTAAACTATGACTTATTACCACTGCTAGCTCTTTGTACTAATTCTCTTAGAGATTTCTGTAAAATATAAAAAAATATTTTTGTTCCAGAAACATTCTTAAAATATCTCTGATTCATCCACATATTTTTCTATGTTAACTATATACCCTAAATGCAAAATATGGTCTAATAATTATAATAAATAAAAGTAAAACTCCCTTTTTATTTTTTTCCCCCACTCTGAGGCTCTAAAATTACTGCATTTTTGCCATAGTGCTGCATTTAAGTTTTCTGTTGAATATTCATATGACCATAATACTGGCAACCCTCCAACTTTCTCCTCAGAGCTTTAGATGCTTCTTATGGGTGCTGTTTCATATTTGAAATTTTCATTTTTTATTAAAACAGTGATATATATCTAAGATTATGGTAATACACCAAATTTCTATTTTTAAAATAAAGGCAGAATAACAGCTTTCAGAAAAATTATTATAGCCAGTTTTACTACTTCTCTTCCTCAACACTTAAAATGTTTTTCTTCTCAAGCTACAATTATGCTTCTCAGACTTTTTTCATTACTATTATGTCAAGGTACCATTAAAACAGAAATTTAAGAATAATTTAATGTAATCATCGCCATCCATTTTTCTAGCAAAACAATAAATGAAAGGAACAAGAACATAATAATTTAACTGATCATTTAATCTTAGTTAACATAAATGTTTAAGCAAAGACAAACATATTAGGGTAGAGGTTTTTTTAAAACCATACAACAGCCCTACTACAGTGTCCCTTTTAAAAAGGAGATTAATATAAATATCAATATCTTTTCACTGAAAAATATCATGTTCACAAAGGTAAATCCTGTATCTTAGGCTGCTTGTTGTTCTGTACCTATTCTTGGAAATGCTAGAAAGAGCTCCCTTCCCATCCTCCCCCATCCATTTTTCTAACAAAGATCTAAACAATAATGTTTGAGGTAAATTTGCTCTTCCTACAGAGAAAAAGCAATATATATATAAATATATCACAAATAGTATCCATACAGCAGCGGTTTGCCCCTCGTAATACTGGCCATCTTTTGTCCTTTTTGTTTTTATTTATTCCTTTCCTTCACTGCTAGTGATTTAGCATTTAATGGGATAAAAAGATGAAAGAAGGAAGAGGGCCAGAAGGAAAAGGATGATAGAATTTGCGTGCCTGCTTTGTGAACCATCTCTCCTAACACCGTCACTGTCTCTTCTGGTTGAATCCCTCTCCTACCTTTTTAAAGACATTCATTGATGTAAATCATTAATGTAAAACACTACATCTGAGAAACACAATGGGTTCAGAAAACTGTGGAAGTGCATCGATCAGAACATGAAAATAATCAGATTACATAAGGCCTTACCAATCAGTCCCTGATATCACGTCCAAACACAGCAGAAAATGAATACTAATAGGAAAACAACCACCAACAAGAGAGTGTTAAAGAGTTCTTAGACTAGTGTTACTTCAGATTACAGACATAAGAAATTTGGCCATTATCTGCTAGTCAGTCCCGTGCAGTTTATGGCAGCGTATTTTATGGCTTCAGGAGAACAGTTAGATGGGAGATTTTTGTAAAGACACTATGAAGATTATGGAAATTGTGTTCAAATATCAACTGCTTAATAGAAATGTTGGAGATGTCACTTCTTGGAAGGAGCAGAGACAAAGTTCAGTGAAATAAAGGTACACAAGCCCCTTAAAGCTTTTATTTTAAACACGATAAACTTACTGTCTGCACAGTACTTCTGAAAAGACGTGGCAGACAAAGGAGCCTTGACCTGTGCTTCAGCTAAGTGCTGGGCTTTAGGGTGTAAGCTGATATACCTGCAACACAAACAGCTGTGATGTCCTGGCTCACATTGCCCGCTATTCCTTTCTGGCACAATTTGGGTCACTCAGCCACAAGTGAAATAAGTTGGTAGGCCAGTCTGGAAAAAGCTGCACTCCTGCCCATTCTATACCTCACCTAGAATTAAAAAATGGCTCCAGCATTCCTCTCTTCTAGGTTGGTATTTTTCACGAGCCCTAAACTAATTCACAAGAATGCTAGATATATAAGCAAACTTGCCTGAAAATATTTTTTTTCTTGGAATAAATCTATATTCTGTTGACACTGCAACCTGAGGTAATATTGTATACATCAGCATTTTTAATGTATGCTAGTCTGTTCATAAAATCATTGCTGCCTGAGCTTACTTACTGTCACATTTTAATTCCCTAGTGACCATAACAAAAGAAAATTTGATATAAGCCTTTTTCAAAATTATATTTGGGAAACAACCAATACCATTTACAGTGCAATAGAAATGCAACTGTTTAATATATCAGTGAATTCTGCTCTGCTCTGCTCCAGTCTCTCTGCCTGAATATAATATCCCAAGCATTTATGACTCTACTACTAATGCTAAGCACATATAGCTGAATCAGATTCTTGACTTTTTTCTCCACTTCTATGGCTTGAAATGAGATCCATATTTTATTAAAATCTTACATTTTGTTGTCTATCCTATAAAAATGTAATATTTTCATATGATGTCAAAGATTCAAGACCCTTTAAAAATTCTGGTCTTTTCTATCAGTCCAATAAGATGACATGTTTTCAGAATCATCTGCCTTCTAGGTGCCACTCTTAACCACCCTTAACCACCCTTAACACTGATTTAAACACAGCTATAATTGCTGAAATCCAGATGAATGAAAAAGAAGAATCTGACCTTGTTCTCTCCAGCTCCTGACTTGCCTTGTTATTACTGGCTCAGTTCTTTGTGGACATTTTCCATGTATTCTCTGAGTTGCTTACACTGCTAAGGTATTTAAAATGCTTCCTTCTTAAGTCTTAAACTCTATTCATAAACAAACAGCACATTTTTTCCTTGGTTGAAATACTTACACAATCTCCCTCTTTAAGAAATATTTGGTAAAATTTTTCTCCCCATTAGGAATCAGCTCACTAAATGGAAAGAAACTGCAAAACAGATTTTGATCTGACTAGCACCAAGAAAACTCTAAGGACCAGACTGTACGAACCAATGTCAGGCTGCCTAAAATGCAGATGTTAAATTTCAACAAGACACTAAGAATAGGATTCAGGATAATCACAGAATTGAGAGAAGGATGCTCTACTTGTAGAAAATGACAGAGATGGAAATATAGCTCCTTTCTTGGAGCTCTAACCAAAGGCAGCAGTGAGGAATAGTTGTGAAACTGGGATTCAGTCAGAAATCTCTGATGCTCTGAGTGATGGGGTAGGACACTACTGACACAACAGCTACAACTTTTTAGGAGAGTTAGGACTTCAATCCTTTTGTGTCTGAGTCATTCCTCACCTCTGCAGCCAGGAATATAAGTGTTTACACAATGCCTGATGGGAAGGATAAGAGCTCACTGGAACAGTCTTGGATTCTTCTACCTGCTTTTAGGATTCTTAAGGATTTTGTCCTATAAGGCAAAAGGTGTTTGTCCTATAAGACTTCAGTCTAAACCATATCAATATGAAAGTAACTGTGGTCTCTCAAGTCTGTGCATGCCTTTTGCCTTTCAAAAGCCTGTGTTATTACAGAAGAAAATAAGCATTTAGTTGAGCAGCAAAGAATAAAAAATGAAACAATTATTTCACTGTAAGATGGAGATAGTAGTGTAGATAAAGGTTAGATGATGAATAGCTGAAGACCTTTTTTCACATGAACAATTAATTTCATCCCAAGAGGGGCATATGATTGATTCAACACAATTAGTTCCATCTTAACAATGTGCTTAAATACCTATTTAAATATTAAGTACAAATTAAATGTTATATCTTTAAGGAATGTTTCCGTTTCAGACTGTGGTTAAAAACTGTCTTTTTAAAATCCTTTTAACATGGACATAGCACAAAAACTACAGAGGTCAGTAAAAATGTAGAGAAATGGGCCTGTGGGGTGAGAGCATGGAAATCACTCAGACAACCAGCTGGGCATTCAGATTAGCTGCCTTGTTGCTCCCATATTACTCCTTCGTGAAGTGACCCATTTTAAAAGCAAGCATTTTAGGTTATCTTCCTGTTACTCTGACAAGGAATTTTCCAATTTATAACTAAATTTGTTCATAGCCACTTTCTACCCACTTCTTCTTGTGTCAATACTTGTCATTTACCTTGAGAGTCCCTCCCTGCCTCCCCACTATTAGTTTTGCTTTGATTTATTTATGCAGTTATCCTACATTTTCTTGACTGAAACAAGTCAAGTTTTACCTTTCCCTGTTAAAAGGTGTGTTCCATTTATTAGCCAACACAGAAGAAAACATTTCTCAATATTGACTCTCTGTGAGCCCCGCGAGAAATTTCACAAACCATAGAGGAAGTTCCTGGGAATATCCAAGCTGTTCCTCCCATTCACAGTCTCTGAGAGCCAGCAGATGACTGCAATTTTCAGAATAGGTGCTATCTCAGAAACAAAGTAGTGCCATGACAAGAATGCACACCATTGGCTTTATTTAATAGTCAAGGACAGCTTTCATGGATCTTTATTGTTGCAATCACAAATTACATTCTTGTTTCCAAAACTAATTGTCATCCTCCCCTCATTCCCCTTGAATACATATTTCAAAGGAATTACTTCTGGTTTCTAGCCAACAGAATGGATTTTACAGTTCATGAGTGAAAAAAGAATGACATTGAATTTAACCTCTTAAATGTAATCCTTTTGCGTCTTGCTGGCTTGTAATATAGCCATCTTGGTTTTAATGGCAGCTGTTTTCTCAGATTTACAGCTCAATTTTCACAAATACATGAAATACTTATCATAGGTCTCAAACGACACGTGTTCAGGAATGTTACAATAATCAGTAAAGGCATTTTTATAGTGTCACTAAATATTTAATCAAGCTTTCAAGAGTCTTGCGCTGTTATGGTTTTCTCCTTCTGGCATTAACTGTACTAGATGGTCTGTAGAATCTGATTATTTGTCCTTTGTGGAACATTCACTTTTACTAATTGTCAAATAAAAGATATATCTTGCACAGAGCATTTATAGAAAAAGATGCAGCATTAACTGTACATTGGGAATGGCTGCCTATCTGCTACAGATTTAGGGGAAGGATAAGTTTCAGAAGACCTTAGCATGTTTAAGGCTGAAAATTAATGAGAGTTTTCATACCTGACTTCCACAGTGTAAACTATTTTCTAGAGAATACTCGAAATTTAGATGTAAGAAATCTTGTGAGAGATTCTTAAGTACTCTTAAATAATACTCACCATTCCATGTGAGAATGGAAAACATCTTGAAACAAAGCAGAGCAAGTTTATGTGAGAAGTATAGGAAAAAGCAGCATACAGGACTAACTTCAGTCAGGATCCAAAATGTCTTCCCTCAGCTCTGCTTTTATCAGTTACTGCCCTTACTCTCTACCTAATTTTGACTATTTCTCTTGAGCTGTGATTTGCATCTGGTTTCACATGATATAGATTTGACCCCATACAATGACCAGCATATGAAGAATATTTCTTGTCTGCCAAAGAATTGACTTTCCAGTTTTTCTTTCTTTTTTATTTTTAAAATACAGATGCACTCCCTTGTCTTAGTTTGAATTGCACGTGCTAAATATTCTATGCCTAGTATGGCGTACTATGATTATTCTGTTTAGCTATTACTGTTGTTTGTGTTTCTATAATTGTATAAGTTTTATCTGTGGTATTTCTCCAATCTTGACTCTTCGAGTTTATTAGTTGTGTTAAACTGTTCTTTAAGTCATATTTAAGGGTTTATGATAAATGCTTAAAACCATATGGTAGATACAGCTAAGTGATAAAAGTGTGTAACATAATTGTACACACAGACAACTATGCACACATATTTTTTATATAATACATCAAACAATTCAGAAAATTTTTTCTCCTTAGTGTACAATATGTTTTGCTGTAACAAGAAGCACTGTGATTCCCACAAGAGCTAAGCAAATAGACTTATATTTTTGTACCAAACTTAAGCTTGCTTTTAAATCTCTGGAAGCGGCCAGTAAATTTCAGTGATTCTTCAAATAATTCTACTTTTGTTATTTTAACATTTCTCAAAAATTTACACAAAACATGTTACAACACCTAAACCCCCAATATTCTGTATGTAGAGACCTTTGTAAATAATAATCAGTTAAGACTGAAAATGCTGCACTGAGCTACATGTTCAGAAGAAAATGTTCTAGTCCCATCACTGCATTTCTTTTCCCCTGAGGCATACACACATTGTAAGAAGGAGAACTATGACACACATTGCGTATCATTGGATACATGTTGTGTATGGAACACAACATCAATTTTTTTCTGAAAATAGGTTAGTTGTAGCAATAACAGATAATGTCTTAAATTCCTATGGTAATACATTATTTATGCCAGTGTCAATTACGTGGCAAAGTCCAATGTATTAATTGAAAAT
Source organism: Oriolus oriolus (assembly GCA_013400235.1). Taxonomy (NCBI): domain Eukaryota; kingdom Metazoa; phylum Chordata; class Aves; order Passeriformes; family Corvidae; genus Oriolus; species Oriolus oriolus. Next base: position 209,314 of record VXBT01002931.1, read on the forward strand.
CACCACTGCATAATATCCCAACGTAAGGACAAAAGACAGCAAAAATAAACTGGCAATGATTTTAATTCAGTTGAGAATAAACAAAATCTAAGATTGTAAAGGAAATAGAAAACACTTTTGGTGTAATATTTTTTCTCCTTCTTAACACTAAATCCTCCAATGCTAAAGTTTCCTTATAGTGGGCAACATTGGACATGAGTTGTTAATGTGGAACTCTTAGCTCTTGGTAAGTTTAAAGTTGTTATTCCTTCATGAATAAGAAACTGGAATGAAGGTGAAAAAAAGATCATGTTAATAGACAAGTTTTTCCATCTCAGCATCATGTCCTCACACAGTTGCCATATCAGCACCATGTTGCCACACCCTTGGGATAAGCCAAAATTTCTACATCTAGGAGGAAATTTTAAAAGAAATGTTTCAGTCTAGGTTCTTCAGATTTTAGTACCAAACAGAAGCAAGAACTTTCACACTCCTAAATTAGATACAGAAATGTCACCAAGTGCCTTTCTGCGTTCCATGTCTTGAAAGACTTACTAAGAGCTAAAACACCTCTGGGACCCTCAAAATTCTCTGTGAATGCCATGAGCAACCCTTTGTCTAGGGATGCCAGGGCAAAACTATAATGCCTTTTTAGAAGAATAGCTCCATCAAATTAATAGCTGGCTGAGGCTCAAACTTCTCTGGCTTGAGTACAAGGTTTTGTGGATCTTAAAAATAATTGTCTCTTCTCAAAAAAGGTTGCTGAGATACATGTCTATATCCCATCCAAAAGACTGTAAAAACCTGATCCAATAAAAAATAAATTGTTAGTCGTCCTTCATGTGTAACAAGGTTAGAGTAATATTCGTAATGCCTACCATATTTAGTCATAGATAACTGTATTTGAAATCCATATACATACAGGATTAGGCAAAAATAATTATACTGAGTTGTTGAATTTTGTAATATTGCTTAGAGTAAGGAGGCATTTTTACTTGCCACATTAAAGTAGAAAACCTCATATACCTGAAGAACACATGACAGTGCAGGATTTGTATAAGGAACCTGTACAGGAGAGAGTGTGCAAATAGAACCAGATGTTTGTGTTACTGAACTTTCTCAAAAGTCCTTTAGGGAGCATTGTGCAAAAAACTGAGGTCTTAGTATTTTCATTTTTCGGAATCATGATGCAGTTTTAAAGCCTCATATATACCTGATATCCAGTAACACTGCTCTTTCTTGGTTTTGCAGTTTGCAACCTTAGTAATGCTACTATTGTATAAACGGCAGTGTAAGGCATGACTGCCTGAGTCTAGAACTGAAACAGAACTTAGTCTCTGTGGAAACTTGAAAAACTACAGCATCTTCTCCATACCAATTAACCCAAATGAAAATAATTTGTATAAAATTTCTGATCTTTTTGTTGCACAAAAAGAATAAAGCTAATTATGTGTCACCTCTTCCTAATTTTCAGACTGAGGACTAACAAAACTAACTAGGAATTCTAAAAGTTCTATACTTATGTGTCAGAAGTATTACCCCAGAACTGTAGCCTCAGTGACTGGTGAAACTAACCATAATGAGTCCTACATAGCCTTTTAAAAATTATTTTAATCAGAAGAATTTGAAAGTTTTTTATTAAGGAGACATGTTGGAATTTAATGAAATTATACACTAGTAATAGTTTTGAAAGAAAGACTAAGTGTAATGGGAGAAGAGATATAATCCATGGTCAGTTTTTAATGTAATAAAGGCAATTGGTTTCTCAGACTTGAAAGAAATAGCATCTTCTGTGCTCAGTAATGCTTATTCTGGCAATTGCTCCTGGCTATGTATCTCATATAATTTTGAAAGGTACAAAGACATGAAAAACTTCTTACATGAAACAGAACTCATGGATATTAAGGTGACAGAGGGTGAAGAGAAGAGTGTAGGCTTTGAAGAAAGCAAGGCAATTTTCAAAGCAACTAACTTTATATTCTTTTTCTAGAGTTACTCTGTCAAAGATACTTAGCTCAGCTGTCATTTCTTCCTTACTAAAGCCATATGTTTCACAAGTTAAATCGGCGGATCCATCTGTGTTATTGGTGGTGAATAACAGTGGTTATATTCATACTCTGCATACAGATCATTCTGTTGTACCCAGACTCAATTTTCATTTAAAAAAACCAGCAACCAAATCTGCCAGCTACAAGTCATAGACATTTTCAGGGTTCTGACTAGGAACAGAGAAGAACAAGATTTCTTTTTTCTTGCCTATATAATTTGTTCAAAGACATCACGGGCAAAAAAAAAAAAAAAAGTGATTTTTTCATGTAATTTCTTTAATATTTTCAAATTGAAAAGAAGTCTTTTTCAATATTTACAGTGGCTTTAGGAGACCACACAGCTAGCTTACAAGATATTACTCTATTCCATCATGCACAATAAGCTTTTATCTATTGTAAAAATTAAGTTTTAATACCAGTAGGTATTAAAGATTCAGTAACATCCACTGCCCCATATCACCACCGGAGACACATTCAGTAAGGTATTTCAGCTAATAAAGTATTTTATTTGATAAGATATGCTATATGGATTACATTTTGCAGAAGTTGAGTCTTCTGACTTAGGAAGTAGAGGGAAAGAAAGTGAAATTATTGCAGTGACATCATGTTTTCAAGTGGAGTGTCATTTTGCAGGAAAAAATGCTTTCTCTCACTTTCAAACAGCTCTAACAACACCATTAAAGAGTCTCAGAGTTGCATGCTCCTTTTAAAAGTGCCACCCTTGCCTAACTAGAAGCCCCATCAATATTAGCATGATTCTGTTTTGGCATTTTCCATTATATTGCAAGAGATAGGGAGTCTCATTCCAGCATACCAGTTAGCACATTGGGGATTTCTTTTGAGCAAAATAAACCCCACCCATATCTCATAATGTCTTTCTGAAATGACAGAATTTGAAGAGCCAGAAGAGATGATATTTGAAAGCCATCTTCTTTCCTTTAAAGAAAAACTGATTGCACCTTCAGAGAGCATGTGTAACCAACCAAACCTTTCCTAGCTAACATGTGGGAGGGGGAGAGTTCAGAGAGGAAAAATCTCTCCAGTTGCATGGTAAGGGTGACTGACATCCCCATGGCTGCCCTTCAGACTTCTGATCTAAAACATGCCTGTCAGTGACCTGTGGGATGAGTGGCAGGAGCAAAAATCTTTGAATCAGTGTCTTTCTTGATTACTTGGATACTTTTCTTTCCCATGTCATCCTAAGTCAAACTTACAGCCAGTACAGGAAATAATTCTGTTTTCATGCAAACGCAGAACTCTGTTGAGAGAGAAGAATTTTTAGAGTTCTGACCTAGCCCAAGAGCGTGAGACATACCCTAGGCCACTATTTCTCAACTTCAACCTGAACGAAGTAAAAAAAAAAAGAACTATCTTCTTCATACCAAGAAAATTATATGGAAGAATTGCCTTTAGTGTAATGAAATTGGTGCCAAAAAAACCCCAAACCAAAAACCATTGATTAGCACAACAGATGAAGGAGAAAGGTAGACTGAGACACTTATGCCTCAAAAAGTATATGCTGGTGAACAAATGGAAATATTTCAGCTTTCCAGAAGCTTCTCAGTCATGCACAAAGCTATTTTGAATGGAGACGTTTCCACAGCAGCTGACATAAGGATGAATCTTAGAACTAGAAGAATTGAGTGCTTTATGGTAAAGTTGAATAATAATGCTGATGAACACCAAAATAAAAAAATAGAGTGCAGTTTCTCATCCATGTATGTATCAGAGACCTGACATTTTCACAGTAATGCTGCAGATATATTGCTATCACCTTTCTTTAGAAGAATCTAGGAGCAGCTCCTCACAATGGAATAGGATTTCTGTTTGAAAAGGAAGATGCTCTAAAAAGGGTAATTTAACATTTGTTTTGTTTATTTTTCTTTTTTGAACTTTTTAGCTTTTTTATCTGAATAAGCATGGATACTTTCATACAGGATATGTATCCCCTGCATCCACTGGCACCAGATTTACTATAATCAGTTTATCCATATGCAAGAGATAGTGAGAAAGAAGTGCAAGAAACCCTACCTGAGGTCTCCATCTCTGGGCTTGAAGGCTGCGTGTAGGCTCATGCCCTGCCCTGGTGCCTGGTGCCAGCCCTACAGGACTCATTCCAACTCTCCCAGCTCCGTGTCCAGGCCTAGTGCCCAATGACGACTGTGGCTGGCCCCATGCCCTGTCATCAGCCCTGCTCTGCTCACTCTGGCTGGACATGGGGCCAGGTCCTGCTGGGAAATCATGCCTGTGTCCCAGCCTCATCTGCTGCTCCCACTGCCCTTGTGGGGGAACCCGCTTTTCCTCATCCTTGGCACCCCTCTCCTAATTCTTTTTAATGCTTTTTCAAGGGTTGGTGGAAGGTCTCAAAGACCACTAGTGTTCCCAATGTGTATAATGTTCACAAAATTCCGTAAAGAAAGCTCTGTCTGCCCACTTTTTGGCCAGCATAGGTTTCAAGCCTACAGCCATCAAATTCAGTAGTGAGCTGTCAGGTACTTGGTTGAACGCTTGTAAGGAAGGACCTCACCAGACTTCAAAAATGGGATAGGAAGGAATAAAATCGTGCCTATGAAATATAATGTGGAAATCCTGAAAAAATGAGAGCACATCAATGCAAACAAAAGCAGTAGTTGCATAACAGACTTCAGTAAGGCAGTCTGGAATACAGTGTCATCGATAGCTCTGAAATGTCCCCTTTGAGATGATTACATAAACTCATTCTCTCCCTCCTAGTATGGACAGCATCTGCCTGTGTGCCAAAACAACACAGTAGATCTCACCTCAAACAACATAATGTACAGAAAAGGAAAATATTGGCTCATTTTGGTCTTTTATAGGTAGGCTGTGTTCCACAATTGTATTAATACATAATATATGCAAACTGTTCAAATATTCTCTTCGTCTGCACCTCAAGTGCACTGCAAACCATCCACCACTCTGCTAGAAGATTAGAATACCTTGTCTCCTGAAATCATAATCAGAGAGATCCTGAAGTTATCATCTCTGCCTCTTTGCACACATGAAGGTCTACTTATCTCTTTTCTTTTTTCCCCTGAGGAACTGGAGATGGATTTCTAGACTAAGAGTAGAGGTCATTAGTAGTACAACATGGGGATTTAAAAAGTATTGCAGATCTTTTTCTTTTTTGATAACACTGTAAGAGCTGTGTCAAATACAGTTTATTTGTTCTTCTAGCTGCATATGCATTAACTTTTCCTAGTGGCAATTGTAATTATGATTGAGGTGCTATAAAGAAGCTGATAACTTTCTAAATATATTGCTGAAGGATAGCATCAAAGGTAATTATTCTCCTCCAGTGCAGGATTTGATAAAGCGCCTGATCTTTTATTTTTCTTTCTTAGATGTACTTAATATTTTCTGCTTTGTCAAGTATTTTGAGCTATCTCTTTCCCATGATAAATGAGAATCCTTTCAAAAAGCAGCTAGGGTCAGACTGCATACTGTCTGCATGGGTAGGAAGGTTTGAAAAAGATTCCTCCTTTCAAGTGTCCATTCCCACTACTCTGTTGCTTGCATTTCCAAGTTTGCTAAGGATAGAGACTGTTCCTGCGTAAGAGCTGAGAAAATCCTGACTCTCAAAGAATCCTCTTCTGAGAGATCAAAGCCAGTTGTGCTAATGACGGTTTTTTCTTCTGAAGTATCTGATGCACTGAGCTGCTCATACAGTATTCCCAGTTCCATCAAATTATAGTGAAAAAAAACCCCCACCTTAGATTAGTTTTCTTGACATTAGTATAGGCTGTTTTAAAGCAGTATTCTGTTGTTTTTATTGGGTTCTCTGTTTATAAGAAAGGTTTCTAAAATATAACTACGTAAATCTAGTGAATTCTAAGTATGGTCAACAATCATTAGGGGCAAATCCAGAAACTCTCCATCACTCCCCAGTTGTACAGACAAAATGAAAAGTTACTTTTTATCTCTCAATCTTACTGCACTCCTACTTCCTCTACTTTGATGTCAAGGTTTAATTTTTCTTTTCCACCAAAGACGACAAGTTAATCATATCACGAAAAATTAATGGACACATTTTCAGAAGTGCTAATTAATTTGGTCTGATGGACTCCTGGCAATAAATATTTTCAGTCTTGATTTTCCAAGGAGCTGGGAACGCATTTCAACTGTGGGTGATAACTGAGGCAGCAAAGTGCCAGAATATCAGTAGACCAGTCAGTCTGTGTATTCACACAAATGAAGACATTTAGTACAGGCAAGAAGTCTGGTACAAGGAAGTTTTAATCCCACTCAAAGACTGAACCTAGAATTCCAAATTGCCTTTCTCTGCTCAGTAACCCTGCTTTGAGGCCATACTGAACCCCATGAAATGCCTTGTGTATTCGGGAGTCAAAGTTAGCTGAGTTAAGATTTCAGACTTTCAGTTAGAGAATATGTCTATTATTAGAAACACAGAAATATTGAGAGTATATTTCTATTCATTAAGCCAGGCAGCAGGATGGCTTTCGAACAATTAGGGAAGATAGTATTCCTACTGCAGTAATACTCCTGCTCCAGATCTGTCAGGAATGATCTATCTCCACCACCTGAAGTGTCACTCCAGAGGATCTTATGTCTTTAAAGTCATGCTCCTAAACCAGACTTTTCAGCACTTCAATGACTCCTTTTCTCGTTTTATTTCCTTTGCTTTTGCCTCCTCATTTTCTTCCTGCCTGAATTAAGAAACATATTTGTAACTCATCACGGAACAAAAGTAGGTATGCTGGAAATAACACATTTTACAGCAACTTTTGAATTTGCTGGAAATTAGTCCTGGGCAGGACAGCTCATTTCTGCTTACCACAGAAATGAGGAAAAGTTTTAAAGCATTGCTGACTGTGGACAACATTAGATGTTTGTCCAAAGCAGAAAAGGAAAAACTGATGTGAAAAAGTTAAAATGAAGCGCTAGATAATCTGTCCAAAATTAATTAAAACAATTTACTGACTGATATCTACGGTAAAATAGGCAAACACCAGATGTCACAATAGAAGTTTCTCACCAACCTGTCTCTAAAGTTCTTCCAGGTGTTCTGAACAAATTGTTCATCTGAGGGCACTTCTGCCTCTGCACTGGACTGTGTGCAGCCAACCCCAACCTATAGCATTTCCTTCCAGTGTGTGATGAGCATGCTCAGTGGGATGGATAAGCTGTCTGAATGCTAATGTACGGCAACAGATTTGGATTCTGATGACTTCATGAACCAGTTCTAAAGGAGGGTTTTATGAAAAGAATAATATGTGTAATGCATATGTTGGAGCTGCACACTTAGCACACAGTACCTTATATTGGAAACTTAGGTGTCTTAGATGTATAGTTTGGGTGTTTTGGTTGGTTGGGGTTTTTTTTAAAAGAGTACAGTAGGGAACTTATGGGTAATAGTATTGTAAATATGCATTTTACTGTTTGCTGTGTCAACCCAAATTTCAATGAAATATAGCTGGAAACTCTCATGAGAGAATCTCTCAGTGGTGCCCACTCTGACAGTCTGGCACGTTGACCTTGTTTGTTTGCCAGGTGCCCACCAAATCTGCTCTGTCACTCCCTTTGTCAGCTGGACAGGGGAGAGAAAATATAGTGAAAGGCTTTTGGGTTGAGATAAGGATGGAGAGAGATCACTCAGCAATTACTGTCATGGGCAAAGCACACTGAGCTTAAGAAAATTAACTGAATTTATTACAAATCAAATCAGAGTAGAATAATGAGAAATAAAACTAAACCTTAAAAGCACCTTTCCCCCAGTCTCTCTCTTCCTCCTGGGATTTACTCCTGAATTCTCTAACTGTTCTCCCTATGGCAACTCAGGGGAACAGAGAGTGGGAGCTGAGGTCAGTTCATCACTCGTTGTCTCTGCTGCTCCTCCCGCTCAGTGCACAGACTCCTCATGCTCTTGCCCTACTCCAGTGTAGGTCCCTCCTGTGGAAGACAGTTCTCCATGAACTCTTCCAATGTGAGTTTTTGAAAACTTGTCATTTCATCTTACTGTTTTAGTTTAGTTTAGCTGTTGTCAAACCAGCATTTCAGTATTAAGTAAGGTAGCTTTACAGGTTATCATGCTGAGTTTATCATCTGCACCTCATTTTGTGATTTAAAAATCTCTTCTCCTGCCAATAAACATCAGAAATAATTATACAGGTAGGATGTTTTAGAATGAACATACTTTGGGATTAACATCTTTATTTTCTTTACACCGCATAAACACAAAGGATATAGTTATATTTGCTGGACAAACTGCTGTGGAAATTGTGCCTAACTGAAAAAATGGGTTTTTTTGGCAATTAAAGCAAAAGACATCTCATTAGAGGCTGACAACTACCACCGTAGGTGCTGGACAATTGAATAACGTTTTGATGTAGTAGTACATGTCTAGTGACAGAGTTTTCACACATTTAATATTATTTAATATTGCATATTATAATTTTTGATGTTATCAACCTCCATGTAGAACTAATGAAATTTGCAATTTGAAGTATTATAATTTTAGCATCTTATAATACTAAAGTGATAAATCTCATCCCTGCTTCATATGTCATTGCAATTATATAAGCTAAATATGGGGAAGTTTGGGAGAGGGAAGGTTGTCTTTGAAGGAGGGGTGGCTGTTTGCATTGTTGCCTCATGACAACACTGCCTCTGTAGGGAGAATTTACCTCTCGATAGCAATTACAGATAAGCTGGGTGGAAAACTCCCTCTATTTTTACATTGACCAACTTCCTTGGTTTCAATCTTTAAGCCTTCCTCGGTGGGATCAGAGCCAAGAATTTGTCTTAGTCTCTTCAGCATACTCCATGGCATGGTTATGAACAACTTTCTTTAAAATTGGACTTTACAATCTTGCTGTTCCACCCTCAAAGACAGTTCTTATTTCCCATTTTAAAATGTCACAGTCTGGGGGTTTCTTTAAGAGCAATAGAAAATTTTTCATACTCTTGAGGAATTTCTGGTGTTCTAAAATTTTGAATGTAAATCTCAGTGCTTTGTTTGTTCAAGAGCCCAACAAAATAGAAAGTATGAATCTTCCACTGAGAATTCATATGCAGAAGGGTGCTAGAGAAAATTGTGAATACAAGATACCTAAATAACTAGTAATAATCTAGATTAAACTGATTTTGGATTAAAGACAGGATTAAGTAAAGGACAAACATATATGTAGTCTTAAACTGCTACTATTACATGGCTCAAATATTTGTCTAATTTATTGTATAGGTGAACATGCTTATTTCATATCATCTCTGCTTGGTGTAACAGAAATCTAATTTTTAAAATAATATACTTAGAAACTGTGTCTCTGAACATCCTAAAAAGCTGTTTATCCAATATTCATGAATATGAAATTCTGTCAGCATTGAGTTATGTTTAATAAAATTGGTTTAATTTTATTTGAAGAAACTGCATGGTGTTTTATTTTTTCCTTAAATTTATGATACACTTAGAGCTTTCATAGTGGGAGTATCAATAGCTCAGCCTCTCCCAAAAAAGGACACTGTGATGACATTTCAGCTCTGACCTTCCCATTTCAAATTTGAAATCCAAACTGGGAAATAGGGAGAGGTTCCTCATGTGGCAATTCACACATTAGTTGAAGTTTCTTGTCACTGATTATGAAGGTTGCTAATCATTCACATGCCAGTAATTGCATTACTGGGCTTCAGGAAATGGAAGTTACTTGAACTGAAGGGCACTTAGTACTTTTTTAGTATCAATTAATTGTTGTCAGTTTCTGCATTGTAAATTTAGGATAATCATATGTTACCTCAAATTAATTAATTAATTAATTAATTAATAATAGCAATACACTGCTTGAGAATATAATTCCAATAATAATGCAATCTTTTTTTTCCCCCACTGAGTTAGGTGGCTTTTTTTATGGACCTGTAACGCAACTAGACTATTTTAGCAAAGTTTGACAATAGACAAGGGTCCAGTTTTAGCTCTCTAGCACAACAGCTGAAAACTGACATCCAAGGTTTTTTGAAGGGGCTTGTGTTGTTAAACATTCAATTCAGACCATTTTTTTAATGTAAGCAGAAGCAGAAGATGTTTTTCTTCATGTAGCTATCACTTATTTTAGAACTACTGATCAATCACTGTCTCAGGATTATACTGTTTGCTTTCCTTGTTTAAGCAGGGGGTTTTGGAGCCTATGAATTACTATGGTTACAGTCTGCATGGTGAAGAACAGTAGATCGTCCTTGGCAGCAAAAGTATTTAAGAATTTCTGATGTTCTCCACTTTTACAGATCAGATAAATACGAAGAAATTCTAAAAAATATCAACAAGATTATAAGGTATTGGAAGGGTTAAAATATTCTTGAAGGTATGAAACCTCTTAGCAGATGTGAAAATAAGCCTGGACCTTTTTATCCTAACTCTATTTTAAGAGGGACTTCTTGTTTAAAAAATAATTGCTCCCAGTATTGATTTATTTTTGCAAGAGATTTAGAAAACAAAGGTAAACTTGTGTGACCTTTCCCCAGAGTTTTGAAAATAGCAGTTTATCAATGAAATTATTCAATATTACTGAATGTGATTTCTGCCAACCAAGACAATGTATTAACAAAGACCTGCTCATATAGCATATCGCAAAAATAAATAAAACACTTATTGATCCATTTTAATGAATTTAACAGAAATTATATTAAAACAAGCTCATTTTATTGATGCATCTGTCTCACTAACAACTTTTCCATGTTTTAAAAAATCTTGTGCTATACAGTTCTACAAGAGACCTTACTATTTGAAACATCATTAAAATACCAGTCTTGGACAATGAATGAAGGAGGAAGAGTATTTAAAATATATATTTATAATATTCACAGTGTATAGTTAGATGGTCTCTTTTTACATTGATTTCTCTATTCTACATTTGGTTACTCTAAGTAGACTTACTCTTATTAATGACGGCCTTTATTTGATTTACGTTGATATTAGGTAGTTTATCCAAAAAGTACAAATTCTGTGGGATTCCTTCTGTTCCGTGATCTGTCAGATCTTCCTTGAGACTGTTCTTTCAAAGGCTGGTTTCAGTTCTGAATAGTTTCTCTCACCCAAAGAGACTCCATGCTTTAACATGTAAGCAAATGGTTTTGTCAAGTGTTCTTAACACTGATTTTGGCAATAAAATCAGCAAACCCAAACTGATTGATTACATATTTTTTCAAAATTATTTTTTTGTCTGTCTGTATATAATACTAGTCCCATCATAAAATAAAATTACCTTGCAAATAGAAGAATTGTGGGAAACTACCTCATATCTGACAACAATAATGTAACTCCCCGATGTGAACAGAATATGGCAGAACCACAGCAATCGCTGTAGGCAGGGGGTAGCTGATAGGTAGGAGCTGCCTTTTCTGGCTGGCTGCATTGTTATCTCTGAGTTCACACCTGAGAAAATGGCCTCTGCTGCCCGGCCTGACACTGCAAACCAGCGAAAGCTAGGTCTCAGTAAGGATCTGTTCTGCTCATAATAGGCTCAGAAAGGATGGGGTCAGTCCTCACTGTATGAACACAAAGCTTTCAGGCGACCTTTTCTTTCTCTTTTCCTCTTAACTATTACTTAATATTATACCAGTCTGTCACATCCCAGTATAGTGACTTCAGATGAATTGTTGTGCGGGACCACATCCGGGATGAGTCTAGGCTACCCTGAGAAGAAAGGTTATGATGTCCTTCATCAGTTCAACAGCTCACATGAACCATCTTTGCCAAGAGTGGACAGAGTCTGAGTTGGGAGAGGGATGATTATACAATAGTAGATTCCTTTAAAACCTGAATACATTTTGATGTGTGTTCTCGCTCAGCAATTCATTATTATTTCCTGTCCTAATGGAAGCTTAACAATGACAATAAAATCTCAGTTGTTTGTACAATAGTGTCTGGGGGTTTACAAGAAGTATTCAGCACGGTAAATAGTTAACATGAAACTAAATATATATCTAGTAAATCCACAGTCCAAGCTGCAATCCAAATCAGTGTTCTGGCAAGTAAATTGGGGCTAAATGTATAAATTATTCTCATTGTTGTTTCACAAACAAAAATGTTGGGGGATATTTTTCTGAGGTGACCTAAAGTTGAATCCTTTATAATTGCTATTAAATTAAATAACACACTGAAAAACCACCCAAATAATTTCTGCTAGAGAAAATAAGTTAATTGATAAAATATGAAACTTTTCATTCTGTTTTTTGTCCCTGTGTTTTAATTAAATAAAAATAAACTGTGGAATGGAATTCATCTTTAAAGAAGAAATTGAAACATTTTTATTTGAAATGGTAGAATCAAGCATTCTGAAGTTTTCATTATCCCCTGGTCATTATTTTTTTTATCCAAAGGTTGCTCTCAAATTTTATAAATGGTTTGTTATATTTTTCTAAAAGGATTTTTTTTTTTGCAAGTTTTTGTCACTTATGTCAGTAAGCTGTATATTGCAGACATATTAAGTGAAGAGGAATGTCTCTATCCTCCTTCTGAATGAGAGAAAATGCAGCTTACTTACAGTCACTTTCAGATGTGAAACTGAAGTGGCCACATGTCCTTCAACCCCGTCTGGCAATCGCACTGCACATAATAATTATAAGTAAGAAGTTGAAATGTGATTCAAATGCAGCATAAAATTTCAGAATCCAAAAGTGATTTCACCTTCCCAGAGTATCACCTGGAAACACAGTGCTTTTGAGGGGGAACATCCCAGAACGTTCAGTGTGTGAGTTCAACAATATTGCAGAAAGCAGTGAAGGCAAGGATGGTTGAATGTTGCAGGAAATAAAGATCAAGAGGTTAAATTAAAAATGTGGAACCCTGCAGTGCCTTATAGAAAGAGGGCTGAAGGAGACCCAACAGCCACAAAAATGATGTGCTCTGGGGCATTTGGATATCGTGACGCATTCCAGGGAGAGGTTTGCAGAAAACCAAAAGAGTTTCTTTGCCATTGTGTTAGCAGACCTTGTAGACATAAACTCCATGAGAAGTAATGTACACAAGAAGTTGGATTTTAGGTACAAGTCTTGAATCATAATTGTTTGGGGATGTACATATGAGAGACACATTACGTACGGGAGGTAAACCAATGTATACCAGGCCAAGCAGCCCTGTCTGTTTTGGCAAAAGTTTTTATGTCATTATTTGTAGATTTTAATCTTTTTAACTGAGACATAGTAACAGCTAAATGCAAAGTGTTCTGCATCTGATGGAAAGGAATGAAATATGAATGGGATGATGCAGACATTGATTTTGAGCATCAGTTTTTTCTTACTTTTGTGATTCATCCCAAAATTATGTAAGCAGAATATGCAGGTGTTCTGTTGTGCTCTGAAAGAGCTGAGGCCAGCAGATACCAGTCACCAAATACTAATACGTGATACAACATATCAAAAAATAAACTTGCCTTTTGTAATTCCCTTTCTAATACAATGCTAGTATGTAATGACAAGTTCTGTATAAAACCATCTTTTATGTTTACTGGAAACTTCAGAGCGTGTAGAAGTCTTACACATTCCTCATCCTTATTATTCTTGCTTAGAATATCCTGAGCTGAAGCAGTCAATGTCATGGTCATGCATTTGATCACACAGAGCACTCTGTGTTTCTTTCATCAGATGATGGGTTTTGGTCTTTGCTTTGTTTCATAGGATAGCTGCTGTGAAGAAGCACCTGAGGCTGGCAGTTCCTTTTACCAGTAATCCATAAGCTTTGTGACTTCTGTTTACTAAAAGTTTGCTCTACATGTAATGAAATCCTGATTTCTGGACGGTTATTAATTTTGACTGGGCCCTAGCAGACGGTTTACGTGTGAAATAATTCTTTCCTCTTTCACCCTTCAGCGGAATTAGGCAAAATATTTAGCAATAGAATTCAAACACCTGGGAGCTTATCCATAGCCTCCTTTTTCCCTTCTGTACAATGTTTTGATTCTAAAATGTGTCAAAATGTACGGTTTTACAATTCAGGATTGTTGTATGTGCCGTACAACATAAGGATCCAGTCTTTCATAGGCTTAACGGTTTGACAGCAAACAAGTTTTGAAAGCTTCCTAATTATTTAGGAAAACTATTTCTATTGATTTTTGGTACAAAATCCATGAAAATTAAAATTACTTAAACATGGACAAAAATTCATTTGTAATATTATTTCATAACAATAAAATAACTAGCGGTGATCGGAAGAACAAAATCCAACTAGAGCCACATAGCTTTTCTTACAGCTTCAATTTAGAACAACTTTACATATCTTTAAAATACAGAAAAGAATGCCAGGCAGGAACTGTGTACCTAAGTCAGCTTGTCCTGTCTGGTGGGGGGGCTCTTGTGAAAGAACTCATAGCTTTTATAACTGACTTATTGCAATTTATTTTAATTGCAGTTTTATCTCACCATAGTCAAGTGTCAGTTTTTTTGTATGGGTTGGCATGTTTATAAACATAATTTTTTTGTTTTAAAAAACCAAAGATGTCTTTTGTCTTTAGAATATAAGGACTGCAGTGGTGAAAGGACAATGCTGTGGGAAAGTTACTTTTGATGTAATGAATAAAAAGCAGACATTTCTACCTCAGGAGGTGAATGTGTGGTCATTATCAGTCACATAAAATATTTCAGTTGCCCTCTGCTGTTGTGACTTCTGGGCTCTCATAAATCAGATGAGATGCTGATGGTCAAACAGACTTATTATATTCCCTGAGTCAAAAGTACTGTTTTTCCACAATCATTTTGACCCTGCACTTATCACCTAGTCCTGTTTTAAAATAACTCTTAAGAGTTATTTTTCACTGCTGGCCGATATCTAGCAAAGGAAAACTAGTACTTGACTTTTATGCAGTGAAAAAATGAGAGCTTGCTAGTTTAAAAATAACCTGGTCTCCCATGAAATTCTACCATTTGCCAGTCAACAGGACTTAGAAACTGAAGTGCCTTTGTGTGGGATGAGCATACAGCTCTTGTTTGTGTACAAAAGTGGTAACACTGAGAGCCTTGAGGAGAGCCAGACATTTAAGTCTGCCCTGCTAGGAATAACCTCTCCTCACGCTCTTCAAAGAGCTCTCACACCTGAAAGGTACCTGAGCCCTACTAGGATTTTTTCTGTAATAACTTCTTGCTGAGCCTCAGTTTTTTGTTGTTGCTTTCTTCACATCGCAGCGAGATGTTGGGCTCTTGGGGAACTTGGAGATCAGATGAGTTTTATGCACATAGACCTAGAGCAAATAAAGACCCAAACTACAAATGGCACAGAAATGAAAGTAAAATAAAAATTGGTCCCAGTGCCACAAAAAATCCTGTCCAGACAAATTAAAAAAAAAAAAAAATATATATATATGTCCACAAGGAAATTCTTTACCATGTCAGGGAAACTGAATGTGGTAAAAGCATCTGATTGTGCCTTGAACAGGACTGGCTTCAGCGCTAATCTCTCTTAAGCTTCCAAAGCTAAAGGTTGAAATAGTTCTTTCTCAGATAACAAGAAAGATCTAAAATATTTTATTATTTTGTTTGTTTGGGGTTTTTTAAAACTTTAATGAGTAGCAGTATTGGCCAGAATTAAGTCTTTCTCTCTTGGGGTGATTTGTAATAGTATTATTGTGAAAAGTGCAAAATACCTAACCAAAGCTGAGCTAGTTTGGAAAAGCAGGATTCTGTTTTATTTCAATTCTGTTTAAAAATGTACAGTTAGCTTCATTTTCATTATAGATATTCATCAAATTATAAAGTTGGTTAGGAAACCCAGCAAACACGGAACCACAAATAAAATTCTAGCATTTAGTTCAGTGGCGCACTTCATCATTTACTGTGAAAGAAAACAACTATTTAAAATGCGCTGTGAATAAAGGATCTCTTCTAGGAGATGTAACGGAAGTTCTGTCTGCAAAACAGAATAAAGCATATGAAAAAAGCAAGTTGTCTTTGTTACTGAGACACACATCCAGAATCTGCCTTTTCCTCCATGGCCACAGCCTGTATTGCTGCCCAACTTGACTTCTCCTCTGAAGGTGCAGTTTGGTTTCTCCTGATTCACCGCTCACATGCAACCTAATGAAGTCCAAACAGGAGTGCAAGGACACCGTAAGGACCGATGGCGTGTACTCCCCTGCATGAAACTGATGACATGTTTTCAGGTGTGCAGGTTTTCTGAAAGACAAGTGTGGGTGTGTTGTCACACGCGGACACGAAGGAACACACAGACGCCAGCTCTGAAAGAGAGGAAATGAGCCAGCACCTCCCTGGGCCAAAGCCCAGTTCTTTATTTTATACACCTTTAGAAAACTTCAGGGATTGGAGGGTGACATTACCACCCCTCAACCACATAGGTCAAAGGAGAAATCAATCAAACTTCTCCGCCTTAGGAGAAGGAATGAAAACATCTCGGCCGGTTTACAATGACATGGCTTATGTTTACAGAAAGTACGTGAGAATTCTAACTACAGAATTAAAAACATTGAAGAACTGTGAAAAGTAAGGCAACAGTATGTAGCGCCACAGATATACCATGGCCTCAAAAAAACCCAGAACTGCTGCACATCAGACACCTGCTGCCTCAGACTCTGGGGATGCTATGGGCTGCTTGATTGCTTGGTCACTCAATTGCCATTTAATCCAAAACTTCTGTAACAGAATTAGACATATCTTCATCACAGTTAATAATAAAAATAATAAGATAAGTAAAATAAGGCTATTTACTTGTGTGCATGTGTCCTGGACTAGACAAAAGTAAAATTCTAGACGGGAAGAGCTACAGTGTCCAGAAATTTTATCCAACAGCTAACAATTTCTCTTGAGGTATAAAAATTTAAATTTTTAAGCATCCCAAGAAAAATACTGCACAAAATCTGAAGAGAATACTTTACAAAACCGAGACAGACAAACTCCATTTTGAAATACAGCTAGTTTTGCAAGAACAAATCATTTCTAACAACCAAGCTGACTCATCAGGTACTGAAAAATTTATATTTTGGTAGGGAATGGAATGAACAATCCATATGTGTTTGAACAATGCATATGGATCAATATGATGTCAGCTGAATCCTTCTCATACTAAAATAGGACAGTTTTATAATATGTTCCAGTGGTTATAGAAACCAAGCATTTCCCAGCACAAACAAAAAGAAGAGCTGATAGTAAGAGCCTGGATTATCTGAACAGTAGGAGAAATAATTCATTTTTACTGTGGTATGTAATATTTTACTCTCAAGTTTAATGTGTTTTTTTATGAAATTATGAATTCTAATCCTGTCTACTTGTGCAGTAGTATTCATCCCTTTTAACAAACCCATTTATAATTGAAAGAGATAGTATTATGTAGTATATAATTATTTGCATCTCTATATATGCACACACATATATATATATGTGCATATGTATATACATATTTTTATGTATAAATTATCTACATACATGCTACAGATATTTTGAACCTTTCTTGAGTATTTCAAATCTTCATGCCTCAGCTAACAAGTGAAAAACCTATTATTATACACAACCTTATGAAAAATATCTTTTGTAAACTTAAATGGAGACTGAGGAATCAGACTACATTTTATGAAGAATTAATTACAGGGAAAATATTTTTAATTTTTCCAAGTCATCCTTCTTCCAGGATGCTCCCTAAGACATTAATTTGTAATCCAAATGATCTTTTCTAAACTGTACCAACTTCATCAGTATTAAAGCTTGTCTAGAATTTTGATTGACTCTCCCTAAGTTCACAGAGGCTCAAAAAGCTCACTGCAGTTCAAAATCTCAACAGGCTCTTTCTAGCTTCCCTGGGAGTTAGGGCTATGAATCCAACTCACCTCCCTTCTACAACTCCTCCAAAAATTTTAGATCTGTAATGCTCTTTGGGTGCGTATACAGCCTTAGACTAACATAACTCTGGAATTATTCCAAAACATATGCTTACTGCACATGCTGCATATCCTAAATAATTTCATAAATAGCCAGCATATCACACGATAAAAGAAATAGGATATATTGAAGTGCATGAAGGGAGTAGTCAGTTCCAAACCATAACCAGAGATCATTATGTATCTGCTAAAATTAAGACAGAAGAACATAAGTGATTTCTCTCTGCTGTGCAACTGTTTGGAACTTCAACTCTTCCAAACATTGCATTCATTAAAAAAAAACAAAACCAGAAATCAAGAAAACTCTGTCTTAACAAAGCTTTCATTAAAGGTTTGGTCCTCTGCAAAACAGATTGGAGTTGTGCTAAAAGACAGCCACATCAGAGACCAGCTGTGGTTTTTACTAAAGTATTAATAGAAATACAGTTTTCTGAGGACTGTTAGGATTGCTTGTGGAGGTGATAAGAATATCAGATGTAACCACTGGAAATAAAAGCAACATTCCTTATTTCACTAAATAATAATCCCTTTGTGGCCTCTAGCAAGTTATTTAGGATACATATTGCAAAAGCTCGTAGAGAATTAATATGTCAAAATATCCCTCATTTTCAGTGGTAATTAGTGCATTAAAGGTACCTGAGTAAAGGTGTAGGACGTTCTCTGAAATTGCTTAGGGAAGTGAATCCCCAGAGAATTAGAATGGCAAAATTTTTAAAGAATTTATTTGTATAATAGTGTTGAATGATACTAACCTGCTTCACCAAGGTACAGGAAGACCTTGAATTTTACAGTGGTTGACAGCTTAGAAAAGTATATGGATATGCAAGCACCAATGCATGTTTTCTATGTGACCTAGATGCATACTCTGCCTGGATTCTCTTGGTCAGGGTTAGAAAACTCACCCTGCACAGCTGGAAATGCAGGAAGGTAACAGATCCCACCAATTCTGAAAACTGTGGCCAGGCCACGTAAATTACTTGAGAGAGTGCTGGCTTCTTGGAAAATTAGGACTATAAATGCAATTCAGGTGGCTCAGAGGAATAACTGAGGAAAGTGAACAGCCTTTGCCTTGTTTTGTTTACTTCAGAGAGCTCATTGCCTGGAAAAAAGCTGCTTCTATAATTCAGTTGATTATCCCACTGATAATGAGGACAGAAAATTGCTGAAGTTTTCTCATGTAGGACTATTCCTTGTGATTAGTTTTTAATACTCTTAACCCAAAAGCAGCTTTCTCAAGTCTAAGAGAAATCAGTATTTAATCACCTGGGACTACTAAGGAGAATGCAGCCCTTGCTGGGTGACAGGAAAGGGTAACACAAAAACATTCTGAGGCTGGTGATAAACTAGAAGTTATTTCATCTTGTTTTTTGCCCTCTGAAGAAGCACAGATAAGTTCACTGCCACAAAAAATAGGAAATGCCCTCAGGCACTGAAGATCTCAAGAGTGCATGTGTGTCTCTGCCTCTCTCTCACACCACCAAAGAGAGAAGCTCTTCAAAAATCCTGTTTCAGACAAATAACAGAACTCATCCTATAGAGCCAGGAGAGAAATGAAACTGCACTAAATTCCAGGATTAACTGTTGAGGAGGACTTTCACACACACTGGTCCGGCAGTGAGGTATTAGAGGACTGCACTGTGTGTTTCTAAAGGTTACACCAAGTTTTTTTGATTCACAATTAGGACAAAAAAACCCAGACAGGATATGCCATTTTCTTTTCCCTCTTCTTCCTCTCCCCTCCTCTCCTCTCCAGCCTTACCCCCCCTCCCCACCTTGTACATGCTCAAATGTTTCTAAAGCAGGCAAGTATATTTTGGTCTAAGCCAATAGTCCAGAAGAGTAGGTGGAATGTTGTTATCAGATAAATCTTTATTCTTTTGATGGTGGTTCAGCAAATAGCAGTAAAGAGAGGCTGACTAGAAAATTGGAGGTAAGCTGAGGCCATGCTGTCAGTGTTGACATTTTTATTTTGACAGTCTGTTCCCTTGAACATTTGGTCTCCTGTTGGCCTTCCTTCCTCTTGCCCAGCCTGGATGGTGCTCTTGGCCTTGGACTGTGAACTGAGGGAGTCACAGTTCAGGTCCACATGGACCTGAGCAAGCTTACCAAGGCATGACCTCTGAGGAAAGTGAAATACCTTTACTGAGGGCATCTGGCAGAGTTTGCGTGTGAGCAACATATCCAGTTCAGCACTATCTGTCAGGGCTTTAGGGCTTATTGTAAAGCTGAATTTGAGAGACTTAGTGAAAATTAGTATTGGCACCTGATGTGTCTGGAATTTTCAAGCATCTCCAGCATTAAACAGAGGCTGGTATTTAGGAGTTTGACTATGTACTGCTATAAATCCTTTGGATCTAATTTTGTGTATGTAATTTATGTTTTGAAAGGAACACAGGTGCTATTTGTGGCTTTGAATTCACAAATTAAAGTGCACCACAAGAGACATATATCCATGTAAATTGAAACTAATGAATAGGTTCTTACAAAGCTTAGCAAAGCCAAGATATGTACCTTTATAGAGCTCTGCAATAAAAGCATTCTATAAAGTTGAATTAAAGTATTAATGCAGTAGGATGCTACTGTATTAATGTACTGTAGCATGAAATGAACTTTATCCTTTTAGAAAAAAATTATTATTTAATGTAATTTCCTATGTGTTAATACTGTACAAACAAGGAACCATGGTCAATTTACAATTATCATCTCAGTGAGATAGATTTTCAGATACCTGTTATTTACTTTGTGTTATTTTTTTTTCAGCCTTGGACTGAAACTCTCAAAGCCAGATTTTCCTGTTTCTGCACAAATACTCATTTTCCTTCCACTTCCCCTCTAAATATATAAAGTCAGTTGCAACCTGAAGTCACCAAGTATCGTGCTTAGCATGGAGCCATGTGAAAGCATAGCAGCTGTGTGATCTAATGCTGGGCCAGAACCTGCAAATGTGAAGGAATGGCTTGAAGTTGTGTCAGAGGAGGTTTAGGTTGGGTATTAGATAAAAGTTCTTCACCCAGAGAGTGGTTGGGCACTGCAGCAGGCTCCCCAGGGAAGTGGTCACAGCACTGAGCCTGACTGAACTCCAGAAGTTCTTGGACAATGCTCTCAGGCACATGGTGTGACTCTTGGAGATGGTCCTGTGCAGGGCCAGGAGCTGGACTCAATGATCCTTGTGGGTCCCTTCCAGCTCAGCATATTCTGCAATTCTGTGATATCTGGGGTGGAGATGTTGCAAGGAGAAGAGGAAAGCCCCATATTGGTGACAGAGTTGTCAGTGCTCTGCTGAGCTGTGAAGAGAGAAGACTTCTGGCAACTCTCTGTGTCGAGGTGCACTGAGAAGAGCAGGTGCAGCTGTGGAGACCTGCTGGCAGTGCTGACAGACTGTGCCAGAGGCTTTCTTCCCTGAAAGAGGGAGCACAGAAAGAGGTCAAACAGCACAGTGTAACCATCAGAGACTTGCAGTGGGTGGGTTGAATCTACTTCACAAAAAGAGAGAGGTTTCTCTGTGGTTGTTGCAGTGTCTTTTGAACACAGAAGGCTCCGGGAAACAATGAAATATTCTTCTCTGCAAAACCCTGTGCAAAATCTTAATTTGGAAGAGTCTGAGCAGTCTGAGCAGAACTTCAGTACCTGTAAATTCTCCCAGATAAATACTTGCAATATGTCTGCTGTACTGTAAGAATATTTTTTGTTTTTAAATTATTTTTTGTTTTAAAATAACCAAATATTTCTGTTAAAAGGTGAAAAGGTCTTTAAAAGAAAATTTAGGAAATGAAAATCAATAGGCATTTGTAAGGAAGTGTTTTGGAATATCTGAATGGCTTTGATTAACACAGATCTTGACCCATTTAGCTCATTTAACCAATAGTAACTCAATGTCATTCCAATTTTATAGCAAACAAGAAAAGGGGGAATTAAAAATACTAAAACTAAACCATTTTAAATTAAATCAAAACAGTTAAGGGTTGAACAACATCACTAGAAAAACAAAATTTTATTGTCTTGTAAGCCAGTTGGCTCTAAAACCGTTTGGTTATTACTCTAAGCAAAGTATAGCCATCCATCACTTCATAGTCCTAAATAGAAACTTGAAGGACATAGGTTTAAATTAAATTTCAAATTATTTATTTATTTTTAAACAGTCTTCAGTTTATATAAATTAATGCATTTTATCTTATACTCGCAATGGACAAACTGTATACATTTACTGCATCTCAGCGGTAAATCTGAATAAAAGACTTGGAAGGAGTATTTCAATAAATGATGGTATCTCAGTCATCTGCAGTCCTGTAAATATCCTCTTAGACATCTCAGTAGTAGCCAGCTTTTATATGTTCCACAGATGCCAGGTATACATTCATTTCAGAAAGGAGCTTGAATGAAAATAATTTCCACCATAACACTTGAAGGAAAGAAAACAGCCTTCTTTAGTTGTCATTGTGCTCAGATCCAATTCATGATGACTGAAACCAGAGTGAAATGGGGTGATGAGGATCAACAATAGTTTCTAAAGTTTATAATTTTGCACTAATGGAAATTTTGGGTTAAGAGAAATTAAGTTTATGACTACATAGCATTTCTTCCTTTCTCTCAAATTTGATCAAATCCATGGTGTTAAAGAGCAAATTTTGTGACAACTTTTTAAACAAAGTAAAAACATTTTCTTCCCCTTCTGAGCATTAATATTCCATTTTATTAACCTTTCTACACATCTTTTCATAGTTTTAATATACAGGGAAAAAGAAATCAGATAGATAAGGCATAGCATGAGATAAGAGATTATCAGTGGTCAGGAGAATGGATAGTAAGCAGAAGGTACTCATATAGATGAGAGCTGTAGCCAGTTAGCTGAAACTGATAGTGAAAGATTAATCCAGCTAAGGAAATTAGTTTCTGGTCAGTAGAAAGCAATTGAAATGCTACATATTATTGCCAGCAGTCTCAGTGGCAAAACTGAAAAACAAGAACTTTTAGTGCAGGACCTGAGAAATAACATTCTCCTGGTAGCAGAAGCATGTTAGAGCAGCAGCCATGGCAGGAACACAGGTATGAAAAGATTTGGTCTCCACAGAACTGACAGAAATAAAGACATAAGGTGATTCTATTTTAAGGGTATGAAAGACTTCAGGAAATAAGAAAGATATGAGAGGCATAAAGCACAATCTTTTGGAGCCAAAACTGTGTGGGGGCACATGATTAAAGATGAATTACAAGCATGACACTGGGAAGTTTTGGGTCAGATAGATAATTACAGAGAGCTTCATGGTGTTCCTAGAGGGAAAAGATAACTCCAGTAGTGATATAACGATGAGAATCTCCAGTTACTAGATATAGACTGAGAAATAAATGAAGCAAATATTCACAGAATCATTTAATCCTGAACATGGTAGTTTAGAGATTATGTCAAAAAAATTAATGTGCAGAAGAGAAAATATTTTAAACTTCATTTCAGTAAGTACTTGAACTACACATGGTGTTAAAAGTAACCAGAGTTGGAAGATTGTAAATTAAATGGTAAATATGTAGAAATAATAAAGTACTTGATTTTGAAATGGCAGACTTGGGGGAAAAAAACACAACAAAGAAAAAGAAAAAAAAAACCAAGACAAGAAACAAGTTGGGGAAAATGAAGCAAACTGCAGAGGGAGAGAATGTGACAGAAGATAAGAATTAATTTTAGTTAAAAGTACTGTAAATACTCCGGTTCTAAATCTCAGAAAAAGACAAGAGAAACCCTTGGAGAAGAAACCCTACACTTACAGCATGAACACCTTGAGAAAGATATATGTATATATATATGACATCTGAAAGGAGTGGGGAAAAGGAGGGATGATCAGCAACATATGCCAAACTAGAAGTGAAGAAGCACAGAGAAGTATTAAAACAAAGCAGGCTTGGTCTTTGGAATAAAAAATGCAGTCGACTAAATAATGATGATATGTGAGAGAAGAGCCAGTGCATGGTTCTGAGTTAATATTTGGCTTCAGTGTTTGTTACACACACTGTTGGCCATTCAGACCTACTCATGAACATGGAGATGGAGTTTACCGCTGTAAAGTGTACGTCAGTTGAGAAGGCTGGAAAACCCTAGCCCAGAAAAGTTAGTACAAGATTATCGGGATGCCTTAATATATTTTCTTTCTTTCTTTCTTTACTTTTTTTTGTTTAATCATCTGATTTATGATTAGACTAGTCTATTCGTTTACGGACAGTCACAGTCATTTTCATTCACATTCACAGAAATTCACAGAGAAATTCAGTCACATTCACAAAGAAAAGCAAAGGCAGACAGAAGCTATATTAACAGAGGGAAAAATGTCCTGGGGATTTCCCACCGTGTATCCCCTCACAAGGATTACGAAAAACTTTAAAAAACTTCAAGAAGAATATAATGCAACCCAGATACAAATTAAAAACTGACTATAACACAGAGTAGCTCTAACAAATGAATACCATGCCACTCTAATTTAATAACTACCTTTGATTTTTCCATAAGTAAACTCATTTGACTTAATGGAAATGATTGATGATGATGAAGAGAGAACAGAGAAATTTTAAGATGGATGAAGAACAACACAAAGCACAATGAGATTTTATTGTCTAAGAGATTTTAGTAGAGTTTCTATAAGATAAATTTGGGACTCAATGTTTGAAATTTTTTATTAAGGTGCATAGTAGAGAAATGACAATGTGAAGATGAAATCAAGCGGTATTACAAAATAACTAAATGCATTCAGCAGGAAGAAGAAAAGATCAATCAAAAAAAGAAAAAGAGTTCTCTGTGAAGTGCATACAATGCTGGTGCACACGTCTAGCAAAGAATGCCAAAAGTTCACAGAAATTCTCAGACTGTCTCTTGACACTGAATCATAGTGTCTGTCTCAATTCAACAAGATGCTTGAGTCCCTTCCATATAATTAATGGCTACTTTGCCAACTTTTTGCTGTCTTCATTGAAAACCAATTCACTCCACACTTAGTCCAAAGGAAATGGTCCAGCTATGCACTTGCCATTGGTATCTGGAGATTAAAAGCTTGTTACACACCTTTGAGAAAATACCTAGTTTTATAGGTGAAGACTCATTCACAAGTTCTGTATCCAACCTTATTAACAACTTTTTGTCATTTTCTACAACCACAACATTAAATAAAAACTTAGGCATATAACAAGTTTAAAATATGAAACAGTACTATTCATTCTTATCAAGACATTTACTCTCACTGATACCCAGGAGATGAGGAAATGTATTCATATTTGAAGCTACTCATATCAGTCCTCACATGACCCTGAGGAACCTTTTCTTCAGGGAGCACAAAGTGTATATGGCTGTTGCATTCTCACTGCCAAACTCCCTGCTGCTTCCACTTAAGTAGAAAAGTTTTAGCAGCTATTCTGTGCTATGAAATTTACATTGCTTTTGCTACATAACCTTTTCCTGGCTGACAACTGTGTGATTGCTGTACTTGAGGAGACAGTGGGAGAGTCTGACCCAATCAAATCCCGTGTAGAGCCAGAGTTCAAGGAGGTTTGGGGCTTGTTCATCAGAAGAAAGGTTCAGCCAAACTTAGTTCTGCTCCTGTCAGTCAGATCTGCTCCTTTCCCAAATTAAAATGAGGTTTCTGGAAGAGACCACAAATGTGAGAAAATGATACTGGTAGAGAAGACATACTTCATGGGAAGATTTAATTCATTCACTATAATAACCAGGATTTTACTGGTTCAATTTTCTCTCCATAACATTTTATATTTGTTTTTGTGTTTGTGTGAAAACAATCAATTAATCTGGATAGTTTATGCATTAATAGGTTAATATAATGGGAGAATTAGTAAAACAGACATAAATTATATGTTGAGTAAGATGTTAATTTATCCCAGTGTAATTGGAACTGCAAAAGAAAGTGAAGTGGTGAAAGGGCCATTCTGATTCTTAGATGTCTTGATGTCCTGAACCTGGGAGGAGACAGCTCTCATCTAATTAAACAAACTTTACTCAATGAATCAAAAGAATATGGAATTAGATCTTCATGCAAACTACAATGTCCTTTAAGTCTTCTGAAATGTCAGGCATTATTCCCAAAGGTGAGGCAGGTTAATGAAGGTGGAAACCTCCTGCTCTTCAGGACACTTCTGAAACAGCATGCTTTAAAATGTGTGTTTATGTAATGCTATCTAATTGTAAAATAATGGTAAGAAGCATATGATGATTGGGAAATACAAATGAATTGGGGATGTTTCATCATGCTGCATGTTTCAACAGGAGCTTGTAAAATAGTGGTTCTTTAGCCTGGTTTCTCACCTTCCATTTCCAATCTGGGCCCTACTTATATCAGAGTTAGGGAAAATATATTCTTGAAAGAGTTAATAATAGATTTTTCTTTTCATCCCCACTTTCCAATGGTAATCTAAGAGTTGCAGAGAATGGATTTAAAAATAAAAATGCAAGACTGTTCCCAAGATGTTGAGCTGGTACAATGAAACAACCCAGCAGCTGAATATTCTTACTATTTGCACGAGATAGCTATAAACAGCAATGCAGTGTTTTTAAATGAGCCGCAAATAAAGCAAGCTTAAAAGCATGACTGTATCTTTCATTTCTCATCATATGTTTGTTTTTTATGTTCCACATGAAATTAGTAATAATTGCACCCTTGTGAAAATTATTCCACAGAAATTAAAGAATTTCCTGATCCCCTACATGCAGAGAGGGTAACAGAAACTGTTGCAGAATTATTAAGGCAAGGTGGTAATAGCCAGAATTTCCACCTTATCAACCCTGCCTGAAGGGCAGAAGTAGTTGAGATGAAGCTGAAAATTTTCTGGCTCTTTCTGGCTGGATTTTTTGTTTGAAATATTTTGTTTTATAAATCAATAACAGTAAGCCCTGAGGACAGGGACCGAAACTCTGGCACTGGTGAGAACATTATTCATCTTCCTCGGCTGGTTGTTCAGCCCACTGGCATACAATCTTACACTGAAAGTGATAGCCATGCCTAACAGGAATGGATGATAACTTATCTAAAGGCTGTATCTATTGGGTTTGTATTATTATATTGCAGGTAAAAGGAGTTTTTCAATTGACTGAAATAAAATGGAGATTTGGCACTGAGTGAAATCACTTATGAGTAGGATAAAGTGACTTTAGGTTTTAAAGCTACATTGGAGATATAGTAAATACATCTTTTATTATTAGATGCTGAAACTCATCCATGTGTATCAAGTCAGCACAAAGCTTTTATATTACTCTCTATGGTTTAGAGATTCCACTGCTAGAAAATTTTATAATAATTTTAAAAGGTAGATATGTTTTTATAACATTAATATCTTTCCTTCAAAGGAGGAATCAGCTCTTCCCCCAAAAGAAGTCTTATCAACTGAAAAAAAAGCTAGTGAGGAGCTCTTCCTCCTATCTGTCAGTATGTGAAAGAAAACGTAAATTGTTCCTCTGAAAATGCGCTTCTATGTATATCTAGTTCAGTCAATACTCATTTAGTTGTGTTTCTCTTCATTTCTCTTACTTAATCTATTGCAGACAAAAAGAGTTAGGAGAGAGAAAAGACTCTCAGAAGGACAGAAACTCCCCACAACATATGGTAGAAGGAGGCCTATAGGTGCTGGTTATTCACTCTTGCCTCCACTCCTGAAAACGTCCACCTTACTCTTCAAGCTCTTTAAAAGAGAAAATTTTCTTTCCTAGCGTGTTCAGAAAACACTTGCCATCATTATATATACCATTATAAAAACATCCATCATATATAGTTATTCCATGAATGTTGATTATTTCCTCTGACCAACCTGAAAAACTCTTCTAAGTCTTTACACTTGTATCTGTCATCTTACATCTATTCATTTGTATCTGACAAAGCTAAATGTGCTCTGCTCTTTTCATCTTTCCTTTAGCATCTTCTTGTAGTCTTTTATGTTCCTCCCTGTGCTCTCTTAGATGTGTCAACATTAGTGATCACAGAAAAAGGGAAGACTTCAGGATGATCTAATAGATAGATCTAAGTCAGGAATTGGTTTGACAAAGTAACACAAGCTAACCTGCACAGCCTGGTACACTGTGCCCAGTGAGGCAAATGGCAGAAATCATCTTAGGAGACAGCCAGGCAATTTCATGTTGAGAGAAAATTGAAGGAGACAGTGACATATCAGAGAGTAAAGGGAAAGATAAGCTTAAGAAGGACAGACTTTGGGATAAGTTGGCTTTCCTTGTGTAAGTAATTCTTAAGATTCCGTGGGACATCTAACTTCAGCAGCTAATGTTTCACATTGCACTGAGGTAAAATTTGGCTAATAAAATCAAATTCGATTTCATTCAAAAGGAGCACAGACTTGTTTCAGGAGTTCAGGGCAGGTTAAATGCGACACATCTGAGATTTAATATTTGAGAAACTAGCTTTTCTAGCTAGAGATTCAGCAGATTTAATGTGCTTGATAAATCACTGTCATTGCTACAATGGGACTGACATAGCAGGTATAGTAATAGAAGCCCAAAGGAAACACAACATGGTGAAGATGAATGATATCAAACAGTACCTTTAATGGAAAACAACTTGGACAGAAATGCCTTGAGCTGCTATGGGGTTTTTTTCATACATTTTAAAATGTTGCATTGATTCAACAGTAATTTTGAAACTGATATGTAGGTGTATGAATATATTGTAAAAATTTTGAAATAGAAGTGTATCTGATGTATATAGCATACATTATTGAAGGTAATTTTGTTTTGTTTGCCTGGAACAATGCAAAATATGTGAAAATAACGTGCTAAAGGTGAGTTGAGTTTTAAGCCCTGCACAGATTTGGATATTTCCACAACACCCATCAAACTTTAAGCACAATAATGTAGAGTACAAGCAAAAACTAACAAGAATATTATGGTATGGACTATAGAATGAGTTTTTTGAAGCACTTATGCATTTGAGCAACATGACTGCATTTGTACTTGGGCAAAATTTAGTTACCAGAAAACTATCAGAGGCAGAATTTAGGGGAGGTATTTGCACCACTTTGAAAATTAAATTCTAAAAATAAAATCTTATAAACTTTGCCAAAATATTATCATTGATGTTTCTAGCATAAAATGAGAAGCCACCTTGAATTTGCAAGTTATGAGTAATAGTTTTCTCAGCACAGTTGGCATTGTACAGCACCGTAGCATGCCATACACAGAAAAGCAGTGATGCAGTCACTGAAAAAGAAGCAAAGGTATGTGATCAAAAGACCATCTTAGGAAACATGGGGTGGGTGAGGGGAAGAGCTGGCAGAGCAAAAGTGAGAAAAACTCACTTGATTAGTGGGTTGAGATAAAAACAGTTTAAGAGATGAAGGAAGGCCCAAAAGAACCCTAGTGATACAAAGGCAATAACAACTCCTCTCAGAAGCAGACCAATGCCCAGTCAGTCTCCGGACAGCATCCACCTTGGAAAGTCTTCCCCACCACTTTTAATTTTGCATACTGTGGCATGGAACAACCCTTTGGTCAGCTCAGGATGGCTGTTCTGATCGTGTCCACTCCCAGCCTCTTGCTCCCAGCCTCCTGGCTGTGGAGGGCAGAGTGAAAAACAGAGAAAGCCTTGACACTGTGCAAGTCCCATTCAGCAACAGTTCCAACATCAGTGTGTGAACACCAGCATTTTAGTCACAAATCAAAACCACAGGAGCACAGGGATTGCTATAGAGAAAGTTAACTCCATCCCCACCAGACCAAGCCCAGTGAGTAAAAGCATTGTGGACTGACACTTAATTTTAGTCTTTGTCCCTGCCTGCCAGGGAATTATTTGTTTTGGGGTATGATCCTGCTGCCATTTGAGTAAGTGCAAGTAGACTCTAGATCATAGTAAATGTAGAACTAGATATTTATTGTATCTTGGAAAATCTAGCTTCAATATTCAAGCCATACCTGATTAAATGCCTTTGAAGCTGAATAAAGTATGAAAGTTAACTAAACTGAAAGGGTGGGATTTATGGAACATGGCTGGTGTGGTCTGTATCCTTCTCTAAAATCCAGATTCAAGTCCAGGGATCTGGGACTTCTTTGTCAAGATAATGCTTCATTTTGTCAATTCTATTCAAAGCTGGAATGATTTTTTATCTTCCAGCACACCTAAACCTCTGCAATATTGATCAGTATTGAAACAACAATATATGAGACTGTCAGATAGCCATTCACTAGAGTATTTGAATAAATGAAAATATAAACTATACCACTCCCAAAGAGTGGTAGTTCACACCAGCACTTACTGTACTTACTTGGACTGAAAACAATTCAGGTGAAAACAAATGAACAAATCAAACCCCTACCACAATTTCATTTTACATTAATTTTCGTTTTGCCAAAGCCAAGTCTATCATAGATAACAAGACTCTCTAAAGTGGATGCTGTTTGCCTATACTTGAAATATGCTGACTTTTTTCCTGTGCATAATTTTATGTAGACCTCATTTATGGTCAACATGTATTGCCAGTTTCAATTGTGCAAGCAGTAGTACCTGAGTCACTCCCATCCAGTTTCTTATCTTTCCTCCCAGTAATTCCTTTTTCTGAAGACCCTGAAGATCCTAGTCAGGAGTGAATAATCAGATGTTGTGGATATTGAAATGCTGCTAAGCAGAGAGATTTTCCATTTCCTTGCACTAATTCTGTGAGAATTTTCCTTTACTATGCAAGCTACGTAAACAGTAAGATAGGTTTTCATAAATAACTTTCACATCTGGTGTTTTTTAAGGTCTGTTTTTTAGTACGTGGGCCAAATAATCTGAAGGGGATGTCTGGTGCTTCAGCCAATCACCACAGGACAGGTGTGGACACTGTCCAATGTTTGTTTGGAACTAGGATATATAAATGATGTTGTAAAATTAATAAATAATTCATTCTCTCACTGGACTCACGTGCCGCTGCATCTCTGAATTCCTGCTAAGACTGCCACAAGATGTTGTTTTAATTTTATTAAGTACAAAACCTGTGGTTTCTGCCTTCTAAGTCACAACCTGTGTGAGCTGCACCACTTGATTTAAATTTATCCCCCAAAATGAATAAAAGATTAAAAAAACCTCACTGCAGTTTGAAAAATTTTGTAAAGTTTGTGTCACAGCAAGAAAATGAAAGTTATAGTATTTTCCTTTCTTTAAATGATTCAGAGTGGAGTGAAAATTGCAGGTCAACATTCTTATTGGTGTAATGTCACTGGAGGTAATTTCCTCTGCAAGACTATGTCCTTCTATGGCATTCTACCCAACTACCTCCCCCACCATTTTTCCTAGAGGTATTAAAAAGCAATATATCCTTTCACAGCCCATACACCCTTTCGAAACTCAAGACAACACAAACCAAAAGTTAATAGTTAATATATATTCCATTCAAAACATCAAACATCATAAATGCTGCTGGCAGAAAGAGCCTAAGTTTGGACCTAATACGCAGTAAGAAGTATCAGCTTAAAAAATGATCATATAATTTTGGTGTGCAGAGAAAAATCTCTCTGAATATGTTAGATTTTTGGTTGCTGAAAACATAGGTAGCATGAGTCCTGCATTTGCTCTGTAACTGTGGTAAGTAATGCCAAACTGGGAAACAACTTTACCTAGTGGAAATATAAACAAAAAATTATTAATTGACCCAAGAGGATTCCTATGTCATTAAATCTGCAGTCTAGTTTGTATGCAACAAGCGTCTTCCCCAAACTGATAATAAGACTGGATCCACAGCAGAATTTCCTGCCTCGGTGCTAGGTACATATGTAGTCAATTTGTTTGTTTTGTCACAACAGATGAGTGGGACTACTCATTTTCAATATTCATCATCAAAATAAATCAGAATTAACTGAAGACCATAGTCGGTTGCATTGACACCTAGATATTGGCATAATCACTGTCTCTCAAAATTCACAAGGCTGATGTACACAGGCAAATAGAAGTAACTATTTTTGCACAGTCATCTACCATGTTTTTCTATGATTAAAATTCATAACAGACTTTGAACATCACACTGTTTGCAAGATGCTTTTATATTTTATGTATGCAGCTAGAATCATTGGCACTGTCAGGTGGCACCTGTCAGAAAAGCCATGCTCTTAGTAACAGCACTTCTGTCTTTTGGGAAACTTTCTGAATTTTTTTTCTTAGTTCAAGGGATATTTGTGGAATAGAAGATTAAAAGGAGCATAAAAATCCTGAACCATCAGTATAGTACAGCTTATACAATTCATATTTACCATCATGTTTTCCTTTTCCAGTATAATTGCCAATTAGCAGGAGCAGTCATCTCCTGTGAAACTTACTGATCATCTTCATTATGTTCTTCTTCAAACAGGTAATGATCTTTTCTATAAGATTAGGACCTGTATTTACTCATATAGGCTGTTACCCTAGGTAGAAACAGCCATGCAAAAGAAATGCTGATGGCATTCCTCATAGCAGGATAATGAAGGAAGTCAGATATTACTTGAAAAATATCAGGGCACACTAGCTCTTTTAGTTTAAATGAGAATCACATATTGGCTGTCACTATAAATACTGCTGTGATCTGGATAAACATTAAATAAATCATGCACTGCTATGCATGGCTCCAGATTTGCTCCAGCCTTTATCACGGAAAGTACTCTCATTTGTGCCTGCATGCTCTACTCATGACCAAGATCAGCTTTGCAAAACAGAATGTAAATAAAGGTAGGGCTAGAAATATGGACTTACTAGAAAATTAAGGGAGAAAGTCTGGTGATATATATGGCAGAATGGTATTTCTGACACTGTGCTCTTCCTTTTCCTGTTCCTGGGTTCCTGCTGGAGACAGGGGCTCTTTCTGGTGTGCTTCCAGGAGCAGTACTAATCCTGCTCCAGGCGAAGCAGACTGGCTCCAGAGCAGCACCTCTCCCACTTGCAAAGTCCTGATGATCTGGAGTGTCTCAGACCCATCTAGGCTCACCCCAGATCTGCATCTCTGTACTCACAAAGGTCTGAATCCAAGGGAAGCAGAAAGACAGGAGCATTTATCTCTAGATGTGGGATATTACTTCTGTGGGGGGCAGTATTACTTATGATTACCTCACGACAGAGTGGAAGTCACAAAACACAGTGGAAGTCACAGACTTTTGCAAAGGCAGGTTGCAGCCTTTATGAAAGGTGGTTTCTCCTTGGCTCCATCAGTCATCCACCCCAGAAAGAACAAGGATGTCTTAGCTGTCAAGGTGGCGGGTTCTTTCTGCTACAAAGGAAGATGCTTTATGCCTGGGTCCTTCTGAACTGGGACTTAAAACATTTTGAAAGCTTGAATTACATCTCAGAAGATATTTCTTCATTCAAGCAGATCACAAAAGGAAATGGGAAAAAAGTACTAGGAAGGAATTTTTTTGGATGTCTGAACAGATGAAAGAGCTACATCCCAAGGAGACAACAGGATACAGTAGATTCTTTTCCCTTCTTGGGTCACATGCTGGCACAATAGTTAGCGCATATCATCTTGAAAAGTGATGAAATTTCTAATAAAACAGCTTTCTCTGTACTTCTTGTTCTCTCCACATTTTCAGAAGGTAAGTTACCGTTTGATTTTTTTTACAGTCTAGCTAATTGTTTGATTTCTCACTCCTCTCAGAGCTAGCTAGAGATTATCCAGGAACTTTTCCAGCTTGCCCACAACCTCTTGTTGGCTCTCAGTTGCATTGTTTCCTCCTAATGACATTTACCTATACAAAACCTGGTATAGTATTGACTTTAAAGGCATTTTCCCCACTCTCTCTTCCTGTGATGGAAAACTCAGCTTTTAAGGAGGCTTGGTGACTAGCTTATCCTTGAAGGTGAAAAGTCTACCGCACATTTCTACTTTTTTTACTTCTCACTAACTGTCTCTCTCTACTTTGACCCCTGTATTAAATCAAAATGACTAAATGTATAATGCAAATCATCAGATCACTGGGATGTTTTGTATTTGCCATACAAGCCTGGAATTTAGTCATGACAGTGGTCTTGGACCAGGATGATTTTACAAAAGATGTTTGGAAACTTTGACCTGTAGTCTAGAGAACTGCAAAACGTTGGCACTGATTTGGTTTGCTTTCCATTGTAAAACTCTTTTGATACCTTAGATGCTGTTAAAATGATAGCCCTTCATCTCCTGGCTCTCTTCTGTCTTAGGCCAGAACATTTATTTTCATATAAATAATAATATAAATATAAATATATTTCATCATTGGTTTAACGTTTGAATTTCATATACAGCACAGTTTATAGCAAAACATAAAATATTTCCATTCTATTTGACAACTTCTGTGTCTGCCCATACCCAGATACCAGCTATTCCTACTTACTCTCAGCAGAGGAAGCTCTCTCTGATGCTGAGAACCAGAACTCTATACTGCTAAAATTGAAACTGAAGCCTTTATCACAACTGTTGCCAACATTTTGTACTAGACAAAGTTTCAAACTGAAAAGCATTGGGCAGATTTTAGATGGCTGGATTACAGTTGTTTTTAAATCCACAGTTTTTATTAAAGGAGAAAAATAAGCAAACTGTTACATGCTTTGCTGTCCGTAATGCCATATTTTGTGTCACCACTTATATTGGTGCATCTCATAGCAGTGAGAAAGGTATATTTTTTAAGTGATCTGAATAAGTCAGCCTTCAGTAAGCATGAATATATTCAGTGCTGAAGAACAATATTTCTTAAACCAGCTGTTCCCTCCTTTATTTTATATAGATTTTTTTTGTGTCATGTACTAACATGAAATTTTATAGAAATATATTTCTAAAGAATTTTAAAAATATAGAAATTCTTACCTCTCCTTCCCTTAATAAATGAATGTGAGCTGTATTTCAATGTGTGTGAGAGAACAAAGACTGACTGTCCCCTCAAGGCATTTGGTAAGATAAGAAATAACCTTAAGGCAATATTGTGACTTTTGCAACTATTGCTGTTTTGGAGATGTAGGGTAACGAAGTCCATTCCTTCAGTTTTAGCTGCCAGAGGCAATCTGTCCACAGAGGACAGAGCTTATGTTTCACATTTCTTGTCTTTCATGGATAATGTTAGAAGTAAGAATTATTTGACATATTAAAGGAAATCACATACACATCCCTACAGCTTCATAATTTTAAACTTTTTTTTTTAAATAGGCAAGAAATATTAAGTCAATCACTTAAATATTGAGACATAAAGCTGTTTTCAAACTTGTTGCAGAGGGAGGATGCAATGTCCAAATTCCACCCCATCAACTGGGTTATGGGGAAAATGCGGTGGACTCAGCAGTACCATGAGCTCTGCAGATGTAAAAACTGCCATTAAAAAGAGAGAAAGCCTGACCAAGTACTTAACCTTTGGGAAAAGTATAAAAAATTACTGTCTTACTAAGGAAGTATTTCAAGGTTAGATCCCACAGCACTCTCAAAGAAGGTCCTGCTGTAAGGCAATTATGAGCCTGGAATATGACCAAATCCAACACTGCATACACTGTACATGGAAATTAAAATAGCTGGGATAAAAAATTGTCTTAATGTTACTAGATTTATCGCAAAGAAGAAGAGTCAAATAGTTTGAAATATAAAAGTACATTGGGACAGAAATAAAAATTTGTAATTGTAAAGTATAAATGTTCTTTCTTATTCTGCTAGCAAATGCTTTCCAATACTTCAGCATTTTCAGCTGAACCCAAAATCATGGGGGAATTCATTGACAAGAATTATTCTCAGGGTTGAAAACATGGAGTAAAATTGTGCCTAGAACACAACATTAACCATTACAGGCTCCCTGGGCAAACTCTCTATGGATTTCTGAGACTATGAGACAAACTGAAAGTGAGGTGGCACTGAATTCCTTCTCTGCATCACTGTGAGCCCCCTGTAGTGGGAAGCTGGCCCAGTGTTTTCAGAGAATGTGTAATAAAAGAGCATAATTCTCTCTACAGGGTTTATTAGTCACTTGCCACTAGTTTCCTGCTTGAGAAAAAACACTGTGTAGTTTGGGTGTAGCCTGATAATTACTTTTCTCTTTTACTCAGTCTTCCAAGTCTTAAAATAAACGCAAATGAGATGAAGTGGGTCAATAAATTCCCAAATATTCACTGAAGCAGGAAATGTAATCTCATGGAATCCTGATTGCTCAAGAGACTTCTAAAAAAGGGTGGATGCTGTGCATACCTGTAGAGGCTGTAAGACAAAAAGACAAATGAAATTTGCTTTCATCTCACTCACTAGGATTTGTTCATTTTTTTTTATTGCTGGTGTATAAATGTGACAATAGCATGAATTATTTCTGCAGACACAGGGAACCACTAGAACTAGTATTCCAACAGATTCGTATAATGTTGCAGACAAGGCACAAAGTTCTAGTATTACTTAAGTCACAGCTTAATGAATTTGACATACAGCAAACATCCTTTCAGGAGCACCAAAAAAATTAAACATCTTAAAAATACTGGCTACCTGTTTTGTCGTGATGAGAAGACCAAATATGCTGCACTTGAAATTACTAGAATTTCTTGATTAGGTGATGATGATTTCAAATACTGGGTTTAAGGATTTCCTGGCCAAGAACAGTGGTCCGAATTTTACTTAAACTGTTGTCTGTTGGCTAAGTTGGGCTGTGAAAAGACTAGAAAACTTAATAAGCTTAGTTTACACAGAAACAGAATTTCAGCATAAGGAGTGAGAAGGGATATTGTTCAGTTAGTGTCTCATGAGTGGCATAATCAAGAAATATGAGTCTCTGTACTCTTTCCAAAGGCACCAAAATTTGCATCATGATTGTGTGCATATTTCTCCACACGATGCAGGCATTCGTGTGACACGTTGTCAGTCTGGAATAAATTGACTCACATAATACCAATACAGTATTTTGCAACCCAGGACCACTAGGGATTAAAGAACAGAAGTCTGTGCATGTGGAACTTCTGAATACCTGCAGTGATGAAAGACTGGCTACAGCAATCTCTATTTCTGCAAGGAGTCTGTCTGTCTCCCTGTCTAATGCATTCCCAGGATTTAAACTGCAGTTCCTGCTTCAGCAGCCCTCAACAAGTTACAAGAGCCAAGTACACCCACTTCTGATTATATTCTAGTGTTGTTATATCATCTATCTTTTAGTCATCTTTTTCAACTGGAATTATTTTTACAGTTATCTCAAGAGTCCCTTCCCTTCCCTTCCCTTCCCTTCCCTTTCTATTTTGCTCTGTGTCCTCTCCCCTCCCCTCCCTTCCCCACTGATTTTCTGAATTTTGCATAGCATTAAAACACGTTTAAGTTTCCAAAGGACACACCAAAAAAAGAAAAAAATGGAATGCATTTTGTTGAACCTAGGATCCATCATAATAATGTCTTAGTTCCTGTTATCAAAAAGAAA
Organism: Oriolus oriolus; assembly: GCA_013400235.1. Classification (NCBI taxonomy): domain Eukaryota; kingdom Metazoa; phylum Chordata; class Aves; order Passeriformes; family Corvidae; genus Oriolus; species Oriolus oriolus. Next base: position 246,507 of record VXBT01002931.1, read on the forward strand.
GTAAAAACCATAATTGGATGAAAATTCTCACAGTGTCAAAATTTTGACATTTGGGGCACTATTTTTTTGTCTGTTTGGTAACACAAAGTGCTGCTTTCTCTTCACAGTGGTAAATTTAAAATTATCTCATTTGCTGCTGTCTGTTTGAACTTTTCATTTCTCACCTTTCCTGTCAATCAGGGAATATAGAAAGGGAAATAACTTCTTGGTGATTGGACACACATAGCTTTAATCATCTGTCAGTTCCTGTAAATTAGCAGAAAGAACAGTCAAAGGCTTAGTTCAAAAACTATAACCAAAGTGTCTAAAGCTAGCCAGGTTTCTCTGATTGCTGGATTTAATAGAAAAAGAAAAAAAAAAGATTAAAAGTCAAAGTAAAATACACTGGATATCCAAAAATGTTAAATACATAAGGGAGAATTATAATGATCCTGCATGTAAAAGAGTATCTATAACCTAATGGTTAATTAGACTTTGGAGAACATGATGTGTGCAGAAATTTGGTCAAATGGAGAACATAACAAATTATTTCCTCTACCTAGGGTTTTTGAAAGTAGGTCTCATCAGTCCCATAAGCTGCATTCTCACACTGGATACCCTCTCTGAGGCTGCCTGAGGCCACTCATTTCCATCTTCTTACCACCAGTCTAAGAAAAGAATTAAGAAAAACAGCTTGACAGAGATAGTGTTTGAGATAGGTGAGGCTTTCTGTGTACTCACTACTGTTAACTCCATAAATACATCTCTCTCTAAAACACGGTCAGGAAACCAGAAGAAGGAGAGGTCACCTGCCATGCCTTGCTGCTGATGTTTCCTGACTCTCTTGGATTTTGTCATCTTGCTTGTTCCATCGTGGCTGCAGAGCTCTGCTAGTGCTGGTGACAATGAGGTGAGTCAGGGAGCAGTTTTTCTCTGTTGCCAAGCTATTGACAGCAGTAGCTTATTTTATTTTGGCAGCTCCTTCTCCACTTCTGAAGGCCTTTTTTCTTCTCTTGTTTATGCAACGTTTACTTCCCTTTCATATTCTATAAATATTTGCTCATATCATTGTTTATATCAATTTTTGTGCCAAGTGTTTACAAAGTTAGATTTGTTGCCTCTTTTCAGTCCGTAAAATATCAGTGTCATTGTTAAAGGAATTCAAATAATTTTCCTAAGGGATCTATAATTTTTTAAAAGTTTTTCATTCATGTCAGGAAATAAATTTCAAGTCAAAAGACAATTAAATGAATCCTGACAATACATTTAAATGTTTTTCTTTGATGGGTAAATCCCAAGGAATTTGATGAGAAACAAATAAAGGTAGTTATGAATTGTAGCTCCATTCTCTTTACAGAATAAAAAGAATGCAAATTAAGAGGCAGAGGCAGTCAGGAACAAAATATATCACTGCATCAGCAGCAGAGAAATTTATCTTCATTCTTCCAAGTATATTCATATCTTTTCCCCATTGCTTTACTGCTCCTCCGTGGATCAGTGGAAACATTAGAACTGATTTTTCCTCTTGAGGCATTGACAGAAGTAGTAATAAGATGCAATTCTGATAATGTCAGTGATTGACAAAACACAAAAATCATGGAAGTATAGTTAAGATAGGGCCAAGGGCTCTCTGGCATGGAAGTTGCCAAGGTCCCTTACAAGGCATGCATGTAGACATTACTCTGTCTGTCAAACAGGCAGAGATCTTCAGCATCCAGAATGTTTAACAAGACAATGTAATGATTTTATGGGATGCAGACAAAGTGAAGCAGGTGCAGTTTGTTCAGTCAGAATATTTACACGCTTACTAAATAAACATCTGCAAAGTTTTTATCTGCTTTAAAAGGTTCAAAGGATGAAATGAGTGGCAGAATGTAGTTGAGGCTCGTTGTAGTTTTATTATTTCAGAGCAATCAGGATGGCAAATTCCAGACCCCTGGAACTTTGTTGTAAACACTTAGTCATAAATATTTTCAAATAAGTCAAAATGTTTTCACACACCTGATGCACTGATTTTTGTGGCACTCTGAGGAGAAAGGAAGAACACTACAGCTATTTCCCCAGTAGCTGCATGCACTTACACACTGCATGTCACCAAGCCTGACTGGGTGTGACCACAATTGTAACTGGTAAAAATAAATGTGAAACGAAACATTTTGTGCGGGGAAAAAAAATCAGTAGTCAATGATGTTTCATTATATTATTGGGGAAACAACACTTGTTAAGGCAAAGTAGAGAAGTTGTTGTTGTACAAACAGTGATCAGAGGGGAGAAAAGTCCGAAGGCAAAGACTCTTGGTAACAGTTCTACCACATCAATCTCTACCAAACAATTATGCAGGTTATTACTTTATAGACATATTGATAAGACAGCAAAAGCAGACACTATTCCATATGCTATCAGCATGTGGAAAGATTTTTAGAATCAGATATTATGAACCTCTAAACTGTTCAAGTTTCTTTATTAAATGATCAGCAATTTTGATCAAAAGTAACACACAGAAAGGAAGAAGAAGATTATTCTTAACAGTAATATGCATTTTATAAATGTGTAGCTTAATTAAGCAGAAAAAGTTATCAATAAGCATTTAAGGAAACATTAAAAACACATAAATAATCAAAATCTGTTTACAATTTACAGATAATTTCCTTGAAATATGTACACAATTTGTAATTCTGTCTAGCAGTCAAACTTTGCAACTGTGATTTTCTCCATAAAATATTTATGTGTAATTGCAAATGGTGGATAATTTTTTCAATCATCACAGCTTATTAGACACAGCTTAGTAACACTGCCACTGAATTCAGTAGATTTGATACAGTTCTAAGATATTGATTAGACTCCAGCAGTTAATTACATTTAATGTGGAGGGGGTTCCATGTATTCGGTTTATCTTGTTTATTTTATTTCACTTCATTTCACTTTATTATATTTTCAACTCTATTATTCTATTCTATTCCATTCTACTCTATTCTATTAATTTTCTGCTTTATTTTATTGATTTAACTGATTAATAGTTGCAAGTAGGCTCAGATTTTGGCATCTAAAACCTTCCATTTACCTTGGCCATATTACATCTTACCAGTTTCATGGGCAAACCACAACTGTGACTTGCACATTTCTCGACAACAGGTGCTTTTCATTCATTTTCTTGATATTCATAAAAAGAGCTAAAATCTTTTATTCTTTTAGCCAACTTCAGGGCCTACCTTTCTTCAAGTTACAGAATCAAGGGAGTTTTAGGATTCAATATGACAAGTGTTGCAAGATTTTTAGTATTATTTAATTAAGATTAAATGTTTGGTGCTCAGCAAGCACTTGAGTAACTGCTCCATATAGAATTTATTATGCTTTTTGAGAGCAAACTCCCCCGTTCTGGGCAGAGACACTTGGAGATCTCTCCAGAGGCAGGAAACACAGCAGGTAAGGAAGAGGAGAGGTGGGGGAAGACACAGTCCCTCCTCCAGAAGCCCTCTAGCCAGGGGAGCTGTAGGAGTGGTGTGCAAAGAAGAGTCGTTCCCTGAGTTTTGACGTGCACGCTCTTTCCCTCATCCCTCTTTCCCTCATATGTCAGCTGTGCCTGGAGTGGTGGCTGCTCTTTGATCCCTGAGATGGGTCCAGATAGTGATGTGTACACCAGGTGCAGGACAGGAAGCATTGGTGGCAAAAGGGAGTGGATACCAAGCGGAGTGGCTATCCAGATTTGTGCTATATCCCTGCAGGGACTCAGTGAGGGCTTTGACAGGAGTTAGGTGATATCCACCTGCGTGGTTCTGCAGAGAGCAGTACAACTGCAGGATGTCACCTACAGCTTCAGACCTCTCAGCATCTGAAGCTGCATTATTTTTATTTATTTTTAAGTTTATTTTTATTCTCACAAGTTTTTCATTTCATTGCAATTAGAAAAAGGATGCAGGTGTTTAAGATTTGGAGTTGCAAGGACAGTAGCATTCTTTAAAGTTGTTAGCATTTTCTCTTGATCATTTTCCCTGTTAGCATAAAGGGAAAAGAAGGAAATGGATTCAGTCACAGTACTTCTCAATAGTGTAACTACATCTCTCCTCCTGGCAGCTTGCACCAATACAACATAGTTCATGGGCAGTTACTTTGATGGACTGTGCCCCTGTGACATTGGACAAGAGCAGTAATGACAGGCAGTAAGTCCATCAAAAGGATTCACATTGGAAAAGCTGCAGACCTTGTTAGAGGGTGACCTATGTGTGATGACATGAAAATTAATTTTCTCTTTTGTAATTTTTTTCCATTTCGTTAGCAGATTAGTCTTAATTAAACACTAGCTGTTAGATCAAAGGGAACTAGATCAAAGAAGGAAAAAGCCCAATACATTTATGCTAAAGTATTTGGCATGATACTTTCCCAAAAAGCATGTGAAAAGTGTCATCTGACCATACACTTGTAGCCAGAGGCTGAAAAGTAGGAGCCTTGTCTTTATAGCTAGAGTCCTGCAGATTACCTGTTTGTTTTTTTTTCAGGTCATACAAACATCACTTTCAGGACTGTCTCAGATAAAGGTATCCACTTATTGACAATCAACCTGGAAGTGGTGCCCAGCTTCAATAATAAATACAAAATAGTTTTGCCCATGCTTCAAATAATCATCACTTGCTTTAGGAAGCAAGTGAATTTGAAGATGATTAAGTAGAAATCTGCTCAAGTTTTAAGAAGGATTTGACAAGAGAAGCAATTTTCCTCTGAGCTTGTATTCAGCTTTGAATCTCACTAGAACAGAGTTTTCATTTCACAGGCAGTCACTCACTGCACACCTGAGCTTTAAAATTTAATGAATGCATCCTTTGCAGGAGATTCTGGCAATAGCTCAGATATATTAGTAAGTGCAATGATGTCAATCAAAAAAAGGAAAAAAGAAGTGCAAGCAGTGTCTTTCATTGTTATGATTGTATTGATAGTTTCAAAGCTTCTGTGTTTTGAATTCTGGAACTCTTCTCTCTCTCTGGAACAAAATATAAAAAAACATTAAAAAAAAGAAGCATATTAATTAATATAATTGGTATAATTAGGAAAATAATAGTTCTATCTAATCAATAGTGTATTAATGAATATACATATTTTAGGGAAAGTGCTTTCAAATTAAAATAGCTGATGCTAATTTTCATTTAGCTCCTCTAAAAGGTAGCCACACTCACACATGTAACAAGTTCAGCTTCTGTTAGGGTTCCAATTAACACCTATACATTGCACCACTAGGATTTACAAACATGCTGGGGGCAAGGCAAGGGGTAACCTCATGAATAAAGTACAGCTGTTGGAAATGGGCTCAGCTGCTGGGAATAAAAGAGCAGGAGGAGGCACCTGAAGCTTTGCAGAGAGCGAGGAAGCCTTAGAGAGGTGGATGGTGTGGATTCTATGAGCAACACTGTTGTGTGACTGGTGTCAGGGAGACTGCTGGCCTGTGTTCAGAAGCTGCCCTCCGTGTTGGAGAAGCTTTTCTGGAGGCCAGAGGCTGTCCCAGGCACAGCTGAGGGGCTTCAGCCCAGTGTGGGATGGTACTGGTACGTTGCTTTCTGAAAATTTTTGGTATATGAATGTGCATGTAAACCTTTCTTATAACTTTATCAAAATACTCCTTGCATATCCTGTTGATTCAGACATTTTTGTGTTATGCTGGGAACTGACAGAACAAAATACAAGTATCCTTGTGAGAATTGCTGTATAGGATGTGTGAAGCCATTTCAAGTGCTGCGTCTATCTGAAATTCCTGATTCTCTTGATCAGAGATAGCTGAAATTAAGTTGTTTCTATTCTCTCTTTGAAGTTAGGATGACAAAGGCCATACAGTTTTTAAAGGCTGAGTTTTATTAAGGTACTCTGACTAAGAATGTGGAGCTGCTATGAAAATGGACCAACACAAGTCATCTAACCTAGAGTTATCTTTCCCACTGTATCCTTGCACAATGGATGATTTTCTTAGATCCCACTAAACTCTGTGGTCCCTTGTGTTCTCCTTGGACAGGCTGGTCTCTAACATATCTGGGTTTTAGGTATATATCTTCTCTCTTCTGCTTCTGAAATGTCAGTCTGTGGTGTAGATTCCCTGCTCCTTTGGCCTCTCCTCAGCCTGCTGCCTGACCCTGTGCCAGCAGAGGAGGTGCAGCCCCTCTGGAGAGCGAGCCCTGTCCTTCACTCCTGGGGTTGTGCCTGGCTGGGAGTAAAGCAGCCTGTACCTTCCATCACAACACCTGTGACATGCAACTACATGCAGATGGAGGGGAAAAGCAGTATTAAGATGAATTGGTTTGTTTGTTTGTTTGTTTTTGTTTTGATCATCTGTATTTTATTTATTTACATTCTAGTAACCTTTATCATCTTCTGGATCTCACGTCTGCTTGCAAATACTGGAAACTCTTATTTTTTGTTTTCCATGTTTTTCCATGTTGCCTGCTCTCCTCTACCATTATAGTCCTGTGTTAAAACTAATAACTGGAATGGAAAGTATAGGAGACATAACTTGTAACTATAAAGTTGCCTTATATTATGAGACTTGTAAGCTTGATTTAATTTCTTTATCAGAAGCACTAAGCACTCTTGTTCTTGCCACGACACTTTTTATTAGGACTTTGAAGATGATACTGATAATTAGTGCAAATGTGTGCCTGCTGGAAGTATGAATGAAGAACTTAGCCTGGAAGTCTCCTAAACTAAGCAAACTGGAAACCAATCAATTATTCCTAAGTAGGAAGACAACTACTTTGCGTAAGAAAAGATTAAGGTAAAACGTAATTGTTGCTTTTATAAGCCAGGATGATTCATTATTTTGTATCTCATAAGGCTTTATTCCTAATTACAAAGAAGGCTACATGTCAGATCCACAAACCAAATTACTCCTACAGTTGTTCTGTTAAGTCACATGCAGCATCCTCTCTGTACAGAGTATGTGCTGAATGAGCTCTTCCCAGACATTTCCTATCACCAGTACTACGTAAAAATTTAATTTTGTGTTCTGTCTTTTAATAATAGTGCAGTCGGGTTCTTTGTGCGTGTTTTAGGACTAAGCACTGAATGCCAGCAGTTCCTTAGCTCATACATAGATTTCTTGTTTTACTTACATTATTTAGGAGTAGACTTATCTGTTACATACCTGAATACCAGATATTGTTGACTGCAACTAGCCTGTGGAAGTTTAAATATAGGATTATCAACACATAGCATATCTGAATGCAAATAGTATTTATGGGGAGAATGAAACCTAATTCCATTATTTCTTCATAATGCAAATATTGGTTTGGGAAGTACAGCAAGTAGACTCCAAGAAAGCTTGCATGGATATACTTGTTATTTAATTTCAGCTAGCATGTGATAATTGAGAGCTGGTGCATATCAGGAGTACATTTTGCACCTGTAATTTATCTATAAATCCACTGACATAACAATATTATTAATCTAAATATTGAGCAGTACTCTTGCTTTTAGACTTCTGACATTCTTGGGACTACTGCTGCTTGCTTTGCCCTATCTGAAAATTGTGCTGAAAGCTAGTCTGTTTCAAGTCATTTTGTTATACATCTTCATTTATCTCTATTATCTTGCCTAGTTTTTTGTCTTTATTAATACATGACACACTAGAGCACCTTTCAGTGCTGATTTATATTAGTGTCACAAAAATTGCAGCCTGCAAAAAGGAAATTCCTTCCCTCAGGAGGATGATAAATATCTACTTAAGCCTGTAATGACATTAAATGTTAATGTTTTCCTGAAATGAATCAGACAGAAGAGGTGTTTAAAGGAAGTGTGACCCAGAAAGCACAACCAATTGAAACCAAAGTCTCTTAATGCACTTCTTCAGGTATCCCTCAGTGTGAAGGATGCTTAAATGTACCAAGCCACTTCAGAAAGAAAAGTGGCGGTACTTGTGCACTAATAGCAGTAGAGAGTCTCTTGAAGGAACAGTGAATTTGGAGGGGTTTGTAATATACCTAAGATTTGACAAGAAAGAAAGCTGGAAGAAAGGTCATGAAATCAGGGGATTTTAAGGAAAGACAGGTTTCATATAGGATAGTGGACTCCTTGGTTTATTATGCTATGCCTTGTAATACTATTAACCTCTTTTGAAGAGGTCTTAGTGATCAAAATGGGTTTTCAGTTTTCCATGAAGCTAAATTTTATAATAAACAGAGTCTCCAGAGGCCTTCAAATGTCCCTGAATACATAGTGAAAAAGATGTAGGTTATTTCGTGCTGCTTTGAGGAAGAAGTTTCTTGTGAGGGAGTTAAAAAGAAATATGAAATTTAATATCTGAATAATTTAGGGGTTGTGCCAGCTGGCTGGTCTGCTGATGGTGACTAATATATCCCTCAAGAGAGTTGTAGCATCTCCATTGTTTTGGGTTTTTTAAAATGGGTATGAACAGTAGGATGTGAGTAACCATGACTTCTCTGTCAGAGAATATTGATATCTTGAGCATCCCTGAGAAAACATGGAGATTTCAGATTTCTCCTAGCAGGTGTCTCTGTGGGGACAGAGGTCTTAGGACCTTATGATATTTTGATATTTACCTATGTAGATGCTTAAGACTAACTTTCTTGATCCTCTTAAGAATTGCCCCACCTGGCAACTGTTTAAAACATGAAAAAACCCAGTTTCTAAAGCTGTGGTGTGTAGCAGGCTTAGGGGGAATTCAGAGATGCAGCAGCAAGCAAGTCCAGTGAGAGAATGAATGCTTTATTATCTTTTACAATACCAAACATAAGTGGAAAAACAACAGGTGTGAGATTATTTACAAAGACCTATCCTTACTGTTTACATAGCTCGCATAGCAAAGCAAAATTTCCCACAGAATTGGTGAAGGAGATGGAAAATTCCTCTGACCAACAGCTTTTCAGTATCCACAGTGGTGGCTAGATTTTTCAGGGTTACCTGCCTTAATTGTACATTATAGCGGATTCGTTCACTGTCATAATGCACTGGCATAAATGCTTTTACTGTTTTGATTCTGTGAACTAAAAGGTAGTCTTCAGCTTTGCTGTAATGTGTGTTGGATTTTTGTTTTTTGGGTTTTTTTTTGTTTTTTTTTTCTGTGAAACCACTCTGGGGAAGGAGCTACAGGCCCAGCAGGTAATCTTCCTCTGAGGAAATTCTGGTAATGTAGCTCTTGCATGAGAGCTGGGCACTGCTGGGCTAAATGTTTTGACAGATGTGATTACAAGAAGGGATATAGGATGAAGTTGTACCATTGCTGTCAGTAAAGTCTTAACTTGAGGCATTTAAAATGCTCATTAAAATTCTCAGAACTTATAAAAATTCCTAAATAACTGAGCTGTGATGGTAAGTTTGAAATGAACCTACAATGGCTTCAGGACAGAGGCAGCATTATAAAGCAATGAACTGTGACTATATCCTGCTCTCCCTGAATGAGAAGTGCTGGAGAAATGCTTACTCTGCTCTTTCTGCATGTTCTCTGTATTCAAGTTTTTGTCACATTATATGTTAATTGAACATCTTAGGTGCAAGTAATTGCAGTGTTTGCATGAAAAATGCTGTTTGCAAACTTTATTTTTGCTAAGCTGTATCTGTTACTCTGTTGCGCTTTAGGCCTGTCCTCCAGAAACAAATGGGCTGCTTTGGAAGGTCTCTGGACTGATGTGACTCCATGCAGCAGAGGCTGATTTTTAGCTTTGTTTCCTCTTGGTATTTTAGAATATGTAAGCTGTGGAAAAGAAAGATCATTCTGCTTCAAAGGGCAGGGGGATTGGGCCAGCTCAGCCCTCTTCTGAGAGTATCACCTTAGGAGGAGACCAGCAGGGAACCTGGTAAGGAAGAGAGGCTGCTTGGGTCAGGCAGTGATGGGATATATCTGTACAAGGGCAGGGAGCTTTGGCCTGGGGCTGGACACCTCTGAGTTAATGAAATTCTCCGAGAAGTCACAATACAATCCAGTCAAGCACTGTGGCTCCTGCTTAAAAGTGGCAAGTCAGAGATTCAAGAGCCTGGAGAAAACAGGACAACTGAACAGCAATTATCTGACAAGGATTTTAAGTGCCGTCATAGTTGGGCCATCAAACTGCCCAAGAGAGCTCTATCCAAGAGGGAGGTGGAGGAAAGAATTGGTTAAACACAGCTGAGGAGAGTGAGAAATTACAGAAAAGGAAGGACTAAAGGCTGTTCAGCACCAGGTATGATTATTCCTAGCTTCAAAAGCCTTGACTAGGGAGGACTTTTTATTGACACAAATAGATGGCCAAATCTAAACTCAGAATTGAGGTGATTTATGACTTGCCATTAGATCTGCTGGTGGTAGATAGCCATCTTGAGGGCAGAAACTGGCTACAACCTTCTTCTAATACTAACAATAACTTCCACTAGCTTTGACCAATATTTTCAGATAAATACGCAGCTCTGTTTACCTTCATTCTGCTAAATGACTCCATTGCTAATGAAAATATGTACTATTACAAAACAAACTAAAACTGAACAGGACTCTTATCAGCTCTTTAAACACAATGTAAAGCTTCCCATTCTCCATTCTTAAAACCAAAGAATGAAATTCCTGCACCAAGTGCTACTGGAGGGGAAACAAATACTTATGGAAGTGTGTGCTCTACAGCCTAGATAAACTCTTCTTTTGCACTGTTTTTGCCTGAAGCACTCCTTGGTAATGACTTACCTTGAGGCTTTTCTTCTCTCTAGAGTAAGACTCTTGGAGCAAAACTGTAACTATTAGAAGATAAAACAAAGCTTTCTAACTTTGGAGCTTCTAAGGCTTCTTCATTACTCTGTATATTTGTGATGCATTTTTAAAATGCAAGGCAGAAAGGCTAAATACGAACCAGAAAAATACTCCCTATTTAATTCAAGTACTTCTAGAGGGACCAGCACATAATGTTATGAAAGTTATGAATCTCAAAATATACAGACCTGTGTTAATGCACAGTAAAAAAATTCCCTTGAAAATACAGGATGATGCTTCTTTGGGCATCATACACTTACTGTGTTGCAAAAAGAAAGAAATTTGGGGTGGTTTATTCATGTCATGTTATCTGTTGCATAGTAGTAAAGCTAACTGGGGTAAATGGAGGACATGGAATTAAAATTTTTAGCATAGGTAACATAAAATTAAAAACAACTCCATAAAGCTCTGTTCCCCTGTCTCCATATGACAAATGTCAAAGAAACTTAAACACTTGAGACCCACCCTATCTTTATGGATGGTGAGGGTTCGGTTTGCCACGACACACAACAAGCTCTGAAGTTGTGTAGCTCTTAGTGTATGTAGCATGCCTCTATAATTCAAAGAAAAAGATTGCTCCTGTTCATACGTGGATTGTGTGTAGGGGAATGTCTGCTCTTGGATTTGAGATGTTCTAACGAGAAGTCTTTTCATTAAGAACTCTTAATGAGCCATCGTTTTGCGTGTGTGTGTGCATGCGGAAATGAAAGATATGGGGGTCAAAATCCCCTAGGACAGAAGTACAGGGGAGTAAAAAGCCTCAACAAGCGTATAAAATCTTCAACTCACACTAGAGCATACATCTGTATTACATTTTTCTCTTGAATATAGTCATTCAGTACTATCAAACATAGAGAGCAAAATCATACTCAGTTCTTTGTGTTTTACAAAGAATTGTAAGAATAACTCCCAGAGTTTCTAACTTACTCTAAGGACATCTTAAATCATTTAACAATGAGGTCCTGAATTTGTGTGTGGCTTTGCCTGATGAGACACCTGCAGTCATGTGGAGGTCATTTCTAGGTCCTTAACAGGACACTGAGCCTTATTAATGTCACTTAACATCACTGTGGAGAGAGATTTATTGTGCTTTTCTGAAGAGTATCTGGAGTTAAATTTAATTCAAAAAAGAATGGTAATTTTTTTGGGTGTTTTTTGTTTTTTTTTTTTTTTTTTTTTTACGTTTTCTTTGCAACTTCAGTTGCAAGGTTTTGCTTCCATGAATCTCCTATACTTTGATCTTCAATTATGGATTTCTTTTATTACAAGTTTGTAGGTGTCCATGGCTGCAAACATGAACTAGTGAAAAATGCCATTAAGTTTTTTAGCACCATACTCCTGCTCATCTGGAATCTTGAGTACTTTTAAGAGACACTGGTTGCTTATCTCCACCTTGAGGTTTATTTAATTTTCATCTAAGTGGTCCCTTTAATGACAACACATGTTATTCCAATTACATAAACATCTAGTTAAAAAACTAACAATGTGCAGGAAAACATACAAATTCCTCGAATACAGTTAGCTTTGTGTAAAAACTTTTGAGGCCTGTGATATAGAAAAAGGACACAAATAAGCTGCTGGTACATAAGGATGAAAGAAAATGGAGCTAATTACTTTGCATGTGCTTGCTAGGGCCTGTAGAAAAAATAACTAAACTTGAGGGTGAGAGGAAGCACATGTGCCTGGTAACATATAGCACAGCAAGCATAAAAAAAATGGAAGACTGTGTTGCCTGCTGTGTGTAGACTTGCAGTTCTTACTGCCTCTGCTCCAGCTGTGTGTTTCTCACTACTTTGGTTTGTTCTTTAAGCCAAACTCCAGCCTGTCCCTACACTAGTGTGAAGGCTATAGTTTTTTGGGGTACAAATTCATAGCACTGGAAGTTATCACTTATAAAATATGACAGGAACTGTTATCAGTTCCTTATGAATGCTAAAGGAAGGAAAGACTTCTGACAGTGTTCACTCCAGGTCTTTGTAACATGTTGTGCATTTGCATAAGAGGATCCACAGATTTTTGATTCATCACATATGGTGCATGTCTTGAAGCTGTTAATGACACATTTATGTATATATTTTAAAACATGATAGCATGTATTCTTGTCACTCAGCACTTGAGATCCAAATACACTGTTGTATGTATTCATGTTCTTCTAATTTTTGTACTTTTTTATCTACAGGGTTTGCCTGACCACATGCCTTGGGATTGGGGTCTTTTGAAATGCTTTTCATCCTCCTGAGCTCTGCCAATACCTGTGTCTGCCTCCTCTTTTATTGCTGGTGCTTTCCAGGCCTGCTTATTTGTGCTGTCAAGAGAACAAAAGCTGCAGTAGATCATACAGGTCTCATTTCAGGTCTCTCCCTCTTCCTTCACAGCTCTTAATGAGCTCACAGAATGCCTGAAGGGGTCAGACCAAAAGCCCACCTAGCTTTGTGTTTGGGTTGACTGGAGATACTATTTAGAGAGAATGTGGCCTATTTCCCTCATATTCCCTACAGCATCCAGAATTACTGCATTAAGGATGGTAAACAGCGCACCTTTAAAGTTTCTTGTGGAAACTCCTCAACTTCCTGTGGCAGAGAACTTGAAAAAGTAATAAGGATATAAATTCCTTTTAAGCTGCACATTTCTTCTAGTATTGTAGGATTTGGTGAATGTTTATTATGCAGCTTGTCTAATGCATTTATAAACTTGTAAGCCACAATCATATCAATCATATTCACTCCTCAGTTTTGTTTTTTTTTTTTTTCTTTTCCAATTGAAGAATTGTCTTTTCAATGTCCCTTCATAAGGAGGAACTCTATCTCCCTGAGCAATTCCCTGTACCTTTAACTGCTCAGTCTTTGGGATATGTAGATCATAACTACATACAGAACTCAATAGGAATAAACAGATTTTGTGTAGTTGTGGTGTTGTCCTGCCTTGTTACCCAAACCCCTCTACTGATGACACCAACCATCTTCTCAGTGGCTGTCAGTGCACACTGACAACTCTGCTCAAATATGTTCAGTTACGACAATGTCTTTTTCCTGAGTGTTAGCTGAACAAGGTATGATTTTATTTTTTCTAGATGCATTCCCAAGTTTTTACCCATCAAAGCCTCCCAGTGATACCCATCAAAGTTTTAGTGGATGTTTTTCCCTATCAGCACAGTACCGTGAGCTTATGTGTAATGCAGGTTGCACTGCACATGCATTTTCTACACATTACAGATGAAGATGCATTCAAGTGGTCCCAGCACCAGTTTTCAGGAAGGTTGTATTTCTGACTTTACTGCCAAAAAAAGTGGCCATTAAGCTCTATCCTTCTCTTGGTATCTTTTAATTGGTTTTCAACTAATGAAAAGGACATCTCTTCCAATTCCGTATTAGGTTCTTTAATAAATCCTTACTGAAGGATTTTTATCCTTGTGCTTTTCTGACACTATTTTAGCCATCTACAAGCTTTGTGAACTTAAATTCTCCTTTATACAAGTCTTACACCTTTTTCAGATGACTATGTTTATCCTTGCTCTCAGTAAGCTTACTCTTTATTGCCAACTTGACCATCCCATCAGGACTGGAAATTGTTCACTGGTCTGTAGCTTAGCTTTCCCTCTAGACTCTCATTTTTATAGGTGACAGTGGTGTTGGTAATCTGTCAGTCCTCTGACACAGAGGCAATCTGTCATGATAGGTGAAGGCACCTTGCTCAGCAATTCTGCAGTTTCCCATCTGATTTCCTTTAGACCTCATTGATAGATGCCATTTGATCCCAAGATCTTACCAGCAGAGCTTATCTATTTAAAACAATTACACAGAATGTACTAGACCACATTAACCTAAATCTTCTGGCCCAGCTACTGCAGAGAATTTGGCTTCTCTGTCAGTCTTTATCAGTGGGTGTCCCTTCTTATACTTTGTCATCAACTCTCTGACTAGTTCCCTGCCTGGTTCCCTGCTTTTGGTGTATTTCAAGAAGTTTGTGCTACCACCACGAGCGTCATTTTCAGATGATTGTTTGAGACCTGTTATTTTACACTTGACCTGTGTGCAGTGCTGTTTGTTGTTTTTTTTTTTTTCTTTTTGAATTTTGGCACATATTTTATCTGCACTTCTAATGAAGTATTCAGCAACCACCAGGTTGTTTTTAGGTGTCTTGCTTTTTGCCTATTGTTCGTTGTTGTTTGGGGGAGGCAGGTTTATTTACATGATTAGCTGCCTTTATTTATAAAACACTGCAACTTATTTCAGATTTCACTTCGATTGTCCTGTCTTGGAACAACATTTACCCTACTGTACTGTGCTTCCTGTTACAGAGTAGCTATCCCATGAGTACCTCTTACACATTATGTTAGCACCCACGCACTACTCAAGCTGCTGCTTTTGATTTGGATACTATTTGAGATCTGTTAGCTGTTCCAGCAGGCAGTCATATGTCACTGGAATGCTTTCCCTCATCATAAGCTGAAATACTCAGTTTCATTAGCATGAGATCTTGAGATCTCTCACTATTACTTCCTGTCTGAAACTTGCAGTTTTTCTTCTCTCTCTTTCTAGTCACTGTTGTCGTCTTGATCAAGTAGCACAGTTCTAATTCTTTTTTAGAACACAACTTCTAACCATGGAGACCTACTGCTCTGCTTCTTGTTTTTCCTGTAAGATGTCTGTGCTCTTGCACTCTATGACACCATTCCCATATGACCCCACTTTGGCACTTGCACATCTGGCTGTGCCATTCTTAAGTTATTAGCCTGATAACTGTCCTACTGATTTATTTACTTTCCCACCAGGGCTTTGAATGCTTGTTATACCAGGGCTGTTGTTCAATACCATACAATTTAATTCTTCCATCCATTTCTCAAGCTTCTAGCACTGACATAAAGCTCTTACAAATTCTGTCCTGGCTTCCTTGCACTGGCACATGCCAGTCAACCGGCATCATGGGTAAGCTAGTCTGCTTTCCTGAATAGCAGCTGAAGCACCTCTGAAAAGGCTGCACCCCCCTTCACAAGCCACATCACAAGTCTGTGAACCAGGTGTTTTGAGTTTCAGTTTTTACCCAGCTTCTAATTTAAATATTTCTTTACAACCTTTTAGTCTTTCCACTAGGATAACTAGTAGGTCTTGCTCTGTTTTTGTGTATGATATAAGCTTTCCTCGTTTTTTTTTTTTTTT
>VXBT01002931.1:262361-347520 GCA_013400235.1 Oriolus oriolus
TTTTTTTTTTTTTCTAAAATGTTTCCCAGTTCTTAACATACCAGTATTTCTGGAGAAGAAATAGGTAAAAGCATTAGATGACATGAGTTTTGTAAAGTCTAGTCAATCTTATGCTCATATTTAGAGGCATTTTTATATTACAAATGAAGAAATTCCAATTGCTACTGAGAGTGAATTGGTACTTGGAAAAGTACCAGCTGGAAAACTACCAGTAGGGAGGAAAAGAAGTAGGACTGAGGTAGAGTATCATGTGATGATGCTTGTTTCCTGAGCCACTGCGAATATACTATGTAGGTGTATACAAAGATTTATGAGTATCTCACATAATATGAGATATAAACAGTTAAAAAAATGGCATTTTAAAATGGCATTACTTGGGAAGGGATAAACTTTTCACAAAGCTCGGTAGACACATAAAACTGGGAACTGCTGTAACTCCAGTTCCAATAGACTCATCTGTACTGTACTGTGCTACAAGCATCATTCAGGATAGTACCTTCCTCCTGCTGCTACTTCAGAAAACAAGCATGTTTTGGGTTATGAAATATTGTTGTCCCCCACCCTCCCATTTTGTCACCACAGACTCAGCTTAAAAGGATCTGAGCTCTGACTGATGTAAGCCTTCTTGCCTTTAAGATTTCACGATGAATTCATTATGAATTGCATCCTTTGGCATAAGAGAGAGATGAATTTGTAATGTATGTATTCTACATACTGCTGAGTCAGGAAAAGAACTCCAGGATGAAAAGGTGTAGAATATCATTTTATGTTAGTGGCTTAGCATGTCAGAGGTGATCAGACACTCTATACAAATACTCTGTTACAAAGCAAAGTGAGGGCAAGGTGTAGTCATTAAATGATAAGTTTCCACCGGGGTATATCTCTTAATAGCAGCTAAAGAACTAATGTTATTTTGTTTGGTTCCAAAACACATATCAAAACAAACTTCAGGTGAAAAATCTTGGAAATACCCTTTGGATCCATGCAGTACAGTTAACAAGGAAGACTTAAACAGAAGCCCATTATACTGAAATTTATTTAAATTCTTGAGCACATTATACTCATAACATTTTAGCACTTCCAAATGAGATGTTTACTATATGTTTCTATAAATTACGCATTCATTGCATAAAACTGCATTCATTTCTCTATCACCATACTATATAAATTATCACAAAAACAGATGAACCAACAAAAGATTCTTGAGTACATGTGACATTGGTGGGCTGAAAATAGCAGTTATAGCTTATCTTCATGGTAAGCAACTCTAAATGAATCCCTCTTGAATTCATTTAATTAAGAAGCTGAAAAGAAAGAAAACATGATTAAATGCTGAAAAATGCATATAAAACATAGCACCAAAATAATTTGAAAAGAATAAACAAGGACTTCAAAACATTTATTTGAAAAGTCATTTGACATTTGTGTAATAATCTCTTAAGTTCTTATATTCCATTTAGTAATAACTTTCATGCTTGCTTAGTAATCAAATAAAGCATGAGTGATTGAAACTTAAATTTGTCTATTTCAAAAAATTAAAAAGCAAAACACTCTTCAAACATCTGTTCTCTTTAATCAAGTTCTGCATCTGCTCTTACTTTAAGTGAAAAATCTCTCCCAGGGGATGTTTCAGGTTTATTTAAAACCATCTTCTTTTACTGCTGAAGTGGCTCGAGAGTTGCTAGAGTATGTAGTGATTGGTGAGGCTCTGTAAGGTTGCAGACTCTTAAATTCTCAGTATTTTAATAAATTAAGAACTTTCCAATGATATTGCTGTTTCTTTACACCTGGAAGGAAACTTTGTATTTCTGAAACGTAGTATGTATTGTGTGTCACACCTTTCTAAATACTTTACCAAGTCCCATAGATTGGGAAATGGGAACACAGAGAGAGAGAGAGAGACTTGTGCATGCCTATAGACTAACTGTAAAAACACAAAAGCAAGGAACTACTGAATGGAGGTACTACCTGTAGCTTTGCCTGGTAGGTCTTTTAACTCCTGGATACACAGTGTGCACTAGCATACATGTTGTAGCAATTTCACCAGTTTATCCATTCATGGCATTAATAAATTAATCATTACAAAACATAAATACAAGTGCCACAAGCTTAAAAGACTGTATCAGTATAAAGATGTTCACTGCTGCAAAAAGCTGACAAGCTTGTTAGGCAAGACATACAAACCAAGGCACAACAGATGGCAACTGGCTGGGTGCTGGAGGGAAAAGGGATTAACGAAAGGGAAAAGCCAGCGAGAACAACTTCATGAAGAGATGAATTGTAGAGGGCTGAGGGGAGAAGTAAGAGACTGCTGAGCACATGCAACTAAAAAGATAACCCAGGTCTAGAATAGATGTGTAAGGCCATGCATAGGAAAGGATCTGAGAGGAGAAGAGAGAGGACTACTAGTAGTGAAAAAGTTTGGAGAGTGGGAAGGGCTGAAGATGACAATAATCAGGGAGGTAGCATTGATAGGCTTAAGAGGTGTAAAAGACTCAATGATATTACAGCAAAGAAATACAAATACAGCAGTGTCATTTCGGATTAACATGCTACTACTATAGCTGTTCACCCTTACTTTCTGTCCATAAGGGAACTGCATCTTTAGCAGTTAAGAGACATGATACAGGATAAGAGAAACACTGAAAGTAGCCAATTTTGCTGGGCACTATGGATCAGAATTTGAGAATGTGAATCCTGGTATTTATCAGAAGTAGATTTACCAATTCATAAACTTAAGGTGAAACAATTTAATTGTGCATGAAATCAATGTGGAATATCTAAAAGCTGTTAGTAGTGTGCTCATGTTTATTAATAAATTTAATTTTATTTGTCTGCAAATACTATTTATTCTATGTACTGATATTTTTCCAGTATATTTCCAAGAAATAACTGTTCTATTTTATTCACTTGCATTTAATTTCAGTTTCAATATTTTACAGGATTTCTTTACTGAAACTAATTTAATTACAACAAGGGTAGACATGCGTATACAGTGAATATGAGGACTTTTCAAGCTCTGGAGCACCTTGCAATTTGTGTGTCCTGTTGCATTGACTGTTCTTGCCCAAGCAATGAATGAATACTTGATGTCTGACTTAACATTTATGGGTTTTTGATAAAAATAAGGCATCTTTTATTTATCATGCTTTGCACAGCTTAGTTCATTTTCTCTGCTAGCCAATAAAGAATATGTATTTTCCATTCCATCAATACATAGTTCACAAGGCTGATTATTTTTCATGGTTTAACAAAAAAAATTTCACATTACTCTTGTAAATAATACTGAAATACAATGGCTATGAATGATAACTGGATAATGAAACATTCAACTGCAGGTAGCTTCCAAAAGAATTCCTTCAAAAGCTACTTAATGAAAAGGTATGGAAACATAGAATTTTTAGGTGTTCATTTCATTTAAATTGAGATAAAAGCAACAAATGATAAAATGTAGGCCTGAAAGAACAATTTAAAGTGTTGAGAGTAATGAAAATGTGCTAGATGTTTCATTCAGAAAACAAAGCAGGAAAAACAATATAGGGCAGCTAATTAGTTGCAGCCAAAGCTAAAAAAAAAAAAAAATCTCCACAAAATTTTTTTTTAATATCAGTAAAGTGTGGATAAGACTGTGTCCTTTTGAAGCAGTGTTACAAATATTTACATGCCTAAAATTCCCAGTAATACAATACTGTGCTAGTGTACTGATGTCTTCTGTTCTGTTCTTAGCATCCTCTCTTTCTTTTTCATATTCTGTATGCTTTTTGGACTGAAACTGCCCAAGGTGTGGTTTCCAGAGAGCCCTCCAAGCTCTTTCCTGACTAGCGAAGTTAACAAGAGTTCATGCTTTTGGCTTATAGTGAAGAACAGTCTCTCTGTCACTCCCATGGGTGTGAGTTTACTGATGAAATCCTGTGTTTATATAATGAAATTTTATTGCTCAGTCACTGAGTATCTGATATTTAATATATCGTTTATTCACTTTAAATACTAGGGTGAGAATCTTCCAAAAAACATTCTCTAATCTATATCAACTTGTCTTATCCAGAAAGAATTATAAAGTGAAAATATTCAACAGTATAAAATAAAATTATTACATAATCTTTCAATAGTTAATGATATCAATTAAAGTGAAAGTTTCAGCAAAATGAAAAATTTCATGTGGTTCTCACAAAACAGGTGGATTAGTACAGCCATGAAAAAGTCCTGCCATGGCAAAAATGGCTCTTGCAGAGAGATTTGCTGTATGTGAGCTCATCCATCATGATTGTGTTCACTCAGCGAGTAGCATTCATGATGACTCCCACTTTGCATCACCTTTCCCATTTCAATGCTTTACTGTATAAGGGTATTTTACTAGTAAAATTTTATTAATTAAACAATTTTTTGCCCAACCCTAGCCTTCAAGAATAAAATCATGTGAAAGAAAGAATAAAATCAGAATTGGAAAATGTCTGAGGTGGATCAAAAAAGTCTGTCAAAATTACTGTCCTTTCCTACACACATGCCCTCTAAAGAGCACCTTATAGACCTGCACTCATATCTAGCACACTTAGGGACACTTTTCTGTCACAGAAATTAACAATGACAATGGCATTACCAGGGTAAAAGAAATTACAGAATTCCCAGCACTTGTATTTATGTACATTAGAAAAAGCAAAGTCTTTCTCCATTTTTTGACTCCAGCTTTATATTTATCCACCTCTGTTTTGGTTTATCTTTGCTACCTGGAGGTCACTGCAGAAAAGAGGATACACAGCAGGTTCTGTTACTATTTCACTTTTTACCAATGCATGATGTTTCACAAAGGACTGACTTGGTTGTTCAGTGCCAGAGAACAGAAACAATTTAGGACATTTGAATTTTTTTCTTTTTTAAGTAGGATAGTGTAGTTGATGCTTGAGGTCATGCATATAGCATTAAAGCAATTTCAGTTTTCTTTAACTGTTGCTTTAGGCAGGCCAACATAATGTTACTTCTTCCTGACAGATCATTAGTATGCATTGATGTTAGTATTGTTAAAGGCAAAGCTTTACTAGCCTGAGGACAATTCATCACACAAAGACTGATACTTTCAAGGTGAAATCTACAACCAGTGAATAGAAAAGGATAGACAGATTTCACATCTTAAGATATATCTGCACTGGGATCAATTGATGAGGCATCAGACAAAAAGATTAATGTATTTTAGCATATATGACTGAAGTTAAAATGCAGGATGCTAAATTAAACGGGGAATGAGAAAATAACAGAGTTTATATACTTGGTCCTCCTTAGTATTTTGCATGTTTATTAAATTTCGTAAGAACTGTCCACAAAAAACGAAGAGGCTTCTCTAAAAAATGCTATGGGATTATGATGAAGATGACATGGTTGAGACCACTGAAATGTCAAAGAATCAATAGTATGTTTATTTAAAATAACAGAAAATGGGGTCAGAGCTACCCAAGAGACAAACAGAAACATGAAAGATTTAACACTGGAAAGGACCAGATAAGTAAATAACACATTTGTGAAACTAGTAAATGAAATTTGATAATATCAGAGCAAAAGGATCAGCTCTACTGCTGGTTTCCAATAATTCTGCATTGAATGAGGATTTAAGATTGAATGATTAATTTATTACCATGAAAACTCGGAAGAATCTTGGACAGACCAACTAAGCCTGAAAGATCTTGCTTAATTGTGCAGAAGAAGTAACATTATAAAAAATACCCCAAGAAAACTGTGTAACACTTAGCCAGCTGTTAAATGTTTCGCGTGTATTTATGCACACACTCTGTTCATTTCTTTATGAATTTACTTGATGGGTGTTACTGATTTGTAAGATGTGGTATTGAGTCTACTTAGCTCCTTAAGACAGAGCTTGGTTTATGGATCTAATAATTTCTTCACAGTAACAACATGATGTGGCACTACTTCATTTAATCATGATTGTGATGAATCATTCTTTTCAGCATTGTCCTGGATTTACTTCTTTTTTAAGCAGCTTTCGCATACCAACAGGAACACTTATTTTTGATATGCATCACCTATCAAAATAAATTCTCTTAAATTAAACTTTTAATAGAATTGCTCCCTCTAGCTCCAATTCTTGCTGTCCTTTATTCTTGGCTTGGATACTAAAAGAGAAGTATGAAATCTACATATGCCTCCAACTTTGTCTAGAAACTCCCATTAAAAGATGTCTGATATTTCAATAAATTCAAGATTAATTGTGGGGAGAATAAAATAAAAAAAATCCACTCCACCTAGTATTTACAGCAAACAGGTTAGCAAGAAAAGAGGGAAAAACCCTACATTATTTAAATTAAGATTCCCAAAGGTCATAATATCTGATATTACAAGATACGTAGTAGACCTCAGCGATTAAGTTTGCAGTAACACCAATGGTATTGTGTTGGCATGGCAAACTCACAGAACATACTAATGCTCACAGTGCTGTTCAGCACCAGACATCCTAGGCACCAGACAGCAGCCACAAAACCCTATTGCAAACATTCACTAAAGCAATGCAAGGTCTGGCACGGATGTATAAGCACGTTGTTAATAAGTGACACGAACATTCCTAAAATGGAAGAACTAAAAATGACACCAGTACAACTGTCAGGTTATCTTTAGTAGCTGATAAATTGCATGGCAAGGAACACACCACCACCACTACCAACTGCCTTTTCCATTCAATAAAATTGTTATGAGAAGATGGAAGGGAGCTCAGACCATGGGTTGCCATTCTTTGGCAGTGCTTCTCAAGTGAGGTTTGAGCTGCAGATTAAGCTCGTAATTCATGCTTCTTTAAAGTTTAAGATTTAAGCAGTTAATGGGAGGTAAGAACACCTCACACTTAGGAAAACTGGATCCTGCCTTTCACCCCAAGTCAGTCAAGCTAAAAGTAATCTTCAGAGAGGATGCTGACAGGCAGGACAGACTATCCCAAATGGCAAACTACTAACTTCATACTGATGAAATTTTGCAGTATGATGCTACTGGGCCCTTTACAGACCTCTTTCCTTAGCAGAAATTACTAAAAAGCAGGAGCATACCACCTTGTGCACATATTGCAACGGGCACTTGTCATAAGTATGGTGTTATGAAATGCTAAAGCTAATCTGAAACAACCTAAATGTTAATTAAACAGCCTAAAGAGACCACGCTCTGTAAAAAAGAAAATAGTTCTAAAGTCTCACAGCAAAACTAATAGAAAAATTGTAATGTAATAGCTGAAATCTTAGAGCTAAGTTGGCTTTGCAAGGCAGAATCCTTATTAGTGGAACATAATACAGAATATAAAACCTGCTGTTGTACTTATCATGTGGCCTAATCAGAGAAATCTACTTTTTCACTTGTCAGAAAAATTGCAACTGTTTAACTGACAGGTGTACGTATAATTTAAAAAAACTTTAATCCTTTCTCTCCTCCATGGTGTGGCTGACAAAAGAAAAGGATACTTTTAGTGAAGTCAAAGCTTAGTGCTCTACACTGCTCTGTTGTTTTGTGCCCTGCCTTATGTACATCTTAGTTATAAAGATACAAAAATAAATGTCTAATAAAGCCTTACAAACTAAAGCATGTTCTCTTTTTCCATTTTTCAGGGGGCACTGTGTCTGTCACTCATCTGTGCTCAAACCCTTTTAACTGCTCTGCCTTAACAGTCATGCTAACAGTAGCATTCCAGCCCTTTTTGGTTTGCCTGAATTAATCACCATTCCTCCTGCTTCTACCACCTTCCATTGACTTCAGTGGTAAAGATTAAAGCTTGTTTACCTGAAAGCAATTCTTAAACTTCTACAAAACTATTACAGTCTATAAGATGAGAATTTAATGACAGATTACCTGTACGGGTAGCCATGGTATTTGGAGCGAAATATCGACAGCAGGAAGCTGAAGAAAAAGACCACGAGACCGAGGCCTACCAGACATATTACTGGAAAGAAAACAACTTTGTTTATTAGAACATAAAAGATTTAAAACTGCAATCTCTACAAAGAATATTATTTATGTCAATCATTTATAGAGAATTTTGACACAGTTAAATACAAAATGTTACTGCCTTGACTACTGAAGCCCACTATCTTCTGACAGGATTTCAAACAGATATGGAAATAATATTTATGGTTATTAGGAAAAGATTACCTGTCAGGGTAAATGTATTTTCAAGAAAAAAAGAGCAGAAATTTGAAAGTCAAATGCATGTGGATGCAAACACCTTACTGCTGATAATGGATTTAATAACCCATTAAATTATACATATCAAATAATGTCATTTCAGGTATTTGCTTTTTCTTTTTGGAAAAAAAATTACATTTAGAAAAATGTCCCTTGACTAATGGAATCATGTTCTCTCTAGTCAACCATCTATGGCTGAAGTAGCAGTAAAGGCAGCTTAGTAATTACTTTATCTAGTTATTAATGGCTAAAGATTTCACTGTTCTAAGTTCCAAGGCTGGCAGCCAAGTCACTTTTTACTCTTAGCTCACTAGCAGTACAAATCTTCAGGTTCTGAAGGTAAATAACAATGATGCATACCTTCTGGTAGCATCCAGGTGAAAGTGCTTTGAGTCTTTTCAGAAAAAGAAAGAACTAACAAAGTAAATGCTTAAACAAAAAAAGAAATGTGGAACATCTGTTCACATCTAGCTATTATCTCCTTAATTAATACACTGATCGTGATAGCCTGCTCTATCGCGTGTAAATAAATTTTTAAAAAGGGGGGACATGTTACAAACTGATGCATATAACTGAGATGCAGCTCATCTACATTAGGTAATGTTTTGATTCTAGTGAGCTACTTTGATTTTAAAAACTCCTCTTCTTATATTCTTCCTACTTTAGCCAACCCTTTGCTATTTAATTGCAATATTCATGCTTCAAAAATGTGCTGCCTTTGAGCGAAGGATGAGCAAACATGAAGCCAAGGAAACTGACAATGATGCATTTTTTCATTAAAACTGACCGTGTGGAAAGTGACACATGTCAACTAGAATATAAAATTTCTACAGTTACTTTGAGAAAACTAGCCATGTACAAACCTAATAAACACACTTCATTATAAAGAAATCACCACTCACAAA
Source organism: Oriolus oriolus (assembly GCA_013400235.1). Taxonomy (NCBI): domain Eukaryota; kingdom Metazoa; phylum Chordata; class Aves; order Passeriformes; family Corvidae; genus Oriolus; species Oriolus oriolus. The sequence continues at coordinate 271,430 of VXBT01002931.1, forward strand.
TATGATTTCCAAGTACGGATGAATAAATTGGAAGCATGAACAGTGCAAGGCAGATACACAGAAAGCATTCAAATAATGGCCACAAAGAGCAGAGTCTGAATTTTTACTGCAGTCCACTGATATTTCACTGTGCCTGTGTTCACAGGCCCAGATCTAAGATCATATTCCAATTAAACTTATGTCACTGTATCCTTTGGCATCCCTGTTAAAGCTAGTTACTGTAGAAGATATTCAGGATTAAATGATACATCTAACAGCTCGCTGAAGGAGACCCTCAAAGCACTATAGATTAGAGAGCTCTCTAGCCATTCAACCTATTATGAAGAGTTCTAGAATGCTTTTAAAGAAAATAGTTGGCCAGCTCCATCTGCAATACTGTGTACTACAGAGAAGCTAAAGAACTGATCTCGAAAGAAAGAGGAGGCAGAGTAGGAAACCTGGTATCTTCCAAAGGGCTTTAATGGCTTATACGAGAAAAATAAGTCAGAGGATATAAAAGATGCAAAGGCAGATGGGTGTATTTGTTTCAACCTATGTCACACTCAGTAAAACCTTCTTTGACGTAACAGTGAGGAAGTCTGATTCTGGATAAAACACTTTCATATTGTGTGTTTATGTGATTAATTGACAAAAAAATCTTGCAAATATTGTGAGTAACAACAAAATTCAGAAAAACATAAAAATTGCACTTCAAGGTAAGTATCTTTAGACATTACAGACTAGGATATGTTTTGTACTACACCTACTGCTGGGTTTCCACCTTCCTCTGGAGACATGATACTGGCAAGAGTACCAAATAAAAGAATTTTCACACTCTTTTGGATGTTGTCATCTTAAGTGCATAAATTCATTTTGAAAACAATGTTTTGAAACTCTTGTTCTTTATATCACTGACTTCTGATATAATTCAAGAGCCAAAAAGCATTTCTGCAATGTAGTAGAGACACTGCATCAAGCTGTCCCTTGGCTGAGAATGCTTAAAGTATTTTTTTACTGTTACTATTTCAAGTGACTGTAATTTTATCAACAGAATTTTTATGCTCTCCTCTTTTCCAACCCACTAAAGGTAAACATTAGTTTAAGGTAGAGACCTTCTGAAAACTTAATCAGATATTAACTTGTAACTTCACAGTGTCTTCTAATTGTCTAAGCACTGCCTTAGCTATTCAGTACAACTTACTTCTCCTTTTACCAACATCCCCTTTGGAGGTAGCAGCTTCATTCAGGAGTACCATTCCCATGGTGATAGCAGCATCTGTGTTGCCATTGTCAAGGAAAGCAGCAGATGTGTGGATACCTCAGAAAGCCACAAAGGTACATCTACGAACTACAGCTTTCAAGTTCATAAAACGACAGAAGGTATTTACATGTAACAACTGCATATCACAATCTGTACTGTGCCGATACACTCACCTGTGGAAAAAATGTGTAGGATTTTTCTTTGTGCATTCTGGATTAAAAGAAAAATGAAAGAAGGTTCAAGAAGCTTTAAAGGAGAAGTCATCAAGTAGGACAGAAATTTTGGACAGTTATGGAAATAGCCATTCCCCAATATTTTACAATATTCTGTGTATTGGTAGTAAAGGATTTCTAAAAAATGAAAACACTAAGATCCAGAAATCATTCACTGCAAATGCACACAATTCATCGGTTATTTGACACAAACTGAAGAAGCTGGACTGCTTTATTTTCCTCTGCATTTAGATAAGACATTAACTCCCTCTTTAGTGTCATAGTGCTTAATAGTTTAGCAGAGAAACATCTCAGAGGCAAAGTCCTCAGTCACTTTCAGTGTTTTGTTGTCTCATTATAACTGTTACAAATGTGAACAAGTACATAACAATAAAACAATTTCACTAATCTAGCAAGCTCTTAAGCCATTCACTTAATTGTTTATTTGAAACTGTATAACCAAAAAGGAATGGTTACTACTGTGCATAACATCTGTTCTGCGGCAGAGGCAAGCCTGAATGCTGCTCTGCAGCAGGTGTGCATCACGAGAGCTGTAGGTCACAATATCAGGAAACACAACTTCAGCACACTTTACAGATTGTCAAATAAGGTTGGAGTTTTCAACATTACTTACCCCAGGGCATGATGACTACAAACTTCAAGAATCAGACATTATTATTTATGCACACAAATAATTCACAGAAGATACTTCAAACATGCAAGAGGCATAAATAATATCTGCATCCTGTACCATTACACTTGCAGTAATCTTGAAATATATCAATATTTTTGATTTTAGGAATGTTCAAAATTAGACTAAAATGCTCAAAGATGTCTGTAATTTTCATTATAAAATTTTAATTAGGCTGATCTTGAGCAAAAGGATTTAGAACTGTCAATGCTAACACAATCACACTTCATCAGAGATGAGCAGCATGGTTCAGGTTTGACTTCCAAATTTTATAGACACAGACTGAGAAGAGTCAAATGAAGAATAACAACATTTTAAAAAGTAAACATCAGTGGTGAAAGATGGCAGAAGCAAATAGGCAACATGAAGGAAATATAACTTTTAACACCACCTCTTTGATACAGACATCTACCTACAGTCCTAAATTAAGCTCTAATTAAAAACACACTAGTAGCTCAAATTAAATTCCTCACATACGTACAAGATGCAAGACACAGAGTCAGTCTATGAATAACTAGTTAGGTTCAAGTCTTCCAAAAGCTTATGACTGCACTTACCAAAATAGAAAAAAAAGAAAAAAGTGCAAAATACTGTGAAAAAGTTAATCTTGGAATTCATGACACAAAAATTGCTTTCTAAACATTTTACTTGTTAAGATTCAGATTCATGACCATATGGGACTGGGAATCTCCTGTTCTACTGCTATGCTTCCAGTAGGGAAAAAGAACTGGGGAGAATGTCATGAGAGTAATTCAATTCTTTATTTTCCAATGTTATAAAAGCACAAAGATGAATGAATTGAGGCAGTTGTCACAAAAAGGGATGAGAAAAAATATTCCACATGTATTTCTACCCTATTAAAGAAAAGCCCCTAAGGTAGCGTTAATCTAATAACTTAATTTTACCAATTCCTCACTTAGATTTATAGTAGTATTTTCGTCCTGAGTTTAAAAGTCATGGGAAAAAAAAACCCAGTCCCAAGATGTAAGGATAACTCACTTCTTGGGGAAGTGCTACTTTTTGCAAAGATTTTGAAATGCCTTACAAATGTTTTCTTTTGCTTGATTATCTCATGCAATATCAGTACATAATGTGGTCCTTTGCTATTTCCCTTACCTGACTTCTTCTGAGAAACAAACCAACCAACCATGCACTAAAAAGCCATTTGGGAGACATCCCTTCTGTAACTTAGTTCTTATTTTCTTACCAGACCATGAGTTTAATTCACTTTTCTTCCTATCAGGAATAACAGTCTCACAAAAGTAACTTGTTTGCTCTGCAACTGAGAATTATAGATCTGTAACCACCTGAATTGTGCTGGGTTTTTTTCCCTCTCTCTTTTGGGGCCTCACATCATTACCCCTAAAGCTCCCCTCACGCTGCAACTATTTTTGCTTCAGTTGTTCCTTTCTAACTTTAGTCATCATTGCCGAGCTTTCAGCCTCATTGGCTGTCTTTTACCTTCAATGATACCAGCTTCCTAGCCACACTATAACATTGAGCATGGTACTTGCCTCAGCTCTCTGATGCTGAAGTAAAAATTCAACCTGAATTGTCATTTTGATACAATAATTAGCTTTTTACCACGGAATATATAGCTTGTTCCTATTTTTCACTCATTTCTAACATTCTACATTATGCCTTTACACTATTTTGATATTCCACAATATAAAGCAACAGTCCCAGCTCTGAAAATAATCTTTTACAGTATCACAATTCTTTAACAGTGCAGAATGTAAAATTTTAGCAAGTGGTTACTTGGACAGTTTTTCATCTGCAAAAAATGATGCATCAAAAGATGCACTTATTTTCCAATCCCTCTTTATCTGTCTCACTACGCATTATGAAACTGTTTTGAAAAGATGAGGGGAATGTGGCACTCAGACAAGCCATGGCAAGCAAATGTTTTAAATTCAGATGTTCATGTTTTCTGATAAATTTATTCCTCTATTGATTTTTTTTCTGTGTGATCCTGTTGTATACCTTCCCAAATTATTACACTTTTACATATGAAACTTTTGCTTTTCCTTTTCCCAGCTGATACAGGCTTTTCATAAAAAATGAAAACATCTTATTTACATAGGGCTTTTTAAAAGGTTTTGAATTTTGATACAGGAAGAACAACAGTTTTAAGTAGGATGAAAAAGACAGTGATCATCACAATTTATAAGCTCTTGCAAAAAATGATCAGTAGTAATAGAATAAAATATTCAGCCCTGAAAAAAATCAAGATGCTTTATCAGAAGTAGGAAAAAAACCAGATCACCAAATCCAAAACAATAGAAAACAAAAAAATACTAGATCAATAAAATCTAAAATTACAGATACTCTACAAAATGAAACTAATTGCTAGTAAATTTGGGACACTTTTTATTAGCATACTTTAAAAGAAAATTTAATCACAGAATATCCAAAAGGAAGAAAACCTGATTATTCCAAAGTTTATTAATGCAATACATAATTTGTATCTTTATGTCACAAATTTATTCCTAATTAGTAGTAAGTGAGGAATGAAAGAAGGAGAGAAAATAGCTTGACTAGCACTTGCTTACTTTTCTGAAAAAAGTTTGGTGGTCTCATTCATATTCAGTTGTATTTCTGCCAAGAGTACAAGATCTGGCATTAGCATTACAAACACATAAAGAAACAACTACCTGTTAAATTGCAGATCACGCAGTTGCTTAATAACACATGAGTAAGGAAAACCAGAGAACAAAATATTAATCTACTTGAGCCTGTGCTCAGTTTACTGTTACCTAAAATGGGGACAGATTATCCAGCAATCTTTAAAAATTGCTGGTTCAGTTTATCAGACATGGAACAAAGAAATGCACACACTTTTTTGTCAAGGAGTAATATGACCAACAGAAAGATCTATGGAGGGTTTTTTTGGTTTTTTCGGTTGGTTGTTTGGTTTGTTTGTTTTTTGCTGGGGGGGTGGTCATTAGAACAGGAGAAATTCTTTGCTGGCCCCTTACAAGAGGGCACATTATGCTGATAAGAGATATTTATCTTAACCATTTCTTACTAATACTTAAACGTCTGTGTTTAAGATGCCAGCTACTGTATGTTTCATCTCACTGAAGAAGGATGACTCCTAACTTAGAAGCTGAAAAAGTGGAGAATAGTCTGAAAATTATTTGATTATGAATTTATGGATGAATTGTACTCAATCAAGTTGTATTTAAGTATTTTTTGATGGGCTGAAATCCAGTTGTAATGATACTAAGAACAACCCTGAACATACTTTCTGCTTAAAACCTTCTGGCTTCAGCTACAGTGAATGGTTTTTCAAGAATTTTAGGAAGTATTACATGAGTCTTGGCACTGGAGTTCTCCTCAACTCCTTGAAATAGGCATGTCACAACAGTGAAGTAACTCAAAGTTTGCATTTCAACCACTGAAATGCCAACTATACTATACCATTCTCCTTCCTGATGCTTTTTCATCATTTTAACAGAGCAGAGAATAGATTTCATACTAATATAGAATTTCCTATAGTGAAAAAGTTTATTATTAATTTGATTAGTTTCAGCTTCAATTTATGAGCCTGTCTTTCTAATCCACAGATAATGTGATGGAACCATTGCTCTTGTGGTGCTCTTAGACACTCGAGACTGGAAAGGCCGTATAAAAACTTCAGAAGAAGAAAAAGACTCTAATCTGTTTTAATTCAGCTGCAAAATGGAGCATAGAGGTACCTGATTAAGTTTATGTTACATCACTAATCAAACATTCAGGATTTTTCAGCCTGATTTACATCCTAATTATTCACATTTAGGATCAGCTAAAACTAACTCTGGGGAGATGATTTTTACATTTATTATTTATGACCTTTTTGGTTGTACAGATTACATCTGATTAAAGTTCAGGTTTAGCTTTGTCCATCTTGCAAGTTTTTAAGTGTGGTTTGCCCCTAAATATCTTTTTCTAGCTTTACTTATATTTTGCAATCTATTTCTCTAAATTTTCTTGTCTAGTGATATTCAAATCACAAAAGTATAAAAATCTCCAGAACAGGTAGATGTATAACTTTACTTTCATTAATGTTAAGCACACCAGAGAAACAAATAAATGAGGGAATTTCTTAACAGTTTACCTTTTAAACACAGATACATTTCCTAAAACAAACTTCATTTGAGCTATTCGTAAGTATTTATGAGGCTATATAATTTTCTCTCACATTCTAACACTGTATTGCAAACATCCACCTTATTTTCAGGCACTTTATTTCAAACCCTAGACCTAGTATGTCCTATCTGTTTATCAGCACACACTTGATACTTGCATGCAGACACATAATCTCTCTTACTTTCCCTACAAACCTATAAATATTTTTAAGAATATCACACCTTCTTTTTCTACACCATAAGTCATCATCAATACAAGTCTAGGCTGTGTTTTTACTCTCCATCATTGCCAGGATCTATGCAATATAATTTTATTCTTAGCTGAACGCACTTGAGGACTATTCCATTTAGTAAAAGGTATCTGTGGATCCAAAAGGTTAAAACACTTAACTTTGGACTAGATTTCTGCATCTTTTAGCCATTTAAGCAAATATATTTCTTAACCATTAAAATATCCATTAAAATACTTAATTGAAGCCTAAAGAAACCATTAAAAATGTTTTCAGCCTGTGGTCAGTGAATGCCTCTTGTTGTGCGGACTAGTAGTCAGCTATTTGCAAAAGACAAACAAAAATGGGCCAACTGCCAGAGCAGCTGACAGCTAAATTAGCTTTGCAGGGGTCTGCACTTCCACTGGAAAATTTTAGTCAGAAACTAAAAATGGTTGAAAATCACTGAAATTCAGAGTTGGTAAATTCATGCAGAGGACACATGCCATATGTGAATGTAGTTCACCAATTCCAGTGTATTGAAATTGGCTGATGAAAGATTATGAATTATGTTTCATGTTGTGTTAACAAATGCCCAACTGTAAATTTAAGGTCTTGGCATATCTCGCTCACATTTAAGACCCTTTAATGTCTTTTCTAAAGGGTCATATTATGAACTGTCTTAAGGTTGAGCAGCAGGAGACCTAGGTAACAAAACTGTCTTGATTTTTTCTAGCTATTATCTCCTTACACTTCATTGCATTTAGGAGGCGTCAGACAGCTTCCAGAAGAATCAGAATAAGTTACAAGGTTAACAGGCAGTACTGGTGGATAACGCAAGTAAATAACAGAAAATGTGCAGTATGTTCTGCTGCTTTGCATGCTGACTTCCAAAGTTAATTAGGAAGCATGCTTAAATATGCTATAATGTTGTGCTTTTAGTCCTACCTTTATCCACCGTGGTCTTTCTTTTTTTCTTATCCTTAAGATCAAGAATACAATAACCCTGTCTCACCATTAGTTACCATTCCCATTCACTCTGCCATGATCTCTGGGGAACACACAACTAGTTATGCATATTGATGCACAACTGACAGAAGCTTACTACCAAGAGCAAAGTGAGTACTGTTCTACTGACTTTTGACTCAAAATTTCAGATTCTTATGCTCAGTGACTCTGACATACAGAAAGTCATCTCTTTACATTCATCCTATGGAAAAGTTTCCTCACACCACAGAGGCACTTAATTTAATACACTTAATTTAAATCTACTCTGTAGGACAGGAAATCTCTTTCATAATAGGTGTAATTTTAATGCTACCAAAAGGATTTGTCTTCTTCCTTTTCAATCAATATCTCATATCGACCTACACAGCTGTCCCATTAAACTTTGCCTTGGGAATTCAAACTAGGAAACTGAAAAGACATTTCCATTTTTACCTAGGTGCATGTGTTTAACCAGCATCAATGTTTAATAGTTTAGTAAGTTTAATAGTAATAATGAAAAAATGTACCAGGTTAATCATAACTGCTAATTTCTATAATAAGGGTTTAGATTTATCTCCTGTACAATAAATAACTTGCTTAATAAGTGAAACTCATTTGATAACGAAAATATTTACTTTTAAATTTGCTCCTTAAAGTAAGGATTCACTGTTACTACAAAAGGAAAAAATTATTACATATTACATTCAAAGCAGTTTTATTTCTCCAGGGAATGACATAAAAATTTGATGAAAATTCATTAGAAATACTGAGTAATGTCTACAAAAAGGAGGAATAAAAGAATTGAAAAAATCTTTCAAATTCAACACAGTCTATCCAACATTACTATTCCTTATCTTTCTTGCTGTATCTTGACACCCAGAGCAATATTTACAGCTGAACACTGCACACTTCAATGTCTTTTTCGCTATAACAGTCATATACACTATCTGTATTCAACTGTAGTTAATTACAACAGTAACACTGATTGTGTAGTTTATTGCATGTTGTTTCTCTTAGGCAATGACAGCTCTTCATTCCAAAGTTATCTCTCTTTCACCTTTATGTCTTCTTAATAACTCTAGCCACAGTACTTCAATATCCTTGTCTTTAGTTCCTCTTTCTTGTCTCTCCAAGAATGTCAAACTACTCAGCATTTAAAAAAATTTTATTAGTACTCCATCATTTCTGCTGACTCCTCTTATCTTTGACCCTGTTTCTGTCAGAAGAGAGTTGCAAGAATAGTAACCACAAGACTGGAACATCTTCTGCATGGGGAAAGAGTAGAATTTTTCAACTTGGAAAGGAGAAAAGAAAGAGAAGCATGTTTGGCAAACTCTATAAAGCTCCAGATAAAAGGGAAAAAAGAGAGAGGATGGACTACTTCCCATGACTTATATACTGAAGTCACACAGTACATTTACTGTGCAAATTATAGGCTAAAAAAATCCTAAAGGAATAATTTGTGCATACTACATAAAGTTTACACTGAAAATTCATTGCTATGGAATATTATCCCATAATTAATTCAAAAAAGGATTTTAAAGAAATAAGAATTTATTAATTGATGACTAGAAGCTATAATATTCTTCTATAATCTGGATCAAAAATCCCTAAATAATTTATTCTGGCTGGTTATTTTGTTTTGCACAATTTTTCTCTATGTTCTTAAAAGTCACTGCTGCACTGATACACACGGATGCAAAGTGACGATAACTCGAGAAGATGCTAAACTTTACTGTTAAATCACAATGTGTTTAGATATGTGCTCCTTTTGGGTGGTAGAACTGGATATCCAGCACACAATTAGACTGCTTTACCAGGATTGCGACTGGGAACAAAGTTATTTCTCTGCGTAAACTATGCAGGCCTAGGGTCCTTAGAGTTACTCGGACTCCTCAAAAGCAAAACCTTCAATTACAGACTGCACAATGCCTAGCATGTTCATAGCTCCACATAAGTTACTGCTTTTATATAATTTAACAAAAAAACCAAACAAAACAAAAAAAAAATCACTTTAAAAAAATCTATTCCATGCTCTTATTTAAATGTTTTCTTTGTGTCATCTGCCATATTTATTCTACAGCAGTTATACTTCTATTTTCCTAATGACTTTATGACAAATTTTCTACCTCATCAGAAAGTCTCTTCACTGAAACAATTCTACAACCCACCCCGAAGTATTATGTGTGTAAATTGAACCCAGTTGCTTGAAGCACTGATTATTAAGCTGGTGTAGGGGTATATATTACATAAAACTTCCTTCTCAACTGAATATGATAACAAGGTTTTATTGTTTCTGGGGAGGATATAAAAACTGGCCAATTTCAAAGAAAACTGAAAGCAGATATTGAAAAGACCGGCATATTTTTATGGATATAACCTCAAATTACATTTCTACCTAACTCTTATTCAGTATTACTTTTTCTTTAGAAATAATTATAAAAATTCTTTTTTTTTTTTACATCTTTTTTTAACCTGTCAATTTATGGTGAACAATGAGCTATAATGCAGCATGAATAAAAGCAAACCTTGGCTTTTGTTTTATTCCTAGGCAATAAAAAGCTAAAACATAATGGATCTCATAACTCTACTCCATAGAGTGTTCTGTTCAGTTTTAATGAAAGCATCATTAAAGGTATTCCACCAATTCTGTAAGGCTGGCAGAACAAATCCAAAGGGAAGCCAAAACATTATGTCAGACAAGATGGTAATTCACACCAGAATGTGTCATGATCTGTAGTTTGGAAGGTTCAGACTGGATGAAAAACAACTTCACATCTGAAACTGCCCAGAGAGATTATGTGATCTCCATGCTTGGAGTTTTGAAAAAATTGCACCAGACAAAACTAAGGAAGACAAGATCCAGTGTTAGTGATAATCCTTCACTAAGATTGCAGTATGTGATGTTCCGAGATCCCTTTCAACCAACATTTATATGATTTCCATGACTATTTCCTGAAGTTAACTCTCCAATACAAGAGAAAGGGGAGCCAAATAACAAAACTGAAAAAGAATCCTCTTGTCAGCATAACACAAACTGCTCGAAGTAATAGCCTGAAAGTTCTCTGCTACATGCTCATGAAGAACTGCAGCCCACAGGAAAGGCTCACATTGGGGAAGTTTGTGGAGAACCTTCTCCCGTAAGAGGAAGCAAGGGAAGAGTGTCATGAGTCATCCTGAGGAAGAAAGAGAGGCAGAGACAATTGTGATGAACTGGACACAAGTTCCATTCTCCATCCCCTTGAACCAATGTGGGAGAGCAGGCAGACAAATCCGGAGTGAAGTTAAGCCCAGGAAGAAGGGAGGGGTGGAGGGAAAGTTGTTTCAAGATTTTTTTATTTCTTATTACCCTTCTCTGATTTGATTGGTAACAACTTCAGTTAATTTCACTGAGTCTCTCCCTGTCCTTATCTTGACCCATGAGCCTTTTGCTACATTTTCTCTCCTCTGTCCAGCTGAAGAGTGACAGAGGCGCTTTGGAGGCCCCAGTCCAGCCAGGGTCAGCCTGTGCCAATGAAGTTCACCCCCATTACCAGTCCTAGGTGAGCACACTGTATGTGTACATATACCTGGTATGTAACCAGTAACTCTGTATAGATTTTACTGAATTTAATTTTGCTTTATAAATTGATTTAAACTGAGTATCTGACATCTTCTCAAGTCCTTTTTACCCAAGTCCTAATTATGTAGCTACAGCATGGAAAAACAGATCTTTATATAGAAATCATCTAGCAGATGGGGTAGAATCACTATCTAAAACAAAATATAGAAGTGCAAAGGAAATTCATATTTTTTCATCTGAGGTATTAAAAATTCACTTTATAGAGAAACACAACATCGCATTTCAACATCTAGCAAGAAGTGACAAGCTTACTACTACTACAAAGCAAAAAGAAGGAACCAAATGAAACATGTACATTACCGGAATAGTAATGTCTTGTTTTAAAATTCAACGCATCTTTTAAACTTTAAAGGATAAAGTGAATGTACTACTGTTTATCAATCTGGCATACTTTTTTCTAATTCCCACATTTTCTAACAATATTTTCCGAATAAACAAATAATGAAGAGGCAATTCAGCAGCTCATAATTACTACCAACGCTGAAAGAATACAGGAATATTAATTTTCATGAGTAACCGTTAAACTCTGTCAAGATTTTGTGTGAAAGATTTCATAGTGAAATTTGTGTGTGGCCAAAAACTCATCTCAGCAGTACTGAGCCATGAAACAAAACCTTAGAGAATTCTTTTTGCAAGTGGCAATGAACAACATCACTGAAAGGATTCTTTCAGGCAGCTGCATTAATGTAGCCAGCCAACTTCCTGGTTTAAAGATAGTATCTGCCAACAAAAACTTATCACTGACATGCCTGAGTCAGAGAAACAAAATGTCATCAACAAAAATTTTGTTTATTTTTAATCTTCTCTGGTTTGGGGGTTTACTTTTCTCATTCTCAAGCAGTCAACGGGATTGGTTTAGATAACAGATTTGTTTAAATTGTGGCGTTCACAAAAAGCAAAAAACCATCAAAACATAAATTTCAGCTCTACAAAGGAAAGCAGAAAGATGATACCAGTAAGATGCATACTCTTATCTATTAAACAAGAAACTTTTCATATGAATTGTAATAGCTGTCTCTGTGTACTTTTAAAAAAATCCAGCATTTAAAGCAATAATCACTGAGTTTTGATTTGGCAGTTTTCAGGTGGAAATTCTACACAGGTGGAAACTCTACAGCCCCTCTGGGCAACCTGCTTCATTGTTTGACCACCCTTACAGTAAGAAGCATCTTTTTGTCTTCAGGCTGATTTTCCTGGTTTTCAATTTTAGTCCGCTGCCTCTGGTCCTCTCAAAGGGCACTACTGAGAAAGGCTGTCTTCTTCCTCTTCATTTCCTCCAATCAGGTATCTAGACACATTGATGAGATCTTCCTGAGAGTCTTCTCTTCTCCAAGTTAAACAGTTCCACTTCCCTCAGCCTTTTCTCACAGGATAATCCCCTAATCATCTTTGTAGCTATTTGCTGGACTCGCTCAATTAAGTCTGCAACATTCCTGTACAGGGGGACCCAGAACTGGAAACAGCATTCCAGTTCAATTGCAAATATTGCATTTACTCTGCAAAATATGATCATATGATCACTTTGAAACTAAGTTAATGATGGCTATTTATGAAGCATATAAAGTTTCACAGGTAGCAAAACGGATGCCAGGCAAACAAATGTAATGAAGGTGTAATGATGGTGTTGTCTTTGGACAGGAAATGGCAAAGACAAAGGTAGATAGGGAAGTTTGGGAAAGGGCAGATTCTAAGGCAACATAACTTCAGAGAGAGAACGAGAGTAGCCACAATCAGAAAACTGGGATCTATCTATTACTGCAGATTGGGAAATATTATTTTCTTTTGCTTGTTCCCCTTAGAGAAAGGTATTTCTGATGGAACAACTAAACTTTAAAAATGGTTAATAATGAATAAAGCTAATGAGAATCAGGGTTTAAAAAACCCAGAGAGTGTATGAGTTTTTCTTACAGTTTAATAAAACTTACACCAAAAAATACCCAAAAAACCCCAACTTAACTTTCTCTTACTCAATAAGACTGAAAGAGTAAAAGTAGGTCTCAAAGTCTTTCTGTGAGGACGTGATGTCAGAACAAATGTGATTGAGTTATTTGTTTAAGGAAGTAATAGTAAACTGTTTAGATTAGGCGGGAGAAAAAAAATCCAAGGACTAGTGGAGGAAAAATAATCTTCATGCATAGTTGGTAAATTTCTGTATGCTTTTCTTGTAAATAAAAAGAAATAAAATTATTTTTTCACTAAATTTTTAATTATTACAAGAAAGAGTAAAAAAAGAAGAAAATTAGTTTCTGCTACTGGAAAGGTAACACTGAAAAGAAAAAAAAATTAAGAATAGTAACCAGGCACAAGACTAACAAAGGAGATGACAAGGTGCACATCAGTGAAAAGCAATGCCACTGTTACTTGGCAGTAAACAGCAACAACAATGAATATTTATTTCAATATATAAGAAGTAAGCCAAAATACAATACCTGCTTAAATGTTCAATGATATTCACTGCCAGAGCAATTTTACTTAACAGGACACTGTGCCTCAGCTTGGTTTTTTAATATTCATCACCAGTTTGAAGGATACTCAGCAGAAGAATAATATGTGACTCTGCCACAAACTGAGCCTGACTGCTTCCATGTATGTAACTCTGTAAAATAAAAATGAAAAACATTCCTCTTTAGGAAATCCACTGAAAATGGCACAACTGGATATGTGAGAATAAAACCTGTTTTGCAGAAAAATGCAGGCAGCAACAGCTAGAAATTAATAGCACAGTTTATGTATGTAGGTTTAGTAAAAAGGAGTGTTAAAAATAGTATACTTAGGCAAAGCACATATATACAGTAAATGTAATGTTTCAAGCACGAAAACATTACGCTGGGCTCTTTGTCAGACTACTGCTACTGTGGAATAAAGAACACTCATTTATTTGCTCAGGTGATACAATTTTTCAGAAGTGAGGTGATAAAATCAAGGGCATGTCTCAGCATGGTTTTTACAAAAATGAAAACTGAAGCCTGCCTTAAACAAATCATTCTACTCTAGTCTTTTGCAGATTGAGCGGATTTTCTTCATACCAAGTCTGTTTTCTCTTTCTCCAATAAGGTACAATTGTGTCCATCAAAGTTCCTAATGCATAAACTATCTTATTTATATGAAAATATTGTAAAACAAATGTTAATATTAAAACTAAGTCTAACACAGTCTACTACCCTCCATCCCAAATAAATGTTGTTAATGGGCTCCCTTTGTATATTTATTTTAAGAACCTGTAGTGTATTAGTGAAAAGCTGTCAGTGTTTATTGTCAGCTATCTAAAGGAATAAAGTAATAAAGGAAGCAAAAATCTGAAGGACTGTCAACATGCACAAAATGAGAGAGATTCTCTGTCTGTCTATCCCATATCAATTACAAACACTGAGTACTGTTTGTCATAGCATGCTATGTGAAATCAAACATATCCATGTTCTGAAAGTATTATTTATATATACTCTTCTTGGGCATAGATAAAATTTTCACCCCAACTAAATAGAAAGGAAAATGCTCACTAGTAAGGTAAGGAAACAGAAAACCTTTTGCCCTCATTCTGAATGCAGGGTTTTGTTAGTTTATTTTTTTAACTCATACATATTGCTTTAGTTCAGTTTATTATGAATAATTCTGGCGGAATACCATCCTTGTCATGATTCAAAACAACTCAGATTTGAAATAATTGTATGCTTCAGCATACAAAAGAATGCCTTCACCCACATTAGTTAAAATCTGGTTGATGCAGTGTCAGATCATGTAATTTATATTTACTCAGTAGATTGCTATCTATTGTTTTCAAAATTCAATCATATTATGCTCATTCAAATAACCAATTCAAACCTAAACCAGGCAAGACCTTCATGTAGCTGAAGTTTCCATTTCTCAGAGATATTGTTTTTCTTTTAACAAGATAAAAATCACTGATCTCATAAGAATCTCTCATTGAAGTATATGACAATGAGCCAAACTGTATTTCTCGATTTTTTTTGCCTGACTTCTTATAAATTTCACTAAGGCTACATATATATACATACAAACACACACATATACATAGCAGAAAGGAAGGAAATAAGTATTTAGCATTATTAAAAATTAATGACAAAGTTAAAATGCTTGATAGATTGTGTATTCTGATTCAGTTGTGACCATTGTCCTGTGAACAGTGACCTTCTATCATTATTTCTCATGCAGCTAAAGCAATATATATTCATGTAGGGATACATATACACTTGTGGAATCTGGACTCAAGTGTGCCTAACAAACATCTATTTCTTCCAATGATCACAGCACAAAGTTATAGTCTAAAGCTTACAATGATTACACTGTATATAGTGTATTTGTTATTACAGTGTGAACCGAAATGAAAAATGAGCCTTCCACCAGGGAAGTTTAACAGAGTCTAGTAGCACTATGTAGTTATTTTAATCACTTGTTCTGAGAGAACAAGTGAGAGAACTCCTTGCTCTCTACACACAAGCTAAATTGTATGAAAATACACACTGGAAACTAAAGAAATACACTATGTTGAATCTACAAAATTATTATCACTAACTAATAAAACTGCTACCTAACTCCTGAGATTATAAATGCCTTCTGCATCTGTAAAACATTTATATGAGAGATGTCATTTTCATTAATATGCTCCATACTTAAACAAAGTAAATTACTTTTCCTTTTATGCTAGCAATTGAATTCACCATAACACCATTGGAGGAAGAGAATCCAATGTTTGTACATAAATACATGAACATGCAGACACTACAGAGAGAAATTATTCCCCTCCTCAAAATAGTTTGCTAACATTACATTGTTTAGTTTTCCTCCTAATAGGAATGAAGAGAGTCACTTCCAAAAATTTTATGCTACTGCTTCTGATGACAAAAACCTGTTCCATGCTGGGGAGGAATCATCATTTAAGTGCTAGTATTCATTGACCAGCATAGAAACTTTATTTAAAAATATCACTTCTGGTGTGACTTCTGGTTTCACTCGGGAATAAAAAATAACTACAAAGAATTTTGTTAATGAAATAGGACAGTTTCATAACCATGCAGCTGTCAAACCTGTACAGTAATGATGGTTTTAAAAATGCCACCAAATATGCTCTCAACTCTGAAAATTTCAAGCATGATTTTTCAGTAGCTATTCACACTTGAAAAACTGACTAAAAAAACCTAAGGATGATCAGAGTTTGCAGGAAACCCAGTTTGCAATACTGTCCATGTAGACTACTTACAATGCAAAGCTGAAACACCACAGAGAAAATACTAAAAGCTCTAAAAAGTTAATTAGGTGGTTACTGCTTTTAAAATCATATTCTGAAAAGAAGAAAAATCAGAAGAAATTCTGATTTTAAAAACTTTATGGCAAGTTTTTGAATGTTACTGAAGTGGTATAGTGAATTATAGCAGGGTTGGTATCACAATAATCTAAGGATACAGCTATTGGAAAGCCATTCTCAGAAATCTCTCATTAGAATAACAGAATCATAGAATGGTCTGTGTTGGAAGAGCCCTTTAGAAGTCATCTAGCCCAATCCCCCTGCAGTGAGTAGGACCATAAATGACATTATGCTCAGAGATCTGTCCAACCTGACTTTGAATGTTTTCAGAGATGGGGCATCTACCACCTCCCTGGGAAACCTATGACAGTGTCTCACCAGCCTCATGATAAAAAATTTCTTCCTTGTACCTTGTCTAAATCTACCCTCTTTTAGTTTAAAACTATTATCTGTTGTCTGACTGCAATACGTCTAAAACATCTGTCCCCATCTTTCTTAGAAGGGATCTTCTAAGAAGGGATCTTCTTAGAAGATCCCTTTAAATACTGAAAGTCTGCAATAAGGTCTCCCCACAGCCTTCCTTTTTAATTCATTGTTAATCATTATGATAAAATCCTAATAACAACCAAGAATTTAGAGCAGAATATCTTTCCATGCCTGTTGGTTAAATTAACAGAGCAATTAGTTTTATTTGTATGATGCAAAATATGCTTATCAGAATTCGAACAGTCTCCCAAAAGATAAAAGTCCTTAAGAAACAAAGTCACAAAAACAAAAATATACTCATTATCACTATTAATTAGGTGAAAGATAAGAGTCATAACTACCAGCTGATACTCAGTATAAAGAAAAAAACATGAACTAAATACAATGTATTGCAAATGTGATACTTGAACCAACCGAACAAAAACTGACACAAAAAAAACCTGACAAAAAAACTAGAAAATTAATTTCTGGCCAAATGTTTCATAGGGATCCATGTTATAACAATATTTCTTTAAATGTGAGTTGCTAAAAGCATAGCCTTGCTTACAAGGAAGTGCATGTTCTTTGATTTAGTTCTGTAAATGTTATGTGTATATTAAAAAGCTAGTAGGAGACAATTGTTCCGTTCCTAGAGAGGGGACAGAAATGGATAAAAGTGAAGGTAGTAGCCACCTTTAACACAGACGCCAAGTTTCATCTTTGAGAGGTCAAGAGACCTCACGTCAAGAGGTCTCAGAGAAGAGTTGAACTAATTGAAAGCACTAGTTGAAAGCCACTCTGTTAAAGAATTATGTAAGGCAGATGTTTACTGTACAGTATTGCTTTCAAAAAATAAAAAAGGAAAAATTATCATTTGAACTACTAACTTCTTTGTTCTGTTACAAATGTTCTTAGGCAGATTAATCTTAAAAGTTACCTAGCTGCGTGTGATTAATAGGGTCTTCAAATTGTTTCCCCAAGACATTGCTCTCCAAGTACTCAAAACAGTAGCATGTCACATCTCCTCTGCAGCTGTGGGTCAAATGGAGCAATGCTAGGTAAGTGACAGACTATTCCAGGGATGAAGATTAACCAAAATAATTTTCATTTGACAATGTATTGTGAATCACCTGAATTTATGGCAGTAACTCATTCCATTCCTTATAAGGAATGGATCTTAACCACTTCACAAAAAAATTACAGGGTGTGTTTTTCCTTTTTTCCTCAATGAACCTTCAGACCTATGTTCTAAACAGACAAAAAACAGGGTAGAAGTTTTCAGAAGACAGAAGAACAGTATTTAATGCAAAAAATTATGGCAAACAACTTTTCTTGAAGAGAGAATGGTGAGAACTGTATAGCATTCATCTTTGTGTCTTTCCCCACAGCCATATGACAATACTGTGAGGCTGCCTGAAGCATGGATTATATGTGTCTTGATACATATTTATGCAAATGTAGCCCCCACACACCAGTTTTGTACACTGCAATGGCCACTGACTCATCAAGTTTTGAAATTCATGGCCATCTGTTGCTCATACTTACCTAAAATACAATGTATTTAAAGAAACTTTTTTAAAGGACTATTGAAGAATTAGCTACTTATCAATTCTCAAGCTAAAGAAAGGACCTGGTCACATGTGAGGTTTCTTAATTTTCATACTACTTCTTTCCTTGTATAAGAAGATCGCTGAATGACCCCCATGCAAGGCACAGATGCTCATGAAATTTTACTTGAAGCTACAAACCATTAAGACACTGAGAAGTACCATTTCTAGTTTTGCTATCTTTTCTGCTTTTTGACACTGAATCCACTTAATATTTGGAAACTCTGTGAAGTCTATCTGGCTGCAAGTGCTTTAGGCAAATGCTTTAAATAAATTCATGAATAAACTCAGTTTCTCTCTTTGATTTTAAAGGCAGCAAGAGGGAGGAGGACCATGTAAGATGAAGATAAAGTCTGTCAGAAGAGAGGCAACCATAGCTTGAGCAGAAAACTGTACAGCCACACAATTAACACTGCCACAAAACAGACAACAGCAAAAGTCATA
Source organism: Oriolus oriolus (assembly GCA_013400235.1). Lineage (NCBI taxonomy): Eukaryota > Metazoa > Chordata > Aves > Passeriformes > Corvidae > Oriolus > Oriolus oriolus. Next base: position 290,297 of record VXBT01002931.1, read on the forward strand.
CTGGTAGCACTAACAGGGGAACTAAAGCCTGAGTAACTTACACTTTGAGCAACCAGTCCTTTTCCAACTCAAACATTCTCCCATCTCAGGTCTTATGTCACAGAAGCTATTTGAATTTTGAACTGGAATAATCATATCCCTAAAAGAGGCCATTTTCTTTGGCAGTGACAAACAATTGTTCTATGCATGCGTATTTTTACAGAATTGTGTTAAATGTTTATCTACTATTCATAAACTCATTAAATATTTAGTGCTAGTGAACTACAGATGGTACACACATATATATAAAATCCCACACCAGGATACTCAAAGATAACAGCAATGTAATAGCCTTTTAAATTTCCCTAAACGCAGCATATGTTTGTGATTTCCCTTCAAGAGTGATAGTTGTCATGGTTCAGTAATATACTTAAGTATAATCTGTGGTCTTTTGTTCCTTTCTGTTAATACAATGTAAATGACCAGAAACAAAGTAAGGGGAAATAAGGCCTCTGCAAGTCATGTGCTAATTCTTAAGGCGAGAAGAATTTGTGGAGTACCCAAAATTAAAACGTGATTTCAGGTGCTTCAATAATCTTTCTTAAAACAAACATTATGATGTTTATTTTCCAGTAGAATGTACAGGAAGGATGCTAGGGTGAAGGGAGTTGATTAAACTGAGTTGGGTTTAGTAACAGCGTAAAATACAAAGCTACTTCATGAAGTATAATTTGGGATAACTGAGAAATAACTCGTCCTGAGCTTACGAGATATGACACACATCTTCTTAAAAAGTGTACTGAAAACTGATCAAAAGCAGACAATTTTGCTAATAACTATGCTTGAAAATGATGAGCTGAATTTGGATTTTATGTGGAAGAAATCCCTGGATGGAGACTGTGCCCTGAAGGAGACAACAGGCCAAGTTCAAGCTAATATATGTAGAAAGCAATGAAGCAACACAGTAGTTAACTGCCCCAAAGAGAGAGTTATGAATTCCACACCATTAGGATAAGCACCATTAATCTGTCTTCTTTTACTACATTAATGTTCAGGGTGAAATTCATCAGAGAAAGGAACATTACAGAAGGCCATGGATTACTTAATTATGATTGAGCCTTCGGAATGGCATATTTTAATTAAAGACCACCAATTTTGCCAAGAACAAGCATTAGATATAAGCAGTTGTTATTTTCTCTTAATTTAGAGGAGAAAAAGAACCGTGCAACATTGTCTATCAATTCCAATTTTACATGTTGTCCAAGTCCAAGAATAGCAGGATTTTCAGCAGTACTTAAGTGTTTAAAAAGCAGAAGTTCTGAAACATTCTCTCACAATACCACTTAAAGACCTTATCATTTTAAGTGTGAATGCAGAAAAAGGTTAAACATTTTATGGAGAACAAATGATTCATTCAGTAAAGCAAACACTTTGAAACCAAACATCAAGGTATATTAATAAATGTTTTATAGTGTGATTTCATGATCATTCCTGCATTTCTCCAGACAGGTTTTCTTCTATGCGAACTATGTAACATTGCAAGAGCAGCTTAAACTACCCAGCAAGATTAAGAATAAAATCTTATACAGCTCAAAAGCCCAAGCTTTCTGACTCTGTTATTGCAGCTACCTATTTAAATACTACGCTTTTTTAAACCAGCACAGTTTCACACAGTTTCACTTGAAGTATGCACTCTAAATACGCTTCTTTAATTCCTACATAGTAGTATCTGTTCAGTTCATACAGGCAAAACAGAGATTTAATTTACTTACAAATCCAAGAAGGGACTTCATACAAACTGATTAGCCTACTCAGGTCTGTGAAAAGCTCAAATAGAAGCCTGATCTAATTCCCTGCTTTCTTTCCATCACAGAAGACACTATTATCTGCTGGGGATAGCACATATACAGTGACCTATTTTCCCTGTAGCAGACAATATGCAAAAGCTCTTCTTGTGACCAGTGATGTGAAAAACCATGAGATGATACTGGTTTGGCCCCAACTTATTCACATATATGAGAATGACTACCAGCTTAGAACATCTGTTAGCATATGGATGCGATTTGCCAAAATAATAATAAACCGTTCTTGGGACAGAGGGATGTAATGTGGGTGTGAGTTTATTTTAGAGAACTTAAACAACACTGAATTGTAGTAAATAAATATATACAGTCCCATCTCAAAAATGAAAGACAAGAAGTCTTGATGCTAGTTGATTTACTAAAAGAAACATCTGACTAGTCTAATCACATATTAATATTCAATAGTTAGGATAACGTCCAAGTATTTAATAGGGCAATTGCTTTTATTGTAGATAACCAGATTTAAAGGGGCATCTGCAAATGATGCTTAATGGCTTAAAAAAAATAATGTAGTATTAAACACAAAAATCTAAACTCACTGTCAACAGAAATCCTAAATAAATGGATTTGCATTTCTGGCAAAATAAAGTCCACATATGACAGTAAGAAATGTGCAGTTAGCTATTTGAGACAATATTTTTACCAGGAATCTTCATTTTATTTAACAATAAACAGAAACAATAAATTTTAATGTAACACTAACCCATCTGAAATAAACCATTTCTTTTGAACAGTTACTAGCTTTATGAACATTTCCAACTCAAATATCAGCCAACAGTTCACCAGCCTGGTGAAAATTTCATGTATTATATTCCTAGCAAGCAATCCCTCTAAGCAATGTCTCTACATGAAATGCAACCTATCTCAGTCATAGACCAGCAAGACCAGGACTAACAAAACAGCTGAAGTGCACACAGCAGCACATACAAAATGGTGAGGAATAGACAGAATTACTAGATGTTGTACTTATGTACTTTCAGTGATTTTAATCAGTTTGCTCAAGCACCTGACCCTAAAAATGAAAATCAACACTGGACTTCAAATAAAACTCCATGTGTTTATTATTTTTTCAGCATCCTTGGTGTAACAGTTAGTGCAAGTGTTCAGACTCACTTACTAAACATGACCATAAATCATATTAAGCCACTTTTAAAAAGCCACTTTTGATCGGTGGGTCTAATAGCTATGGATGAATTAAACCCCTTTTTAAGAAGTATTTAATGTTGGGGTTTCTTTAAGAATTAATGTAACACAGATACACACAACAATCTCATATAGACTCTTTGATTCCCTCATATTTAAATTCAATGAATATGAGTTTCATTTTCCATGCCTGAGCTCATTCCTGCGCTCACCACTGCTCAAACCAACAACTGAGTCAAGAGACAGCAACCAGTTTTCATTGGACTGGCTAGCTGAAACAGGCTGTGCTGCCTGCCCCCCACAAAGTCCATCTGGCACCAAGCACAGAACATGATCTGGGTTTCTAGCCCTAGAACAAAAGTGGAGAAATGCTGCTTTACTTTTGAAGAATAGCAGGCTGGAAAGGGTAGTCGGTATAATTTAAAATAAATACGAATCCTGGTTTATGCTGCTGCTTTGGTTGTTCCTAGGCAGCTTTTATAGCTATATTGCATTATTTAGGGTTTCTAGATGTACTATCAAAGGAGTCCACTAGTAGAGATTATCTCACAATGAAACATAAAGTTTAAAAAATTAAGATTTTAGGTAGAATTAGCTCTATTAGAATTAGTTATAATAGACTTTATAAGCAAATCCAGCTTAATTAGTAATTAGTTAAAAAAGTAGGCCTGGAACAGGCTTTGAAGAAACAAAATAACTGATTACCTGCCACTCTATATTTGTTCAGCTGTGCTCAGAATGAGAAACAGAAAACATTAATCAATAGATCCAAAGAAATGTAGACAATTACTAATTTCTCTATTTGAACGCTTATTTAGAAGCAATAAAAAAGGTCTTGGGGGTCATCCAAAGAGGATATGTATTGTCAAAAAATCAAGAAGGCAGAAAAAGGTCAAAACAAGGAAGATGAGTTACTTCATCATTTACAAACAAAACGACCCCAGACTCAATTAAAAAACTGAACTACGCATGCTTAATAGATATTCTGCTAATTACCATACGAAGTGGGGAATGGGAGGTGTCAATGCTATTAATATGTATTCTGTATTTTGAATATTTAAGACTTCTGTAGATAAATAGAATCTGTATTGTTCTGTAATTTTGCACTGCGTCCTTTGGGAACTGCCCGGCACTGGAAATAAACAGACACTTTCTAACTCTAAGGTGTTAGAGAGTCTTGTCCGTCCTAAGTGGGTGCTGATATTAGATCGTACCCTATTTTTTAATAAATCAACAAATCTAGCAACTGTAAACACTCTGCTCAGATATACAGAGGCTTTGATACAACCTGCTTAGTAAGACTTAATTCTGAGGGACTTCTTCCATATTTATTAATCACAAACCAATAAGAGAACAAAAGACAGAGCAAGCCTTCAAAGAATCGTACTTTGTGGATTTCAGAAAAAACCCAGAACTCGAATTTCTCATTAGGAATACAACAATGCTACCCTTACAGCCTTAGTTCCCAAGTTACATAATGGATGGGCATGCAACAAATGTGTTCCCTCTAAATGTGCATTATGACAAACAGTACCCAGGCGAGAGACTTTAACAGAAATGAAGATTTCCAGGATATCTGAAAAAGCATGTTGGTAGGTTGGGGAAGTTTGAATGACAGCTTAGCCTACTTGCCTAAGTAAATAAATTTTTTTGCAATTGTGATGCCTTGCTTAACAACTTGACTATCTTTTAATCAGCTTAAGAAAAGTGGCAAAATAATCTCAGGGAAAAGTGATGTTCCTGCACACTTCATTACAGCTGGACAACCAAAGCAGTAATTCTACTGAAAGAAAAGCTGTGATTAAAGTTCAACTGTTAATAGTTGTTCTGGAGTATGGACTGCTTGCATAACACATGAAAGCCAAACCATGATACTTCTAATTAGGAAACAAAAGAAACTGAGATGTCTTTTATGAACAGCATTTCTCTAAAAACACAAACATTGGTAATAACAACTATTTTCTGAACTCACAAATATCTCTTTACTTTTTGCCCTCTGATGCTGAGCACAATATGGGATAAATCTCATTGGTCTCAAGCAAAAAATAGTTAAAGGCAAAGTATGGACCTAGATTCTGCCATGTATCTATTCCACAGTGGAAGTGCGATGATCTTCCCAACACTGGTGTTCTGACAAAAAGTGGTCATGGCAAAACAAGAAAGAGAGCTACAATACAGTAGACCAGAAGGTTTCCTTACAAACTGAAGAGATGGAAGATCTGAAAGAGCCATTCAGCTAAGCTCATGTTGTTGTTGCTATTTAAATTATGGCTTAGAATCTAAGACTAGTGAAAAAAAAATGTATCTTTAAGTTTCTATTTTCCTGGGTCTGGAGTAATATTTTCTTTTGACAAAGAAATTACAGCCATTTTGGATAAAGCCTTCAGCATATACCTTTTCACAATATTTACGACTCAAACAATGTTTTTAATTTCTTAGTCGGGACCTGCAATATTTTCTCTTTTGGAATTTCAAAGTGTTATTTCAATTGGATTTCAAGCTGTGAGGCATAGAAGGTAGTTTCACTTAATACTGAAGTGCTGCAAGCAGAAATGCAGACAGACTTTACTATGACACTAGCTCCAAAATAAAACTATGCTGAAATCAAAGGGCTGTAAAAAATACAAACGAAAACAGTTTAATTTGTAGCAGAAGCAAGAGCAGGTGTAAATGTCAAATTACTTCAAAGCCACAATCCAATTAACAACAATAGAGAAGCTGGGAGACAGTGAATGAGCGTGTCTTTCTGACAAAGAGCAAAATGTTTGCATTGACATGTGATGATAATGAAGTAACACTATGACCCTTAACTAAAACTGAAACCACAGATGATTGTCAGGGTCTGCAAAATGTTACTAAAATAGTCCTGTATACAGCTCCAGAGATATCAATGTTTGGCCACAAATCAGGTGAGATTGAAATCCAACAAGTGGAATCCTATCAACGCAAGCCATACATTCAGATTCCAGTTGTTTCTTGTCACCAATTAATAAAATTTCTAATAGATATGGGAGCACAACATTCAATATTAATGCAGTGGGATGATGAAAAGCTGGGCGTATGATACAGACAGCGAAGAGTTAAAATAACTGGAGTAAATAGAGCAACTGTTATCTGCCAAACTGCTGAAGTTAATTTGTGGCTCCTGGGCCAGAAGTAGAAGTCTTCTCATCTTAACCCTAAAAGAAATCCAGTGACTGAAGTGCACTTGCTCCGTGCAGCACCTGCGCTCCCTAAGTCAAGAACTGCTGGTGTATCACAGTGCTGTATTTTTGATGCAGCACAAAATGAATTTTTGAAGTTTTAGCTGCTTTGGCTCCACTAACAGCTTCAATACCAAACAGAGGAAACCTAACAGCCACAAGACAGGCAGCCGGGGTGGTTTCACACTCTCCTAACTCTAATGCCAATGCTTCGAAACACGACAAGGCTCAATTGGCGCCTATCTGGAAGGGAGGACAATACACCTTTAACAGGCTCCCGTGTAGGTATGAACGTTTACCCATGATTGCACAAAATGTGCCTGCTGAACTTTTACAAGCTCCATCACTCCTTCCAGACATGAAATTAAACCAGACCCTCCTGAAAAGATGGGAGACGCACCACCAGCAGAGCAGTAAGCATTTCATGAAATAAAAGTTAAAACCTTACCTAAGAGATATCAAGGCAGTTAAACAGCTTGAATCACTTAGGGATAATGTCTCGGGATAAACCCCTCTGAGACTTGGGATGTTTTTCTGTTCCAGGAATAAAGTCAGAACACCCCCACTGAAGATCAAAGGAACCAGTTTCAAGTGGGGGAACTGTCATTCTCTCAATTTACATGAGAAAGCTCACAGAAAACAGCCAAGATGATGTGATAATCACTTTTCCTTTAGGCCCTTTTAACTTTTTGGTTACTTCTGTGGTAGATACAGGAACTTTATCAAAATCTATGGATTGTTCCTTTTTTTAAAATAATCGGTCTGTAGTAGGCCAAATTGCCATTTTTCTTTTTAAAGGAACCTGCTAACAGATGAAATTGAGCTGTGATGAATGGATGAAACTTTTAATTGCCACCATAACTGCCTGTATTTTCAGTTTATTAATGTGATTGTGATTTGTGTTTTCATCACAAGCGCCTTGTTGGGAGAGAAAAATATTAGTAGGACTGCACATTTTATGTATTATTAGCTTGATTTTTCCTAACTTTGTCTTCCTACTGAAAAAAATGGTATGGAAAAGCTTTTACATTTATCTTATGGATGTAGAATTTTGTCTCAACCAAATTTAGCTTGGGAGTTGGTACAAGAATTCATATTTGGAATCAAGAAAAACATACTAAACTTCCCAGTTCTTTCTTGGAAGGCTTTATATTTACTATGATTTGACTAAACTTTTCAGAGATAATAACAAATGAACTAAATAATCTTATCAAAACAAAAGAAAATGTTACATACAAAATGGTTGCATACCCCTTCCTATACCAGAAGGGGGGAGCAACCATGGACCACAAATGGGACATGGATAAAATACAGGAAAGCCTTTTACCAGCTCTCAAGCAACTCTGCCTGTAACTATTTTTGGAACCAGAAGCGTTATCAATCATTAGACATTCCAAAGTATATCAGAGAGTTGTATTTCCACTCGAACTTGTCTGATGTACTACTGGGTTTCCTACCATGTGTCCCAAAAAGGTATTTTAACTTGACCTCAACTTCTTTTATTTATGCTAATCAATATGGCAACTATAGTACTTTCTGCACCACACATGAAAAAGCAACCTGGGATAATACAACTAAATTTAAAAAGGATAATAATTTCATTTATGACCCCACCTATAGTAAAGCCACAGTTTCTGTTTTGCCCCAGGATTAAATTACATGGAGCTGTACTCTATGTCCTGGAGAATAGAGTATAGGCCCAATGTAAAGTGTTTGCAAGAAAACGTTTTGTACGGGAACTTTTTTGTATTTTGCATGAAAATTTTGTAAGTGTAAGCAGTCTGTTGAAGGTACACTATTACCAGTAATGCATCAAATTACAAAATCCCTAACTAGTAGGCCTCCTTGTCAATCTTCCCCTTTTGATCACTCCAAACCAAAGATTGCCTTAAAGAAGTTAACCCCAATTCCTGGCCTCTTTCCTGCTCTTCTCTCTTTTCTATTTCTTTCCAATCTCTCTACCTCACACTTTACTGGTAAACAAAATCCCTAATATTGACTTTGGCATATGGTGTCCTTTGGACCTTAATTCTGGTAGAGGCATCTCTCAATAATTGGATGTTAACAGCTTGTTATCTTCTTCCCAATAGAATCTCTCTCATTTGTTCTTTGTTTTTGCTAATTAACACTTAAGATCACAAGGAAGCAGTCATTCAGACAAAAGAACTAAGAAAAAATACAGGCCTAGTATGAGTGCACAAAAACTCAAAATAGAAGTGAATACCTAAAAAAAAAGGTCAAAACCAAATTCCCAATAAGTTTTGCTGCACTGATTTTAAAATTCCTATCAGTATCCTAGAATAAGCCCATACTAATCAGAATTGTACAGCTGAGTTATTAAAAAAAATGTTCAGTGTTGCCCAGAGCAATTTTTTGCATGGTATATTAGGTCTAGTTAGCAAATTGGAAGAAGCACTGCCAACACGACACAGGAACTGAGTAAAATGAAACCCTTAGTAGGACAAATTGAGAATAAAGGAATTACTCCATGCTTAGAATGTAAAATTTGAGAGCAGGCACACCTGACAAATAGGAATTTATTTCACAATAACAAACTCTTTGAATCCATGATTTATGAAGGCAGTTATAGGAGTCACTTATTTAAATTCATTGCTTAATGCACTGGCAGATGCTTCCTAATTATTAGAATAAAGAGTGAGAACATTTTTTTCAAAGGATGTGCATGCCATTTAGCATCTTGTACTCCAGCAACTATCAAATTTGTGATGATGACTTTTATAAAGTTTTGTTTATGATGTCAGGCAATCACTTAATACACCATAAATGCCAGTAACTAAAAATTTTATGTTATGACACAAAACCTCAGACCTATTTGCTGTGTTATCCTTAGCAAGTACTCCAGCCTGCAATGAATACAAATCAAACACTGCTGTCAGCAAAACAAGTTCCTTTTCAAGTTTCTTCCATCAGCTGTCTTCAAGAAAAACACCCAAATAGTCAAGGACTAAAAAGTTCCAGGATTGCAGGAAGCAACACAAGTTTTACAGACATTCAGAATTATCATGACATTCAAGCTTATACTAAAGAAGCAACATTAATACATTAATACCTAGAAGAGAGGGGGGAAAAATCAGTTGAACATTGAATGTCCATGTATTTGGGACAAGGAAAACTGGGAATTATTTGATGTTAAATAAAAAAATCCCTTAAGATGTTTTAAGTGGTTGTTTATGTGAGACTTTGATACTTGGTGTACAGTTTGCAAGGAAGTTAAGAAAATTACTTCATTGTGAAATTGCAGTATGCTTTCAGCTCTGAAAGGAGAGAGAAGTTTAGTCATATTCTACAAATATCAGAAGTCAGAATTATTTAATGTTCAATTATTGTGCCTCAATTCATAAAATAACCAAGTTGTACTTTTCAACACAGTAAGTGTTTTGAAATAAATAAACAGGTGACTGTGGACAAATAAGGTTTTAAGCCAAAGTCAAAGATTATATAATGAATTTAATTAACAAAGTAGATTGAAATGCAAAACAGAATTTTGAGAGCAGAAACAATACCTCATGAAAAATGATTCTCTCTCTGCAGTAAGAGAAGAAGTAACTTGGCTTTAGTAGATTGTGGCTTGCAAGTAAGCACTACTAATTTGGGCAAAGTTGTTGAAAACCAAAAAACTTAAGATGGTTCAGTTTTAAGAACAGAATATTAATTAATCAGAAAAAGGCAAAATACTGATGTCAACAACAAATTTTATGTAAGAGCATTCATATGTTTAAAGTGGAAACACCATGATGCCTGGAGGAGGTGGATGAAAACACACTACGAAGAAAAGGGAAAGAAAAAGAGCAACATTCTGTCTGAGAAGGATGCTGTGAACAGGCCAAAGAGAGAGGAAAAGGCTAAATAAATAAACAAAATAAAAAAACAAACACAGAAGTTCAATTGCTCAGAAGAATTTCTGAAAAGCTGATCTACCACAAAGGAGATAGCAATAGAGTGAGTAAATCCAGTGAGATTTATGAAGTTTTGAGGGCTTTTATGGCTGTCAGAGGCTGAAAACAGCTCATGCCTCAAACATTGATATAAAGTTTTGCTCATTATGAAGAAGCTACAACCAAAGAAGCCTCCCTGAAGACTGAGACTTTGAACTGAAAGTCAAACTGCTGATTAGATAAAGGGAAACCTATTATTCAGCCATCTCAGGCTGAGGGAAAGGTTTGCATCTACTAATGGCCAAAGTGACCACCTGTGCTGAGAATCATCCCTGGCTGAATTTGGGGTGAGGGGGGGAAGCACAGCTCACAGAAGCCAGGTTTACACAGACTGCCCCCTCCAGCTGAGGGCAGAGGAGGAAGTTTTGGGTACGTGGAGTAACCTCTGGTCAGAGTGAATTAACACGCATCCTCTGTTACACAACCCAGCCAACACCAGCCCAGCTGTGGCACCCACAACCCCACAGGCCACATGCACGGGACTTTCATGTGAGAGGCAGCTGAGGGGGTGTTATAAAACATCAAAGACCCCCCCCAAAGCGCTCCCCAGAGGCTTAGCACCCCAGGACTGCACATGACGCAACAGATCCAGAGTCTGCTGTAAGAGACTGTCCCCCTCCCCCAGGGGGACACGCCTGGACATTGCTACCTGGCTTGAGGGTATATTAAAACATGGGATTCTATGCTTTTTGGTGGGGACCTTCATCACCAGGAAGACCAGCTGGAAAGGATCAATGAACATCGTTGGGATCCACAGAGTGGTGACATTTTCCTTATTCTATCCCACTCACTCTCTTTCTGTTCCCCCCTCACCTACTTTCTATTTCTTTCTCTCTCTCTCTCTCTCATATTTAGTATCAAATAAAACCCATACTATTGACTGGCATATGGTCTCATTTGCACCTTAATTTGGGCAGAGGTATTTTTAAGAACCTCAATAATCAGGTCTTAACAATAGGTTAAACTGCAAATGAGAGGAGGAGTGGACAGAAATATCACTGTAAAAAAACATGCAAAGAAGAACCACAACACAGTACTGATTAAGCCAGCAACAGAGTATCACAGCGAAGCATAAATATAAATGAAAACTAAAATACATGCAAACCTTTTCATCCAATTAAAGCAAGAACAGAAAAGATCCAGGTCTGAAAAAATATTCCTATGGATGTCCTTTGAGTTATTATAGACTAATTACGCAATTATTTTAATAAACAGTGATTCCTCAACGTACCTCTTAATTAAAAAAAAATTAAAAATTTAAAAGATTAAAAAAAGGTTTCAACACACACCTCTTTAGTTTATACAAGGTATGAAGCTCTAGTTCAAAAAGCTCAAGGTGACTTTGACCTAAGCAGATTCCCAGTCTCATATATTTGTAGAAGAGCAAAGAAGTTTCTTTGTACCTGAAATAATTTGGGTGAAATAAAGATTCAAAAGAAGTCAATAAGCATTTTGCTATTGATTTCAATGAGCCAATTTTTCATTCTGATGGTTTATTGCTGATAGAATTTCAGAACATTAATATTTAGAAAGAGATATAATATTGAGTAAGCCACTTAATTGCATAGAACAAACTATAAAGTCAAACCATTTACTCTATATTAAAGAATTTCAATATAACATTTATTTCTACATAACATTTAGCTGCAGAAGGCTAAACTGGCTGTCACAAGAAAAATCAAGCTTTCAATATAGAAGAATATGTTCTGCAAATAACCGTGGGCAAGAGCTTCAGCATGTAAACTGTCAGCCACATTTTTGACCAAAATATTGCTTACATTGAGCAACTGAACAAGAAAAAACATGTAAGAAAAGTTTAATAACATCCTCCTAATGCTCCACATCCATTCTGGCATCACACATTTGGTAGCTGAAGTTTCTCTGAGGTGAGGTGTTTTGGGTTTTTTTAAATTTTAACATGCGTGAACTGTAACTTGCTTACTCCAAAAGGCAACAAACAGATGGAGCCCTGACTTACAGCAGTGTCTGCCTCAACAAGGAACAGTGATGGCTAGAAGCTCCTGTACACAATGTATGTGCTCACCCTTCTCAAAGATTATGAAGGGAAGGTCTGATCACACATCAGGAAGAAAACAGTCACAGTCCTCTAATACTTCTACTATCTCTCAACTCCTGCTAGTAGGAGGCAAGTTTCTGCCAATTCCATCTAAGCATCTTATACATGTCCTAAAACTCCTTCAAGTGATAGGGAATGTGGCATCTGCCTTGATAAAGTACTCCAAAATATACTATTAGTGAATATCTTTTCTATTTTTAAGTATCTGTCTCCAGTGATCTATATTCCCTCAAAAGCTAATCTGAACAGCTGGCAGGCATTGCAACTGCATGTATTAGCACAACTGTGTACTGCTCCCTACCAGTCCACATTGTTGGAACCCTGGGTTCTGAGAATTTCATTCTTTCAGTGCTGACAGGTAATGATCCTCAAAAGCACACTGCATTTGACCTAACACCTTGGGAAAGGCTTCCCTTTTTATGTTATAGCACTGAGATTGTTACTGTATAGTTAGAAAGAAACTTGTTATGTCACTGAGTGGAATATGTAGAGATGTAGAAAAGTAGGCTGATGGGATTTAGTAACAAGATGGAGGATTTTGGGTGTAGGTTTGTCTTCTTTCCTCCTTCTTCTCTGGGTGTTCAAATATTAGTTCTAAAAATCTGCAGTGTGGCTTATAGATGAATAGTTACTGGATTATAAGTAAAAATAAATTAGTTGGCATTTGATAATTGGATAGTTTGGACTTTAAATGGCCTTGGAAGTTAGAACTCGGAGCCATTTTCCACCTTGTTAACTTAGAAGGCACATTCCACGCAGCTGTGCCATAGAGAAGAATTAACAGACATCAAATTAGAAGAACAACTCAGCATCTCCTGCCTTTTAATGCAAACTCTGAAGAAAAGAACTCCTGAGACAGAGGCAAAGTGAACCCAAAGTGGATGCGACACCACATCTCTTCTTCCCTTCCTCTTTACACCTTGCTAACTCCAAAGAAAGCGAATTAGTATATACACTATGTAAATGATTTAGGATGTCCTTTGAAAAAGGTAAGCTGGCTAACAAAAAGCTAAGAACAGCTTCAAATATAGATATCAAGTGTTTAGCTATCTTAAAGACATAACTTTAATTTTAAAAGTTAGTCTGTGATATCGCAAGTAAAACATTACCAGTAAACCTGTGCCGTTGTCAGAGCATTTTGAATAAAGCTTCTTAAGTTCCCTATGTACCTGTAACTTTGAAGACAGTCTTTCACATACACACTGGAAAAAAAAAATACCTTCTATAGCGGAAAAGCTTAACTGAACCACTAGTATTTGAATTACTCTGGTAGACAGTCTTCAGAAGCTTCCTCAAAGAATACTGTTCATTATCATTATATGTACTAAGTAATGGAAAGAAAAGTTGGATAATAAATGAAGTATTTTTCATCCCATCTTGTTTCTTTCTTTTTACATTTTGGATCCTTCTAGAACTACAAAAACCACTAAGATTCAACCTGTTAAGGTATGAAGAGAAATATGAAAATACATATTTGAATATAATACCAGTTTAGGTGTAGGATTTTAACATTACATTTTTTAATCTTTTTTAGTGCTATTAATTACTCCATCAGCAACAGGAAAATTGAGAAAGAATAGACTTAACCACTGCTTTCACAATTTTTGCTTTCCGGAAGGCAGCTAGATTGGCAGGAGAAGAGATAAAGTAACTAAGAACAGCAAAGCGAAAATAACCCCAAATTTAGCATCATTCTGTAAGATGAATACTATAGCCTAACCTCTCATGTAGTATAAAATATGTATTATTAACCATGTACCTTGCTAAAATCAGTAATACTCTGTCAGAAGTTTCCAACTTGTAGAGTTCTTAGTACAACATCCAAAGCTGATCTAAAGGCCATTGTACGAATTAATTTGGAATCTTCTTGTCAAAAACAACATGCTTGTTTATCAGCCTCTTGAGCGATGCTAACAGGGAAAATAGGCAACTTTATAAGATTTGGGATACTTTCAACACACCAAAGGAAGAACTGTCTTCAGTAATAAAAGTTCCAACCACCACAAAGTACAGTCTGTTTTCTGTGATACTAACAAGGTTTAGCTTTCAGCAGAGCCACAATTCTGCCTACATAGAACTCCTCCAGGCACTTAACATATTTGATGATTTCTTTATTTTCTCACAATGACCTATTAGATCTTAAGAGTTATTTTCATACATTTGAAATATTTGAGATTGCTGGTGAAACCCTAAGTCCTGTCAATCTTTATTTGCTAACCTACACATTAGAAGATCAGAATTTCATTTAAGTAAAATACATATATTACTTCAGAATATCTAAATGCAGTAATTATTCATAAGACTACCTGTATCTTTTAGTTGAGATAACACATCATTCTTGTAGAAATTATCTCAAATAATAAGTGAAATATTGCTAACAATGACCTGTAAGTCAATGGAAATGAAAAGATAGTTTTCAAAGCTCTCCACAGTCCATCAGTAGTGGTTAAGCCCTTGATTAATTTCAGTGTAAATACTAACAATATTGAAGTGGGCCATATGTGAAAGTTTAGCACAATTTTATTACCATGCAAATTTGCACAATAATTTTGAATGCACTGGTATTTTGTGCATTAGCTAGCCCATAGAAAAATATTACAACATTTAAAAAAAAAAAAGTAACAAGCCCATGAAGAGCACCTCAAACTAATTCTCAAAGACAGGGCTTGAATGTCTAACTAAAAAAGAAAAAAGAAAGAAAAACTTAAAATTCCTATGATGGTGATCACAAATAGCATAGAAAGGTATTTGTATATTACACAGTGTGCTAGTTTTCATTCTGTCTCTCACATTCCAGTGCGAAACTTTGTTCCAACTGTCTGATAATTCAACATGCCCCAGAAAGAAACACATATTTAATGTCAATTTACAGAAGAGGTTAGAAATGTGTTTGAAAATTACTTTTTTTTCCCCCAGAAATGCTCCTAAAAATCTCTGAAAGAGACCAGAGTGGAAATTCATATTGTATCAGGACTGACAGAAACATTCAGAATTTATTTTAACATTCTGACATATTTATCATTACATTAATATCAAAACTGTATTAAAAAGTGAATTTCAGTACATGCAATGAGAAATTGGCTACACTAGAAAAGCACTGATAATAGTGTTATCTCTTCTGTTCCAGCAAATATAACCTCAAAGAGGAAGCTTCCTTCTATTGACAATTCAAAGCCTTCTTGAGTATTCACATTATGACTCTGACACTTGCATGACTGATAAGAGACAAAGTCAGAAAAAGTTTGAAGGTCATTCTTTTGTCTTCCTTGAAACTGGTATTTTTAATACCATCTAGCAAGCCTTTTCTGGGAAACTCTTTCTTTGGAAATGCACTCTTTTTGGGTAGATATTAAAATGCAACTACTGCATGACTGAAAGTATTCTACTCACTTTTTTTAACTTGCCATATTAAAATAAAAACTTCAGGAATAATAGAACTGACCTTTAAAATTAGAAGAAGAAGCACTGCGATTAGGAAATATACCTATACATACCAAAATGTTTGCTAGTTATATTAAAAGATTAAGCTTTTAAAACTGATTATATCTAGGATCTAAGTAGCAACTTGAATATGTATTTTCACTAAAATTTCCAAAGAGTTGTAGAGAATTATAAAAATATTAAAGGACTGAAAATTGTGTTTGAAAGTCAGAGGAAAGAGGATTAAAAAATATTTCTATGGTATGATCTGTTTAATATGGAAAAATTATATTCATAGCATGTTAAAAAAGCAAATTATCCTCACACTACATTAAAAATAAATATATGACAAAGGGGCCAGGTTCAACCACTGCAATACTTCAAAAAATGACAGCTAATCCACATTGAAATGTTTTTTATGTACAAAGGACACAACATATTTTTAAAGTATTATCACACATAAATAGCATTTAAGTTAGTTTTACAGTTTCTCAGTAGAGAAATTAAATTTGATAATTAAACAAAAATTATATCAAACTTGTCTCTAAAAGATCTCAAGTCAAGATGTTAAATTGAAATAATCATTAAAATTATTGTGAATTTGAGTTAGCTATTAGTTACACATAGATACCCTCTCAATTCCCCACCACATCATTTAGAATCTCTTCTCAACACCAAAATCACTTTACAAGTTTGGAACAAGGAAGTTTACCCTTTGGTATAGTCATTTTCTAAACATTCATTTAAAGAGGCATTTCTACTATAAATAAAAAATTACAAGATTGAAGAGAAAGGATCTTCAACCTAAGTAGACAAACTATATTTTCGCATCTGATGTACAGTCTAGCAAAGCCCTTAACTTAGGAAAGCAAAGCATTTAAGTCAAGATTCTGAGAAGCCTGCAGACATTTGGCCTTTTCAAGAAACAGACAAAAGAGCAGCACAGTGCTATTAAGATAAAAGCAGACATGACCCAAAGCTCTATCTTAGCTTTTGTCTATTTATACATATATCAGCAAGAAATGGATATACATTTACCATATACAATAACATATTCATTTAATGAGCTGTTACCAGAATATACGTGGTAAATGATAAGACGCACCTTCTCTTCTGAACAGGCATATCAGATACAAATCTGTGATAGAAATGCTCTTCATGGAACTAGAGCCTCTTGCACAAAAATCACTCTTCGTATCAAAACGAATTCCACAATTTGACTGGAAGAATACCACCATTACTGATATAAGGATGCTTATATTGAGCTGTCGTGGACTCAAAGACTATGTTTAAATTAGCAAGTAGTGCATATTAATTCTTCAAACCCAATATACACACTACACACATGTCAAATAGTTCTATTTCACACTAGCTCCTCTTTGGTCCAACGGACTGAACAAACCAGTACCATTTGGGAGTGTACAGGCTCAATTCCTAAAGTTCACCTTCTAGCATTATTTCATGCAAAAGGATCATAGGCCATGTGCCCTGTTTATTGTAAACCAAAGTGCAGAAGGTGGGAATAAAGGTGGCACGGGCATCAAAAGAGCAACCCTCATCTGAACCCGGCACTCATGCAAGTGAACATGTTTTGGAGGAGGACAATGAAGTTGAGAGATAACTGAGACCCCACTCATGGAGAAGGATATTACAGAGTACAAGAACTGACAAGCATTCAGAAAGAGAACTCTTTGTGGTAGACGAAAGACTAAATTTCTAGCTAGAGAGGAAACAGATACTAAGAGCAGCCCTCAATGATCAGTCAGTATGTGACACCTGGCAGATTCCATTCTCAGTTAACTACTGTTTCCACAAGAATCAGTAATATTTTAAGTGTGCTTTTGATATAAAAAAGGGCACTTTAAACACAGGAAGCACAGAATAACTTCAGGTAAAACGACCTGAGCTAGTTCAGTAAAATAAACTGAAATAATAATAGCAACACATTTTAAACTTTCAATTTAAGATTTCTACATTTCAAAAGAGCTCAAATGAAATTAAAAATTACCAAGGGAAATTACCCACACTAGAAAAATGTGGTGAACTGAGTGAGTCAGAAACTAACCATTGAAGTTTCTAAAGTTATCTTGAAGCTATATCCCACACTGTTGCCTTGATTTTCACAGTTCTTCAATGTTTTTAATTCTGTAGACAGAGATCTCATGCACTTTCTGTAAACATAAGCCATGTTATGCTAACCGACCTGAGATGTTTTCATTCTTTCTCCTAAGGTGGAGAAGTTTGATGGGTTTCTCCTTTAACCTGTGTGGTTGAAGGGTGGTAATTTCACCCTCCAATCCATGGAGTTTTCTAAAAGTGTATAAAATAAAGAAGTGGGCCCTTCGGCCCAGCTCTTTGATCCTTGATCCTAAAACTGGCCTGCGTGTGTGTTCCTTCGTGTCCATGTGCGACACCACACATCTCAAAAATAAATAAGCAAATAAATTAATTGTTGACCTTTCAGAGAAGAATTCCAGAACTAACTGATGAATAATCCCACATGGAATAAAATGAAAACCAGAACTCAACAAGAATTGAAAGATAATAACTAGCAAATACATTTTCCTCTTAAAAGGTCAAGAAGCTTAGGGACAAAATGAAAGTTGCCAGGAGGCAAACTGAGGTGGCCCCATAAATGAAACACAAACAGGTATCTCACATTTCAGTCATTAATGCAGAGAAAAAGCAAAAAGGTTAATATGCAGTAAATTGTGGTAACAATCCAGTTTCCTAATTCTGTGAATGTTTATGATGAATAAAAGGGATACAAGTGCCCACAGCTGACAGAATGCATCTATACCACATAAAAAGTTGCAGGAAATTTCAAAAAGCAGAATTCCAAAACTAGTACATGAGTCTTAAAGCCCAATCAATTTTATGTATCAATTTGAGACAAATCTATCTGCCCATGTTAGTGTAAATCTACAGAAGAGCATACATAGAAACACATCCTGGTAAGAAGGAAGAAGAATTTCACTAATATGAAATATTTCTGAATGAATTTTCAAATAAAAAATAATTAAACATACAAAGGAACATGAAAAATGAGATGAAATACAGCATACTTGATCCTAAGAGATATGTTCCAGACCCATTAGACATCTCTTCATTAAAGTAATTAATGCTCCTGACCAAAAAAAGTGCTACTACTTATTTGAACTTTGGCATTTCATTCTGTTATATTTAAAGGTGGGAAAAAATGGGATTGGAAGAAACTCTATAAGCAGTTTGAATAACTACCTCAACAAGGAGACAGAACAGGCTGTTTAAAAATACATAAAGGAAGTCTATATCTTGGGACTAATTTATGAAATTTAAAGTTGATGTCTTGGTTGCAAAAATAGGTACTAATGAATTCAGCTGAGGCCAGAAAGGAACCGAGATAAACACCACCACTACTTTACACAGGAAGAACTGAAAGTCACATGTGTCAAAAGTCAGAACGACTTCCACAAATTACATTCTCATTGTATGAAGAGAACTCAGACAGGAAAAAAGTATCCATTATATAATGTGATTCATTACTGTGATCAAATCAGTCAAAATCAAAATACGAAGTGTTGCATGCATGATCCACCCAATAACTAAAAACTTAATCTGAATACAAAAGGTAGTACAACAGCACTGCCAAACGAGTCTGGGAGCAAAATCTTAATTCAGAGACTTCGATAAGATGTATTTGCCCATGATTGGACAATGCATAAGGGCCCTCCTGCTACTGCATACTCATGCACTATGAATTCGGCATTAAAGGTATATTCGAGATCACAGCTTCATAATATGGTGTAGATGACTGAATGAAAAAAAAAAAGGGCAAAAGAGAAGGAAACAATTCAAACAAATACTATGCATATGGACTGAATTTGTCAGCTTGATATTTATGTTAATAAACCAGTTGAACAGAGGCTCATTAAATAAATCAGCAGATGTGTACTTGGCACCTATACCAATAAAATTCAGGATTCTGATGAAAGTTATTTCTGCTTTTTGTTTGGTTTTTTGGGTTTTTTCCCCAGGTATCCTTTTCTTTTTCAAATTGCTGTTCTGTATTTACTATTCCAGCTGTGGTGTCTATTTTCAGGATACGTTTTGCCCTGTGCTATATACGCTGTCTTTTTTTGAAGGCAGCATACTCAGAACACAGATGTCCAATTTGTACAGAAAATAATCCTCTGAGTAAGAGTAGTTTGAATGTGTCTTTAACCTGCTCCTTCTAAAATTTTTTTCTCTGCTTTAGAGAAACTTGTGTGGAGGGATTTCAATTGTTTGTTTTTCACTAAATGAAGCTTTCCAATATTTTAGCAGAGTTAGGAAATTTGCAAATTAAACAAACAGGAGAAGAAGCCAGAAAAAATACAAATTAAAATCTTTGTTCAGTTTTTATTTTTGCAGTTACTCAAGTTTTGCAAAATATTTGTAGACCTGAATTTGATCTAGCGGGTTTTAAAAGACAAGAGACAGACAGCAGACCACAGGTCTGTGCGAGCAGTACCTGAAGCGGCACATACATTCACAACACAGCCTTGTGGTTCCATATTTTCCAGAGCTAATTAGTGATAATGTAAGTGAATAATTACTGGGATTTTAAATGACTAACAGCATAATTTTAATTCAATTTTGATCTTAAATCAATTCTTAAAATCTATTATTAAACTGTGTGCTGATCCAATGCTTGCATTATCTCCATTTAGTGTAGCACACTTCTAGCTAAATGCACATCCAGTTCTTTACAGGGCCATACAAAAGGGCTCTGGGTACTATCATGTTATACTGGTTTTAACACCAGCAGGGAAATTACATTCCAAATAAGCCACTTCCCTTCCCTTCCTCCTTTTGGTAATTTTCTTATTTCCAGCATTAAGAATATCTTAAATGACAGTATTGGACAAGACCAGATCATATTTATTATGCCATTATACCACTGATTGAAATGTTCTCTGTCTATAAACAAATAAAACATCGATAATAGAACTACTCTGAAAATTGTTTTTTTCAATTACTCTAGTATTCAGCCACACAGAAAACTATGGAAAAATTCCTGCTTTTTTATATCTAACAGGGCTTATTCTGGTTAATATGAACTACGGAATAATTTTGTTTTCTTTGAAATGTTTTTTTAGAACACTGACTATAAAAAAAAAAAAATCATAAATCAAATTCTTCTTTCATTCCATTGACCCATATTAGAAGCATGAGAGACTGGTAAATGCAGACAACTTCCTTCTTTTAAATGGTAGTGCTATTTTTATTTCATGTAGAGCATTTTGCTATGCTAAGTGACCCCAGAACCTGTGAACACGAAAGAGATTATTTCATGCTTTTGTTTACTGCTCAAAAGCTAGACTTGCAAGACTGTCAGTAAAGAACTCTTTTTAATTTGCACTGTACCTGAAGTTAAAGCGCCACAGCCTTTAACAGCTTTGGTTTAAATACTAATGATAGACTTTTATGGGGAACAGTGAAAAATGCCTCCTTTTTCAGTACAAACACATAAAGAAGTCTATTTCAAATAAATATGAAAGTGTGATTCTGTGAGTACTGAATACAAAGCGTAGTGATGCACATAAAATCTGCTCATCAACCCACTTCTGTGCATAATATTAGCTTGACACAAGATGCCTTTAAAACAGTTAAAGAGCAGATCAATCACAGCTGTGTTATGCAGAAGCAAACTCTCCTAAGATGGGCTATAATTCTGTAACAGCTTTTTAAGTGACAGACAGAAGTGTGCGTGTCTAAAGGCTACTGAGAAACAAAAATAATTCCTTGTTTGAAAGCTTGTGTAAAGCCTACTCCTTTTGTGAACTTGCTTCTCAACAATGTGGACATAAAAAAAGTTTGAATGCTGACCAGAAATCAGGGTAGAAGTTAAATTATGTCCTCCTCATACTCCAAGAATAAGGACAAACCAGTTCGAAAACAGTAATTCCCTTACCAATATTTTTGGTGACTTTTTAGAGAAACACTGCTTGCTGCTTACATAGCACGACAATTGACTTAGCAATGTCTGCTTCTAAATATAAACATTTATAATGTAACAGCCACATAAGCTATTCTTGAGGAAGATCTAATTGGAACTAATATAAATCAAACTTCTCACCCAATAGTTTAGAATGGAATCCCTGTAGTTTATCTTGAACTTGTTCTTTGGACATAACAGAAGAGCAGAAAGCTTTAATATTACATGCACATGTTGTATGGCATTTCTGATAAAACAAACTTTATAGAATCTGCAAAATAGTTTTCAGATTTCCAGGATATTTTACAATGACTATTGAGAAGATGAAAGCATATATATATACATTCAAATTCTTTTATAATTACAATCATTACAATAAACAGATGCACACCAACCAATGAACATTAAAGAAACTATCTGAGAAATGCAAAAAAGTCAGAAAAGGGGGTCCTTAATTTATTGAAAGATTCTCATTGTTTGTTCTAAAGCTAGAAAAATTTTTATTTCTGCTATTGAAGTATTACTGTGCCAAAAGAAAAATGAATACAACATGTTCTTCCAAGTTGATTTTCACAGTTGCTTTGAATAGGTCTACTGTTATAAAAGTCACAAACACCACCAACCCCTCCTCTGCTCCAACCCAACCAACCAACTACAAAAATAATTGAACCAAACAGTCAACTCTTGCCTTTACCAGAGCACCTACTTTCACATTCTGTTCATATGTATAACCTTGCCAAGTACCAGCTTATTCTATTCTAATTTTAGTATAGGAACAGGTTTTGCCTATCTGAGCACACCAGCTGAAGTCAAAACTGATTCCTCAGCTACCAGGGTTCAGACTCTGTTTAATCTTAATGCAATTTTGCTGCTAGGCAGTGGGAGGGAAAAAAAGAAACCACCAAGAACAGGACTCAAAAAAGTCTCAAACTGAATAGAACAAATAACAGTAATTGCAGCATCATTAACCTTGAGAATATTTATAATGCTTCAAACGCATATGTCAGGAAAACAAGGAAAGCAGGTATGTGTGTTTATCCCTGACCATAACATATATTTTCAATATCTGTGTGGCAACATCTATAAATAAAAAAAAATTTTAAAAGTCTTACGAACGATTCAAAGAACAGAAAAACAAAAACCATACAAACTGCCACTTACATCCAGGAACTCAGAAATATTTGATATCTCATAGGTGAGGTATATAGTACCACCCTACTTGTCTTTGAAGGCTCAGAAGAACAGACTACATGTACAATCAAACCTTTTAGTTTACCTTTCAATTTAGTCCTTATGTCTTCGTCTATTGTATCTTCCTTCAGAACAGTCAGTTAATATGAAAGGTTAGCCAAAGAAAGGAATTAATGCTGGCACCAGAGCTAGACAAAAAAAAATGTCAGAATAATTTTTGTTTCCATGAAAACATACAAAAAGCATTTTATATCTAATAAATTATCAAGTAGCAAATAATTATTGCCTTGCAGAAAAAAAACCCCAAAGACTCAACCAAAAGTTCCTTATGTTCAGTAAAAAAAAACACCATAAAAACTGAGTAATGACAATAAAAAGGTATCTTTCTGAACCAGAGATTATGGGTGAATTAGTCCATGAAGGGCTATCCAAAGTATGCTGCTTCATTTCCATTAACACACTCAAATGCATGTTCCTTCTCTTGACAGTTCACCGGAATAAGAGAAGTTAATCTGTTACACTGAAATGACAGCATTAGAGCTAACTAGCAAATCTATATCGAAAGCCAAGAGCTCACCAACAAAAAACCACATCAGCTCTAGAAGGCTCTGCAGGACAAAAAGTATTTTGAGACTTTCCTAGTAGCTCACAAGACAATTGCCAACCGCTGAAATTTTACTTCAGAAAAAAGAAAATCTGCACTATAGACTATGTTTCTACAGGGAATAGGTAAGATTAACAAAATAATCCACCAAGAATAGTGAAAGATGTTGTTGCACAATATGGAAAATATGGTCCTTTCCTTTCCTCTCCTCTGCCTTCCCCAGTCTGAAAGTTGTAGGATTTTAGAAGAAAACAATCTTTTAATAGGTACAAGAACATCTGCATGGCTCTACTGAGACAGCAAAATCTATGCGGAGAAAAATCTCTGAACACTCCAGGAGTACTATTTTCTTGTTTTCAGTGTGGATTTTGTAGTGATATCATAGTGTCACTTAAGCAAAAGTATGCTGTCAGAAGCTCTGAAAAGCTGTACCACTGGTCTAAGTCCAAATTTTATTAAAGTCAACGTTAAATTCTAATTAAGAACTCAGCTAAATCAGCTTTACTGAAGAGAAGGATAAAATTTACCTTGACTGTTCCTGAGGGAAATTAAAAGCAAAAGATAAAAATAAATTAAAAGGTAAAATTAAAAGAATTCTGTGGGTGGTCAAACCCTGGAACAGGTTGGGAAATCTCTAACCATGGAGACATTCAAAATTCTCTTAGACAAAGCCCTGAGTAACCTGACCACCTTTGAGCAAGCAGCTGGACTAGACAATCTTCAAAGTTACCTTCCAGTCAAAATTATTTTAATAGATAAGGCCCCTACCATACACATCGCCACAACCAGCAAAGTCCAGGAAGACAGAAAAAACTAGATTCCTGCCTGGCATTTAAGCTGGCTTTATGAAAATAGCTCTTGTTCTATTAGTAACAGAAGAATATGAATCAGTTTTCCCCATGTGTCACTCTGGTTTTCTGCCTTGAAGTATATTTTACCATACTGCATTATCATTCTATCTTCAGATACCTCAAGAATTCATGCATTTGAGGCCTCCCTGACTTCTGACAAAAGAGCTGTTCTGCAGAAAACAGTCCTTCCAAATGAAAGTAAATGGCTTCTAGAAGCCCATTTACACTTAGCAAAAGGAAGGTAAGGAGTGGGGGACAAGGGGTGTTTAGTAGTTGAAAGTGGTATCAGTCAATTAAAATTGGATTTCTGTTATTACAAGAAGCAATAAAAATCTGGCAGCCTTCTTTAATTTTTATTTTATTTTATTGAACTTTATCATGATAGACTACTTGCTGCATGATTACTTGTCTGAAATCTGGTTTTAATTTATGAGAACATGTTCCATCTTTACTCAGACAAAACAACAGCATTGGCAATGGAATGGTACTTTGTGAACTTCTACAGCATGTATGTGTCCAGAATTGACCATTTAAGAACACAGAGGTTCTAATGCCTCATCTCAGCAATCCTTCTGTCCTGACCATCTTCTCACCTCTTCTTCCCACAATAGAAAAAGAGTACCAAATATCATGTAAGGTTTCCGTTTTCTAATATCAAGGTAGAAACACAGGTTATACAGAATGCCAGATGCAATCACCCTTGCAATCTCAAAAATTAGGACAGATGGCTTACACAGACTAATAATTTTCCCAACAGTAGTTTAGATATGATGTCCAGTTGTTAATGTGCTTATCCGTTAACAGAATTAAGACTGTTTTATACTAGTTCTACACCTTACACTGCCAATTGATAACTTTTTTGACTAAATCATGACAGAAATTTAATTTAAAGGCTTGAGAAACCCTTTACCACTTGTAGCTTCTGAACAGACTAACGGCTTTGATAACCACACGAAAGCTATTTCATTAAAAACACTCATAAGTAAAGCACTGCTCATTTCTATCCAGCATGACATTACAAATAATTGGCTATTCCAGTAAAATATTAAGATGTATTTTCAACAGTACTATGGCTGTGATTAGCAGCAACAGATGGACCAAAATATTGCTGTGGTAAAAGGCCAATCTGGATACCTTACATTAGGTACTGATAACAACCTGTATGAGCTTTTTTTAATCCAAAATCAAGACAAACATAATAAATCACACAGTAAAGTGACTTTTTAATGTATTGAAACTGCTACCATCAATATGGCCACTTTTAGAAAAGTCAGGCATTACAAAGACAATCTTGACAAACTGTACTTCAAACATGCTTCCAGACACACTGGAGGCTAAAGGACAGTGAATTTATTGTGACTTACTGAGCTCGAAAGGGTGTTCTTTAGAACTGTTTCAAGAAACAATTCCATGTATTTTAATTAGATTCATATCAGAAACTACAGAAGAATTAACCTTGGTAAGTGACATTTTATCCTGCTTAGCATAGAGAACTAGCATGAATTAAGAATCTCGGGATTCTTGGCATAAATTTTTCAGAGTACCTTTATTTTGCATTGACAAATGAGAAAATGATACCAGCAGTCAAATATATTTTTCATTTAACTTCATAAACATACAGATTACTACATATCAGTATCAGCAAGAAAAGTGAGTAATGATCAGTGGTTATAAAACTACAAAAGGTAAGTAGGGGGAAAGAACAAGATGAATAAGCTCTACAGTTGAACAAATATTTATATTTAATATGATATTACAAGGTGTTCTATCTAAAAGATCTGTTAAAATACAAATTGCTTCCTAAGGACATAACTTGTGTTATACTTAAGGAATTTTAACAACCTTTTAAATATAAGACAATAAAAAAATCCAGTTAATATAGTGGCAAATAATACCACTGTCCATTTCACAAAGCATCACTTTAGGCAGGAAAACCATCTAATATCTGATAATAAAATACCATATTTTCCTCTTCACACAAAAACTTTTCCAACTTCTAATACTTTTAAGAGAAGGAAAGAAAATTATGACCTTTTGAAACCATGTTAATTCAGCATTTTAGATTATGCTTGTCCTTTTCCCCATTCTCATTTACAGCAAACTTCCAACAATTGTATAGTTGCAATCTTAAGTATATTGCACAATAAAAATTCTAGAATTTCTATGCAAAATAATAATAAAAAAAGGCAGCTAACTCATGGACAGATAGACATAAATGCTCTCTTAGCTATTGCTGCCATTTGTTTAAAAGCTGATGAAAATCTAGTGAGAATTCTTTGCTATTAGGTCAATTAAATAGCAGCAGAACTACCTCTACAGAAGGCTCAAACCCACGTAATTGCTTTCTCCAGTTCTACTTCTCTCACCACCAGCTCTGTACAGATCAAGCTCTGAATAAAAATCAGAACTCTCACAAGACTTTATACACAGACACCAATAGGATGTTTAGCTGCCACACAGTCTCATTAAAACAGGCACAGATTTTAGTGTAACGCAGTCAGTAAGGGCCCAATCCTAACAAAATTATTTGGCAAAAGATGGAGAACTCCAGAAATAAAACAGAAATAAAGTACATGTCAAGATAGAAGACTAGCACCAATTTCATAAACCTAAACCAGAACTGAAATAGCAAACAATGTTACTGTGGGATTCAGCTTTCTCCATGCTCTTTGAGCTTGCAAGAGCTTTCTAATGCTCTTCCATGCAGATCCAAAACCTGAAATTAGTTGATGGCAGTAGGTAATAAAGGAACTACTTGCAAGAACTGCAATAAGAGAGAACATCAGCTTTATAGAATAGACCAGACAGAAATATAAAAATATGGTTTAAAAGCTCCAAAGAGTACAATAGGCAGTTAAGGTAGCTTAGGTAATCATAAACACAATGCAAAAGCCACAAGTTTTAAGAACTGGTGATATTACTTGCACAAGATACTAACAAGAGTAAGTAGTGTTGTCTATGCAAAGGAAGGAGATGTCTTTTGATCTTTTGAAAAAATCCCAGAAATTTAAGAACAAATCAAGTGCCATCTAAAATTACAGCAAAAACAAAAGCATATAATAGGAGATATTTGAGGCAAAGAACAGTTTATGAAGACAGAGTAATCTCACTTTCAAAGTATGGTGGCGTATCAGACTAGTATAGAACTGAACCACTAACCTCTTTGAAATAAGAAAAACTAAGAATCCGTAATTTTGAACATAATAATAAAACTATTAAGTTTGGTGAGCTATTCTATGCCTTCTCTCAAAACCAGAAATTTCTGTGGTAAGACTGTCAACAAAGTTTCAGAGTATTACATGCAAGTAATCTTTGTAAAAAATTAGCACACAAGTTTGGAATTGTTACTAAATGCTAGACATTGGAAAGAAAGTGATGAGTTAAATTTTATCCAGATGTAAAGACAGCAATTGCTGACAATTCACAAAGTGTAACAGTGAATTATCATGGTTGAATAAATCTCACTGAAGGTTAGATAAGCACATTTATTGCTTTAAATTCACAGAAACACAGATAAGTATTAGAAAAATGAAACAGGAAAATTTTCAAGTGGTATTTGAAGAACAAAATCCTAAACCACAATGTAAAATAGGTAAAGATTTATAGCATAATTATTAAGCTTCTAACATGTCTAAAGTTAAAGCTTTAAATGACAACTATACTGGGCAGTGATAGCTTAATTAAAGCAAGATGTTGGTAATCCTGCATTTATTCTTCTTTTAATTCTTAGAATCTAACTGGTTTCACTTGCTGTCACAGACAAAGCTGCAAAGAGGTCAGTGTACTGACGCATATGAACAAGGAGAGACAGGTGAATCAGAGGCACAAAAAACTTACCTGAAGTCATATAATGCATCAAAGCCAGAAAATAATGTATGCTGACCAATACAATAGACTAGTATCTAGAATTTAAAACCATCTTTACCATTATTTCCATTACTTAGTTGTGTGTGCTAACATTCCCAAAGTAGTAGCATTTCAGACACTCAGGATATGAGTTCACACTCTGAAAATGCAAACAAGCCAGCAAAAATTCAGGAATATTTCAAAATTATTAAATGTAGGGTATACTTCCAAAACAGGGGTTTAAGCCAGGCAATGTGTATAAAATTGGATAAGGTAAAAACTAATTTGTCACAAACAATGCTTTTCCTATGCAATATTTCTTCTTTCTGTCACACCACCGAAAAGTGTCATAAATTTAATGCTGCAAGGCAGTAATGAAAAATCCCAAATATTCATAAACAGTGTTTTATCGAGATTATTTATTGTACCAATTCTGTTTCTGAATAACAGAGTTCACAGAAGAAATCCTGTCATATATGACATCAATATTCTGCTTTATTCCTGATAAAACACAGTTCAGAACTCAAATTCAAACCATCATTTTTTGCTACTCCACTTAAGATACTACACAAAGAAAGTTTAAAATAAGTCTTGTCTTTAAGACATAAGAAAGTGTCCTTTAACTAGTGATGGCCAAAGCTGAAAATAGCCCAATGGGCCATGAGTTAAAAAAAAAAAAAAAGCTTCCTGATCGCTAAGTGCATTGCAAGTTTTGTAGATTCCATCTCAAGAAATTGCTTTAAAAGTGGTAAATAACAAGGAGTGACAGGAACTAGTCAAAGTCACTTCTACTGTCCTGGCAGGCAAAAAGAGTTTATTCTTCTGCGATCTGATGAACATGTACTAATATGTGAGTAGGAAGAAGCAAATAAGGTAATCCTTTAAAGGCAGCAGTATCAGGATATAAATGTAATTTTGGTAATAGTTAACTACTTAGTAAAGCTGATGAAGAGTTTAAATTGAAGGAGCAAAGAGATACAGGAAAAAGCATTTGTAAAGTTTAGCGGAAGAGTTACAGACACGATGGAAAATGGTATAAAGCACATGAAAATACTTGGCATCTCCTTTTCTAACTAAAATGACTGGGAGAAAAAGTAAGAGGTTACAAACCACAAAGGTTTGTGTAAAAAAATGGTTTGTGTAGCCTAAAAGGAGGAAACAAAACAAATTTGTTTTCCACTGTGTGAGGAAGCACATCCCTACAAAAGGACGCAATATCTACGTTTATCTTTGGGCAGTGGGAATTGTGGGGTATGGAACAATTTCTAACAAATTCACTACAGCTAGGAGCCTCACAGACAGAAGTTCGAACAACACAACCATCCATTTCATTGCTCAAATCAGAGATGGTGGCGCCTTCTAAAGACCTGAAATTCCGAAACAGACTCTGCTTGCAACCAGATTTAAGACTCTGACACACGGTCATACAGACCTATGGAACTGCAATTATGTGCAATGGTAGGCTCACTGTAGCAAGTGACTGCCTAGACATAATTTCCCCTCTAAATAAAATTTAAATAATCAACTCACCACTTGTCCATTCTGAGGATTTTTATGTGCATATGGTGGTCCACGGATGTGATTCCACATCTGACCAGATGTCATAGCAAATACAACACACTAGAAAAACCAGAAAAACAATATATTCATTAATTTACTGTGAGGGACTGAACAGAGAACCATTCTGCCAGTTATTCTTGCTTTAGATATGTAATTTTTTTCACTAACCAGACACAGTATCTACCTCTATTTGAATTTTAGGACAGTATCTTCAGATGCACTGCTTTCATAAAATTCTTAATGACTTCTGCCATTCTGTAAATGAGTCAGCTCAAGACAGATTTTCCAAATCTCACCTGAAATAATCCTAAATTTATGCACCACATTTACACATCTACATGACAACAAGCACTTGCAGCAGTAGAAGGCATTAATTGCAAATGTTCTGGAAACTATATTCAAGATTTATACAACCTTCCATGAAAATATTTCTGCCTCTAAATCCTATACAAATGTTTAGTTTACCTTTTTGCTTTCAGGTGTCTGAGATCATATATAAAGTAACAGAAAAAATCCAGTTATTAAAGAAAAAGTCTGTCCTATTTTATGAAATTCTCATTGTGTGTCCTATATGACTGTGATTCCTTTTAATTGTGACAAATAGCAATGGCTGAATTGTCAGAAAAGTCGGAAATTCCCTACAGAAAAAAGTGTGAAGTTAGGTTAGGGATGCACAACAACTGTAAAAACAGACTTTAATTCTTGTAGAAGATCATACTTTAAAATATACATGACAACCATCAGTCATACCATAGTCTTCAAGACTATTTTAAAAAGGAAAATACAGTATAATCTTAGTATATATAATCTTTTGATAGTATAACTATATATAATATAATATATTGTACATATAATCTTTTGATTACCAAGTGAGAGAAATAGGAAACTTGTATCATCTAAATACGTCTTTTATCAGTACAGATAATCCTTACAAAAACTACAATTTAAGTACAATTACGTACATGCTCATTTTTACTGTACATCAATATTCCCAATAGCATAGTAAAGCCATAGAGATATAGGTAGATGAATCATGAATGTAAAAATTCATACCATAGTGACTAACTAAACCAGTGTTTACTAAAACCTTTTGGAGTGTTTTCTTTAAAGAATGTTTAGTAACATGTTTGTGAAGTAAATATAAGCTAGTGTAGATCTGTATCCCTGTAAATGCAGCATTGCCACCTCTAGAAATATGAACAGATTTTGCAAGGCCTTACTACTGAATCTTGTCAAGCTTTATTCAAATCTGTCTTGGCCTTCCTGATTTTGGGTTTTGTTTTCATTTGGGGTTTGGCTGGGTTTTTTGTTTGGTTGGTTTTTGTTGTTGTTGTTGTTTGGTAGTTGCTGGGGGGGTTTTACCCGTTTAGCTGAAACCAGGTGACTATATCTAGTTTACATTAAATTTGCTTATCTTTGCATGGCATATTAATTTTTACCCCTATTCAGTTTAGGAGGAAATAGATACGACCAACATATTGACATAGTACAGTCATGAGATGACAGCAGAGACAGCCAAAGTGTAAACATAGGCTGCAATGGATCAGTATGGAATGACAAGAAAGGATGCACAGGATTACACTGGAGATCCCAAGCCTATAAATATTACAACAGTGAATAAAGAAACACAGACATGGGAGCTTGTCGAAAACAGTTTTAGGGCTAACAAAGAAAATAAAAGACAAGCATCCAACATACTTAAGACCATCTCCATTTACCCTGTAAATTCTGATGTAAAATTTTGTTGCAGATCAGTAAAGAAGCACTAAGCATGAAATAGCCCCAAGTGAACCCTGAACCAAAGAGGAAGAAAGCAGCAGCAGCATCATACTCCTCCCAGCAAAGAACATGGAATGTTCAGCTCACAATAATACCACATCACCCCAAAGCAAAAGAATGACCTCCAGATCCAGAGAGAAGCAGTGGAAAAGTAACCATGACGTAAAAGGCAAAGATACCAAGAAGTGCATGCAGAACAATTTAATTGTGGTGATATTATTGAGACTTCTCTTGTAACAGAAAGAAAAGATACATTTTCATATATGGTTTAATTGTAACTCTTCCTTGTAGTGTTAATATTTTAATTACACTAACACCAGGTTCTTAGTTTTAATATGAAATGTGTTTCATTTTGTTTTTAACAGGATTTGGAATGTAACAGCATAATAATTAATATGGCAGATGAAGACATACTCACAGTAATTGCTAGCAAATGAATAGTGTTTTAATTAAAAATATGCAACAAAATGAAAAGAGTATACAGTGACAATACTGGGAAAAGAGTAACAGTTATTTCTATACCTTGCAGATTGTTTTAGTAGAGAAATTTATACTGCAATTTTGGTGATGAATCACATAATAGACAGCTTATATGAAAGCACAAAAGTGTAGAAATTGAAAATATGGGTAACAAAAGTAAGGGGTAAGATATTTAGAAAGGCAAAAAATTAGCTGAAAAGTAAAACATTGAAAGATAACAGATGCAGAGAGTACACAAACTGTGCCTCTCTGAAACTGAGTTTTCTATGAGAAGTAATTTTTCTCATTTTTAAATTACTGGTTGTAATTTATATTCCCTAGGGTCAAATCTGCTTCCATATGGAAAGATCAAAAAGACTCTACCTCATTTTATATGTAGTCATATATTTTATAAAGGATATATCTCCCAAATTACTGAATATCTCTAGTGCTTGCTTTAAATACCACACTGTGAGAAGTATAATATCTAACAAAAAAACATCTAGAAGACACAGTAGTGGGGAGAAGAAAATGCCAAGTATAAACATAACTGAAAAGCAAGGACTCAACAATATGGTTATTTAACCTGAAGGCATCTTTCATATTCTTTCAGTTCAGACTGTTAGTGACCAAAAAAACTAATTTGGTCTACCACACGCTGGATCTGCCATGATTTCCTTCTATCATGTTCCTTTTTATGGTGTTTTTCAAAATTAATTTTTCAGCAGACAAAATCCATTTTCCAGCTTCTCCCTTGTACTCTTCCAATCTTCATCTATTTTAAGTATCCTAAGAACAGAATATTTTCATCATATTCCTTAAGCAAGAATTTAATATGCTTAATAGTGCTTGACATTCAAACTCATTTTTCTGTGCTCTATATTCTCCAATTACGATCATCTGTGTAAAAAACCAACCATTGGAAACTACAGTATTCTACTGTTTGTAAAATAAGCACCGCTATTTGTAGAACAGATGCATGCATCTATAATTCACCACACTGATACACAATGCTTACCATTCCAAACGGCATCGTTTCCATAGGATCCCATGCTTTGGGATTCTAAAGTTTCCAAAGTAACCATCACCGTGAGTTGATTTTTCCCAGTTAGAAACTCTGCCAAATTAATTCTCACAAATGATCAACTTGTTAATGAGTTCATATTTACTCTCATATGCAGAGAAATGGCCCCTTTCTGCAGTTTTCTTGGATCTTGTCCAAGTACGAAGGATGAAAACTGGAGCAAAGGAGAAGATTCAAACTAAGGCACTTATCTCTGAGCACAAAGATACTTTTCCATGGTAGAGTCTGTATTTCAGCAGTTCTACAGAGAGTAATACTACAGACACACCTTTCATCCATCTGCTCCTTTATTTCTCCTTGTAAGACTCCAAGAACAGCACTAACTGCTGCATGCCACCTAATTTTTCAACAGAGTTTAGGGTTTTTTTCAAGGTTTATACTATTTGAAGAGCTTCCAATCTAGGTAGCTTATTCTGCATCTAAATGATAAAAGCAAGCAGAGTATCTGGCTCTGTAGCCAAATACTGGTGTACTGGCTTGTGTAGCATAGAGAGGAAAAGAACAATGATTTGCTACAACATAGTATGGTTCCAAGACTAAATGCTCACAGGATTTCTTCAGTGGCAATTAAGACCCCCCCTATTACCAGTCCCAGGTGAGTACACTCTATGTGTAGATAGATCTGCTGCAGGACCTCATTAACAAGTTACAAGTGATGCTTTCTTGATGGCTTCCATCCTTAGTTTCACTAAGGGGGAAACTGCTTAAAGCTCACCTGTGGTGCATTTGTGTGTAAATCACAAGGTTCCTAAGAACAGACGCAAGATAAATTAAGCACCAGAACACTGAACTGCTAGCAAGACACAACTTCACAGGAACATCAGCAGAATTTCTCAACTGTTCTTGGTCTTGCAAACTTCATCAAATGATTTATTTGGGTTTAATATATCCCTTTCTCAAAGGCCTAAGTTTTGTTTAACACTGTCTGCCAGTTCATTAAACAAAACTGCTAGAGACTTAAAAAGCCATTTGGTATGCATTTTGAAGAGAAGTTCCTATTAGCAGATACTATAAAAAGCCAATAGTTAGATTTCTTTGCAAGTTTAGACCTAAGAACATGGAAAACACTTGTAACATAAGAAAAATAATGATATTTTAGATTCATTTATGAATATAGTTAAATTCAAACACAGGTTCAATATAAAGTGGACACACGGCAGCTAGTTTTATACTTAATTTCTATATTGTTTGGTATATGTAAATTCTAACCATTTCAGAATTACTGTTTTAAAGGAATGTAATCCCTTCTTATCCAGTTTAGCTTTGCTTTTGTACTCAAGGAAGGCTCTCATGCCATGAGATCTGTACTCCATTTCTAAATCCATCACTTATTAGACTCTCCAATAAGAGATATACAATTAAAGGACAGAGTACAACACAGAAGAAAAGAGAACGGATTTCTGTATCTTTAAATGTGCATCTCTAAAACCTCTAACTATAGGAAGAAAAGGAAATTAACAATCAGAATTTATTGATGTTCTTTTGAGATACCTACCTAGTCACGCAGAGGAACCTGAGTTTTTCTATGTGTATCTTTGAATAAAGCACATTAATTTTTTTATCCTCATTTCCAGAAAGGGCTGAAAAAGTCACTAGTAGCTGTAATACTCTCCAAGCTCCTTTGGACCAATAACTCATGGTGAATGTACTATGCGCTGTAAGTACCGGGGACTGTATCAACACAGTACACATTTCTCATACCCACTAACTGTTATGAGAACAGTAAACACATGCTTTGTCTCCTCATTCAAGTGACCTGTCATATTTTGCCCAGTAGAGTTAATTCCTAGGCAGCTGCCTTCTAATCTCAGCACAGATTTTGTCTTCCCTGATCCCACGGATATATAGGCAAATCTGAAATATATACATAAAATAAAACTGAAAATTACATGCAGAAAACAACAGTGGTGAAGAAAATGCTATCAAAGGACAATCTAGCACCAACAGAACAGAAACTCTCAGCACACATACGGTTGTCTAAAATGAAGCAATTCCTTATCTAAACTGTTAGAAGCTTGCCTATACTGTCTGACCTTTTCTTCTCTCTGCTTAAGAAAGGAAAAGTCCTGAAGAAAGTCTGAATTGCTTCTTGTTCTCAGCATAAAAGGACAGGACTCTGCGAATATCTATGGAATGAAGTCTTTCCTCATCTTTGTGTTGGCATGGAAGAGGGAAAAATATCCATAGATGAATAGCAGAATTTGAATTAAAGTCCAAGATAATCTAGGGGATAAATTTTGCACGTGATTTCAAAAGACATCTTTTGGGATATTATGTACTGTGACTCAGTCATCCTGGTTTGCCATTCTAAAAGTCTTCTGGGTAATGTTGCAAGTGAAAATGCCTAAGGCATACAAGATACTACCAGAGCCTGCATTGCTTCAGTGAGGGGATGAAACCACAAATATTGCTGTTGTGCAGTCTAATGCTCAGGACGAAACCAATTCAACGGTCTTGTGGGAGCTGGCATTGGAATCAACGTGTGAGATGAAACCTGTGGTCTTGCTTCTGCAAGTCTATCAAAACTATTAGATGAATCATTAAAAACTGCATTCCTAAATATTCTTTTAAAACACTACTGGAAATACTGTCTATGAGACACAACATTTTTATATCAATGGAGTTACAAATTAACATTTCTGGGATCCTCTGTCAAAACAGCACAGGCTCTTTATGCTGACAATTTTCTTCTAATTTTTAGCAACATATCATTCAATCAGGCAGAGTGGCACCATCTATTTTTCATTTAAATAAAAAGTATCCACCTTTTTTTTTTAATATTTGAGAACATAAAAACTTTTCAAAGCAAACTGAGAAGCTCTAAAAAAACAAGGAAAAGAAAACAGAATTCTCTGTTTGCAATGATACAGTTTTCAGTCACTGAATCCCATAATCTCTATGAAAAAGTTTCAGTTGAAGTTAAAAAATGTTATTTTCAGTATGTTTAATGAAAACTAGCTATTTAGCAGTACACCAGCTCCCAAAAAGCATTTATAAACCCCAAACCTAAAGCTTTCAGAAAAGTGCTTTTGTGTTTCCTCAGTTCTATACCATCTGAAAAAACAACTGCCAATAAGGAACAAAATAATTGTCAATTCTTATTTCTGTTGAAAACGTGGGCTTTCTGTAGTTTTTATACATCTTGCCAGTCTTTCTCTGTTTAATAGGGTTTTGAAAGTTCAAAAAAGAAAAAATATTCATGAAGAATATAATGATTTAGAATTAAATATTTATTAGTTATTTATACCCTTCATAAAAAGCATTTTC
The DNA here is from genome assembly GCA_013400235.1 of Oriolus oriolus. Taxonomy (NCBI): domain Eukaryota; kingdom Metazoa; phylum Chordata; class Aves; order Passeriformes; family Corvidae; genus Oriolus; species Oriolus oriolus. The sequence goes on from VXBT01002931.1 coordinate 326,537, forward strand.
TTATGCATGACTTTCTCTCCTAAACTAGACACCAGCTTATCAATTTTTCCTTTTAATGAGCTCTTATCAAAAAAGAAGCTCTAAGTTCTACTGGTAGGAAGAAAAGCACTGTGTAAGACAATCATAACTACACTATATTGAATAGAACGATTATAGTAATGACTGCCCATTTTCTTCTATGAATCGTGCCAAACATTAGTCATTAAGTGAGGTCATCTGTCCAAAAGTCTGCAATCTGGAGTCTCTGCTGATTCCACCAAAAGAAGTTATAAAATTAACTTTTATGTCCATGCAGATCTGAATAAAACCAAAAGGACTTGAGGTAACTGTATGATCTTTGCTAAACCATCATTTTACAGGGTATGCGGCTTTTACTCCATTGTGAAGTCAGAAGAACAATTACAATTAAAATAGTAAAGCATTGGCTCAATGCCATGATTAATTATGATATACTTTCAGATATAAGACCATTTTCTAAAACATTCCTTAAGTGCTATTAATTTTTAAAGTAAACAGAATTTTACAGGAAAAAGTATTAGCAACAATATATGGCTTTAATGCCATTTTAGTTTCTTGCTTGTCAATACAATCAGCAGGATAACAATTACTGAATGACATTTATACATTTCTTAAAATATTTGATTACATTTGGACCTGTCCTCAGGAGTTCAGCTGAATGTTATTATAGGCTTTCTACACTGCAATTTACAGTTATGTTCAGATGGAAACTGTTGAGCTGCTGCTAAAGAGAACAGCAAACATTCTAGGAAAGAATTGATGTGTTAATTTTCTCAATTTAATTAGGAGTTTAATTACATCTTCAACTATTTATTGAATGCAGCTTGTAGTAGAAGGATTCTATGATTTGAAGAACTCATTTTTAATCTCTGCAAGTCAAAAACTACAATTCCCCAAAACATTCAAATAAATTTTTCATCTGTAAGTCTGAGGTATGAAATTGAGATGAAATTGTTGTCTCCAGTGATATAGTGCATGGTTAAATAAAGGAAATACCACTGATTACATATCTGTATTTGATCTTTGACACAAGTATCTATTTTGGTGTGAGAATTATTGTTTTACTCAGGTTATTGCTAATGATTAGGAATCCAAAAAAAGTCAGACTGATACATATCAAATGTGAGATTTCTGGTGGTAGAGTATCTTTAAAAAGTATTATCATTGAAAAATAATGGTAATTAGAAAAATATGTGGAACTAACTATGACAGACTTTGGGAGAGAAATGTCAAAACTCTGTGTTAGATCTCAGGATATTCCAAATGACATCCTGGAACAAAGAAGACATTCTGACCCTGGCTCTCTAGATCAAAAGGAAACTTCATTCTACTTGAAATCCAGTCTTAGTGGTGGTGTATTTGAAAAAACTTGTTCTGTATTCCTTCCTCAGTGTATGGTGTAGATTAACAAACTGCTTAAACAAAGATGTTTTCCTACAGTAGTAGGAAAAGCTATGGCAGTGCATGAGAGAAAACAGCATTATCAGCAGCCATTATACAAGATTAATGCCAAATATTAAAGAATTCTGAACAAAGAGCTTTCTTTAAGATCTTATTAATAATCTAGATATAAAAATTAGAACTCACCAGCTACTAGGTAATTTTATCTTTGAACTCTATGAGATAAAGGCTGCCAAAGGCCCATTAACTGACAGTACCACAAAAAGAAGGTATCTTCTCATATTGTTGAATCAGAGCAGAATAGCAAACAAGTAATACGGTATGGCTTTGAAAAGGAAAAAACAGTTTTAGGATAACCTAAGTCAAGCAGAACTAAAATACACAGAACTATAGAGTAGCCCAGGTTGAAAGAGACCTCAAAAGACCACCTGGTGAAAGCTTTCTTGGGAAAGGGAGCCTAGATGAGAAATAAAATATGAATGCTGATGTACAAAAAAACCTCATATTCCATCTACAATCCTAGCCATGTCCTTTCAAGAAAGGTTAAATCATATTGATACAAGTTGAGAAAAAGTCTTTAAAATGACCAATGGAATAAATAATCATTTAAATGGCAAAAGAATAAAAGCTTTGTTTATACTGTAAAAAACACGTGAATAAATTTGTAAAAAGTACTGTTCTCAAATAATATAACTGCTAGCGCAGTAAAATACTAGATTGGACTCAATAATTACAGACACTATTCTAGTGTTGATAACCATGCATCTGATGCCGTTAAACCTTAGATGCTGCTCGTCAGATTTCTCCTCTTCTGTCAGTCACAATGATGCCAGAGTAATGACTGCTTGGTGATTCATATAACCAACATTACCATCCCTGAATACTATTTCCTGTTTAAAACTGTTACAGCTGACTAAGTTGCACAGCCCACATTTTTCATCAGTTTACTCAGTTATTTGAAAACTACCATGTAAATAAACACACTGCAGTACACTGTTAAGCAAATTAAAGCTTAATTCACTATTTATGGTTTTGAGGATTTAGTTGACCAATATTTCAACAGACCAGGCTAGATCTAGTGTTGCCTTAGAGCTAACACTATGATCATCCTATTCTCATTTAGGTTAACAGTAGGATGTTAAGGTCAGTACTACTGAAACCAGTTTTGGAAAGAATTCCCCCTTGTTTGTTTCTCAGATCTTTTATCATTGTCTTACAAACATATAAAGCCTTTGTTTTTTTCTCAACCTTTCATTACTCTAAAGTGATACAAGTCTGACATCAATATCTACACTAAACCAATTGATCAACACTTCAGATTTTACCACAAAAGGGCAAGTTGAACCATAGCCATAAACATCAGTAACAATTATTGGAAATACGTTCACATTAAAGTTCAAATAAAAAACTGCTGCTATCAAAGAATTTGCTAATTTTCAGTGAGTCATTCATGGTAACTGATACTCACTGCTTATGGGAATTAGACACAAAATCTGGATTATGAATCTTTTTCTGACATTCTGAACATTGTACTAATGTAATGATTCTTAATTTACCATGCAAGTATTGGAAACATATATGCAAAGATAAGAAATTAATAAAAAGCATATTAGTAAGGAAAATCTGCATACCAGAGCTGCCATGGCCCAGCCAGTTTTGTTATAGATGAACTCTAGATTATTTCTTCGCAGATATAACAAGCCACCAACAAGAGATACCAGAAGAGCCAGTGCAATCGTACCAGAATAGTTAGGAGGCCTGAACACTCTAATCTGGAAGGAAAAATGCAAATACAGATTGTAATAAATGCTTACATACAGATCATCTTCCATATAAACATAATGGAGCACCTGACATCCGGTTTCAGAGTCAGCAAGACTAATTCCTAAATATACTTATATAAGAAAAATTAGTACTTACTTTAATAAGCACATACTATGAAAAAAATTCATGCTTAATTTTGAACTGTGCAACTCTGAAACATTATTTCCTTAACAGAATTGCAGGTTGTGTCTGAATTAAAAGCAGCTATGTTTGAATCTAAGTGTTTTGTATATGGTTTTGCAAAGCACATTTAATTTATTAACAACTAATTATTACTGCTTGTTTTTATCCAGAATACATAAAATTTAACAAAGCAAGAATGGAATATAATCTGCAGACTGCAGAAGTTTGCTCAAGTACCAAGGATGTTATTTTTTCAATGTGTTGTAGAACCTTCACTTGACAAAAAAAGTTATTAAGGAAAGATGGAATTTATCATCAGCCTGTCTCAAACCACAAAGATACATTTGCCTTCAACTTTTAAAATTGTTGGAAGACTTACATGAACATCTGTTCTGTCAGCTATCCATTTAGCTAGCTGTTCAGCTGCAAACCCGATTCTCTGCAGGTCAAATGTGTCAGCTCTCTTGGGTTTACCTTTCGGAGGAAAATGCATGAAAGTAGGAGCAGAGTTCATATTCAGCTACAAAACCAGGAAACACAGCAGGAAAAAAAAAATCAGTAATTCTATCCTCAAAATACAACAGCACAATACCCTCAATAACACAAATTGAATTAGCATAAAAATATTACTTGCCTACATACATTACATTTTTTAAAACATCCTCATATATAGTCCCCCAAAAGGAGTGCTCAAAATATTCCTTTCAGTAGATTCTTCAGGATGTTTAATTATTCAGAGTGTTTCACCCACAAGCTTTTCTATGTAAGAGTATCTTACGCTTTAAAGCTTTCACACGCTGCAAGATCTTTCCTATAACTGGTAAACCAGAGACCCTGCACCCAACCAATCTATTAAAGTATTAGGTTATAATTCTAAGGGAGCAAAGCAGCTTGACATTGTTTGCACTGGCTACAAGAGACTAACCACTAGTGACTAGCCTTTTTTTGAATCTTTTTATCTTTAGCTGGGTAACTGGCTTAAACTACCTAACTTGCCCTAAAAATTACTGTTAATTCATGTGTTGATGTCACGGGAACTATTCACAGTATATAAGAAAAGCCTCAAAAGTGATAAACAAATAGATCTACATATACATTTGCCACTTGAAATTTTGACTTCAACCTTGCAAGGTAGTATAGGAAAATTTAATTTCACTACATGAAATTCCTCCCTATTCAGGCCATCTCAGAAATTATGCAATAAAGCACTCGAAAAAATGAAAATTAACATAATACTTCAAGGTGATGCAATATGGAGCTCTTTAAATAAAAAAGTATGCTTGTTTGTTTCATTCCCGAGAAATGAATTTCATATAATATCAGCAAAACTTTATATTGAATCAAGTACAGAACTGAATTTATCAATAGAAATTACCAGCTACAAAAATGTTTTCCATCTAAGCAAAAAAAATAGCCCTCTTCTTTACTGAAATGATTTGGAAATAAAAAATTTTCTGAAAAAGGCTAAGACACATGTTGTGAAATACTTAAATAAAATATTTTATAAGATACAGAAACATTTGGGCATTATACAAAGTTTGGAGGCAGCTGATCTAGAACTATTTTATCATTTCTCTATAAACATGGCAAAAGCCGAAAAAAATCAAAATCACATTACTTTTGGGGTTTTTTTGCTATGGCATCAGTACTACATGACTGCGCACATAAATGTAAAGTCAGAACTGCATTTCCCTCAAATCCACCTTAAAATAGTCATTAGTATAACTTATTCTTAACACTCTGTCTCTTAAAAAAACCTCTTACATATTTATGCTTAATTTTGTCTAAATGTAAACAAGACTTTAAATGCATTCCATTTAAATAAACTGAATTTGTGCCCTGTTACACAAGGAATAAGTTGAACTGGACTCTTCTAATATGTTGATTGGCAAGATCAAACAAAATATTTTGTATTATTATAGCCATGCAGGTTCCAATAACACAAATTTTTATAAAGTCTTTAATTTTTATAGCAAAAAAATCTGTAATTTTTAAAGCAAAATCTTAAGCCACTAATAATCATTCTTTACACAATGCCTTCTAATATTTCAGTTGGAAGTAGAAATATTTATTAAACACATTAATTTAACTTTTTAAAATAAGCATTTTAAAAATACGTATTAATCTTTTCCCCTGAACATTTTAAGTCACATACTCCACCAAAAGGTATTTAAAATATGCAGATAACTTCGAAGTTTTTCACTCCTCTTGTTCTGCATTTTAACCTCAATCAATGGATAAATATCAAAGATAAGCATGTCAGTATTTAGTATTCATTTTCAAGGGATGCCTTTTTCCTTGACTTCTCAGTTTCAGAGGAGACCTTAAAATATTCTCCAAATTTCACTCTTCATAGCCAATATATAAAATGTAAAACTGTCTCTTCTCCTTTCCCTGAAGAACTTTCAGACTAAATATTACTGAAGCGGAAGAATATTGTATTACATAAAAGTAATTAAGAGGCTCTTTTACTAAAGAGCTTTTTTCTCCCTAAAGAGAAAATAAAGGAGATTTTTTAATGAAAATGTTATTTACAATGTGTTTAATTCTAAAGAATGGCCTAAATAATTGCTTAGAAAAAAAGGTTGCACATATATATATATAGATATATATATATAGTGCAATCTATAAACAAACATTATAAAGTACACTTGAAAAATACTGCAAGTGGTTACTAGTAGAGTTTGTCTTCACTGTTGTCACAGAAACTGGCATGTTTTTAGCCAGGAGGAAATCGTATACAAAACACAGGTACACACCTACATACAGAAAATAATTTATCTTGTATTATTTGACAAATTGACATGTAGTTCTAAAAATTAACAGTGCTTTACAGTATTCAACATTTACCTGCTGAAAAACATCTGCTCCTTCGTCATAATCCACTATTGTGAAAAACAGTTTGTTTGAAAAAGCAGATGAATAGCGCCATGAATTAGCCAGCACTTGATATTCCTCATTAGCTTGCCTGTTAAGGAAAAGAAACAAATGTACATCCATATGCCATTCACTTGCAAAAAGTATTCTATAATCAGCTGCAGTGGTTAGATGAATTACATTTGCAGTACCATTCTCAACATCCATACTATCAATTCAAAAGTTTCAGCTGGTTTTGCAACTTTTTGTTTCAAATTTGTCATCTCCAAAATTAGAAATGGGTTAAGTTAAACTATACAAGAGAAATCCCAAGATGACATTAAGAAAAAGCAATGTTTTCCATATTTAAAAGTCTCAGTAAATGGGACTGGTCTTAGTGGCAAGTGTCAAATAAATCTGCTAACGGATCCATGCAAGGATATGTTTATGTGGCCCTTGAGTGTGCTATGAGGATATACTTGCTAGGAACAGCTACGCATAAGGAATTCTGAAACTAGGATACACACAACTGTGAAAATAGTATCTTCCTAGAACAGCAGAGCCATAGAAAGAGAGACAAAGAAACTGCTAAGCACTTGGGAAATGATCCTAACTGAATAAACAGTAGGCTTGTAAGCAGCATAATAAACTCCTGATTATTTCTCTAAAAGTTGTTTTAAATGTACAACATTAAGTTGTTTTGATTTTGTACAACATATAAGTAAACTTTTCTATCATCACTAGAAGGTGATTTGCTACAAAATATCCTCCTAAATAATACAACCAAACAACAAACAAAAACCAACCAACCCACCAAAAAACCCAACAAAGAGAACACAAACCAAAACTAACAACTTTGCCCTGACTGCACCAAGAGGAAGTAAGGCAAAAACAAAAGGAATTCCAGGCGAGTAATACCAGCAGAGACACCCTCTAAAACCATAAAACCACAGGTTCTTCCACAGGACAAATCTATACCAACAAAAACTCCGGGGGAAAAAAAAACAAAATGAAAGAATGGTCGCAGTACTTTCTGATTTAGACAGACTCCTTTGCTAATTTCCATATTACTGTTTAATGACATCCGCAGAGTCCAAACCCGGGTTTTACCACTTGACAACTCATCTTTGCATATGGTAAAACACAGAAGTAGTACAAATAAATGTGTTCTGCAGCTTTTCTCAAAACAGTGTTTCTAGAAAAACAGTTTTATGTGTTTCATGGTGCAGAACACTATTTAGAAGTTGTAAATGCAAAAATCTGTTTGTTGCAAGAGAAACTCTGCACTAAACATACATAAGAGAAAGAAGGGGAAGAGCATTACAGGATCACAGATATCATAAGACGTTCCCCATTTCTTCATAACTGAGATCAACCTTAGACATGAAATATATTCCATACAAACTCCAGCACAGCTGTGTAGTATAAAAAAATCTACTGTACATGAAAAAATGTATCATAAAATCCCAAGACTTAAAATGAAAATTTATGGTCTGTTACTCTCACAAAGAATTAAATTAACATGAAGCACAACAAAACTCAACTTTCGCCCTTATTACCTGACTCGGTAAAATTTGCTACTTAACACCCTTACTCAAGTTTGCAATCAAAAAAGAAAAAAGAAGCAATTTAGGCATTAGATTGGTTATTTCTAGAAACAGATATTATCACTCAGCAGACTAACATATTCATTGTCATCCTGAAGAGGGCAGTCAGACAACATCAAAGGAATGCTGTAAAATCTTAAGCAGTATCTGTAGTGCACTCTTCTGTTAAACCTGCTATATTAAAGCCGAACCATTTTTTTACAAGATGAAACAAGACAAAATACAGTTCATCTTGATGCCATCATTCTTCTTTATCTACCTTTCACTTGTGATGAAACACTATTTCTGGGAAATTCAGATACTCTACTCATGGCACCATTATTTGAAAGGGCTCTGGTTCCCACTGATCTCCATGCATTTTGCATCTTCAAACTATTTTGAATTAATGGGTATTACTTAAAGTATTATTTTGCAAAAGGCTGCATTTTTTTAAATCAGACTTAAAGCACAATTTCATCCTCACACTGAAAATAGAAAACCATTTCATGACGCATCCTCAGAGAAGCCCTTGAAGGGTGTGGAGAAGAATGAAACAAGGAACAGCAGGAATACAAAGTTAAAGGATTACCACACACAGAACTGAAGATTATGGTACACTCCACTATATCATTTCCAATTGATACATTTCTGATAGAACAACATTAGTAACTTTTTGCAGCACTGGTTCCTTCCTTTTTAGACACAGTAACAGTAAAAAGCATAAGCATTTGACTGAAAAAATTCAGTCTTCAATTAACAACAGACAATATCAACTGTCAACTTTTTATCTACCTATCTCTACAACTAGTTCATACCCATTCCGTCAGCTTGTTTCTAGGAAGTAATGTTAATTATACAAAATTGCTAGAATAATTATGTGAAAATCTATAGAGGCATAAAAGCAAAGAACTACACTTGGTCTGAACTCAACAGAATAATATAATGTTAGAACTGCTCGTTTGCTTGACAGGATTTTTTGATAGATGGACAAGATTTGAACATTATTGCTGCTATAGCCACCTCCTTAGAATTTCATCATAATAGCAACACAGGAGCTAGCAAAAACAACAGTAATATTGACCAGCTGCCAGAATATAGTGGCCAGATCAAAAGGGAATGCTACAATTAGATTTACTCAGAAAATTCAATATACTGGAAAGTAAGCTGCTAAGCAAATGCTCCACAGAAATTCTTCCATTACGCAAGAGGTGCTCATGAAATATTAAAAGTTTTATGTAAAAAGATTAATTTTGTGGGTGTCTATGGCAGCTAATCAGATTTGTATAACTTGAGCTATATTTAATGAGATTAATTTTATTCTATTGGCCTGACATTCTAGTAAGGAAAATACAAACTGAATAATACAAAAAGAATAAAAAAGTGTGGAATTATTTGAGAAAGAAAGCAGTAAAGCATTATTTTCTGGCACTCTATGCACAATACTTACAAATGTACAGTTAGCACAAATTGTACTACCAGGTTACTTACACATTCTTATCCATCTGTTTAAAGTAAACTGTGATCAGTGCTGCAATTTACTTCCAAAACGACTTTTGGATTTTATTTGGAATGGTGTTCCCCAAAACTAAAGGAACAAGGGACTAAAGGCATATCTTGACATCTTCTCAGCTACCAGAAGACGATAAATCCAGAATGCTTATTTGATTTTGTTTAGGGTGACTCATAATGTCTTGATGAAAAGCACTGAAAAATCTCCAAATGTGTCCAGAAAATTCACTAAACATAACAGAGAGTATAAACACTCATTGAAAACCACACAGGTTTTGCAATCTAGGTATCTATAAAAGGAGAAAGCAAGCTAAAATCCATGCTATTCTATTTACAGCATCCCATGAAATTTTCAATATTCTGCAGATGAAAAAAAGCTATGAGGTTCACTTTTGCAGAAGTTGCAAAGCAAAAAAATTAAAAATTGTGATCACAGGAAGAATAATGAGTCTCTTATGATCCAAGTAAAAAATTACTGCCTTGTTAAGCAGGCCTCATCAATACTTCTAACAAGGTCCTGAAGTGCACAGGAAAATAATTGCAGAATTTTCAACAGCTCCTTCCAAATTTCCTATTCCTTCATTGAACAAAAATTCAAATGACAATTTCCTCTCACTACATTTAAGAGACTTGTCAATGATTTTCTTACTACCTGCTCTTGACCAGCCAGGAAAAAAATGAAAGAAAGAGGACCCTGTTTCTTCTTTTTGATGATGCTCCTTGACTGTCACAATTCTTTTTGTTGTTGACCTACTTTTGGATCAGCTACTTGAAAACATCTCTTTTCCAAGATGTTTTTTTTAGCAGGGAAACCAACAAAATACCTCTTTTTTCAGGATTAAAAAAAACTCCTCTTGGAGGTCTCATTGATAGGGTACACATTAAATAAAAGTATTTGGAATCTCTTCTCACTTGTTTTGCCATTTCCTTCCATGCACAGTCAACAGAAGAAGTTACATTCACAGCCCTTTACAAAACAACATACTACAACGTTAAGCTCAAAACTTAAAAATACACAAACTATATGATGAATTATAAATTACCATTTAGATAATCCTGCAAGAAGGAATTGCTTCAAAAACAGTTAACTTTGAGCTCTTTCTGCAGCATGCTTTCTGCAGTAACTACAAGCTTGTTCCAAAAGATGCTATTAATAATTTTTAACAGAGTTCAGTCTTATCACTCAAATTAAACCAAAGTACTCTCTAGAAAACACACACCTGAAGAATTGACCCATCTCTCTGATGTCTTACATATATTTTTTTCTATATACCTTACATGTATATTTATATATACACATGTATTTATACACACGCACAACTGCAGCTAATCAGTGTTCATTTCAACATAACAAAACTTTTGGCACTTTTAAAAATGCAATAGTCTTGTCAACATAGGGATGAAGAAAATGACTGGCTACCCAAACTCCTCTGCATTACCAGCCACTTCTATCCTTCTTCTTCATAAATTCTCTTTGCACAGCCCTTGCAAAACTGTGTTTTCCAAGAATCTGACAGCAGATTTGTTACTTCCACTGTAAAAGACTAATAAACATCATCCAGGACTGAAACAACACAGTTTTCAGCTTGTGCAGTTTACAAGTTTGTCTTCACAAGCAGTTATCTGCAATTGTTATAGTCTTTCTCTGTTGCATTTCCCCATGTTTCTCCTGATCATTTATGATGGTAATTTTAGGCTTCAATCTTGATTTGCAATGACCCAAACAGGCTCAGTTACCTCTTTAAAGAAAACACTTGAGAATTCACAGGCATAAACAAGTATAGCACAAAGTATGCAAAACAAAATCTGTTTGTTTCAAGTAGCTGTAAATTCACAGAGAGATGTATATATACATCTAATTTACATGTTTTAACCATTATCTTGTAACAAACTAGTGGCACAGGTCAAAGTGTAGAGCCTATCCACTGAAACTCAGCATCTTTAGCCTCTGACAGTGCTCTCATCTTTTCAAGGAACACTAAGAAAAAAATCTACGCAAAATAGGCATCTTTTTGTTGATGGGCTTCAGCTGTTGGGGAAAAGCTCAAGTGACCAGCCTCATTCCTCTGACTCAGCTACCCCTTTTTAAATAAAAATACTCCAGAAATGAATTTGAAAAATGAACCAGACAAAAATGTGAACTGTTTGGTAACAAACAGAACACCTCTCATATGCACCTGTATTCAAAGCAGAGATAGTTGCTTCTGCCAGTCAGATGAGAAGCAGAGCTTAGAAAGCAAACTGAAAGACCTCACATAACGAGTTTATGGAGTGGTCAGATGGTATAGCAACAAACAAAAAAGAAGGAGTTAATTATAACAATGGAAGATGCAGAGGAGCAGTCAGCATCAGCAGGCTTGAGCTAAAGCCCCTTTGCAGCTGAAAATCAAAACACCAATAATCAAGTAAAGCAGGAGGGTCACTGAATACTGGCTGGTAAAAAGCTGCTGATCACTTTAGAAACATGTGGTGATAATAAAATGAGGGAGCAGATTGTGAGACACAAGAAGATGAAAGGCACAGAAGCTGGCAGCAAATTTTCACCCAAAAATGCTTTCAAGTTAGTGCAGTAGTTACCATTTGGCTGTACGCAATATAAAGTACAGGCTGAGAAACAGTCCCTTCATCTCTCTGATGATATTCCTGTTGGAGTGAACATGGTTTTTTCTCCTTACACACATAAGTAATTTTTTTCAGTAGTGTGACTGATTTAGGCAACAGAGATAATCTAGTTGAGTGAAGACCTAAGGACAAAGGGAAAAAGGAAGCTGGTCTTACATCCTGAGGAGTCCCTATTTAGAGTGAGATTATTTCTGACTGCTCACCCAAATTGATTCATCATCACAGTGCACCAAGGGCCCTTTAGTACCTGCTTCCAATGTGCTGTTGAAGAGCATATGCACCAAGAATAACAGTAACAAGTAAATCAATTAAAACTAACCAAATCTAATTTCCTGGAACCAGAACGGTTTAATCAAACACATTTCCAAACATGCATGGAAAAAAAAACCATCCTAAGCCATTAGAACCACATTCCACCCTCACTCAAGAGCACACTGAATATCTAATCTGTTATTGTTACTTCATCTCCCAACACCAGCTATGTCACACTGAACTTAAATAATTGGATCAACAGGAAAACTGACATTTATGCTACCACTAACGCATCTGTGAAGGCATCAGATGGCTTTCAATACTCTTAGATCACAAAACTGGAACTTGTTTGTCCACAAAGCTAGATGAAAGAGTTTTACTCCAAATTCTGCTTTAGAATAAAGACAAAAATTCTTTGAAAAAAAACTCTAGAAGCATGACTAGAGGCTCTACTAACATATCTACATAGCTGCTGGTTTTCAGAAGCCTTCATGTGTTAGGGCTAGATTGATCAGACAGGATTGACTGAAAGGATATTTTTTACATACAAAAGCTTTATCTAAACAACTAACGTCCCAAAGAATTCTTTGTATGCAATATTTTAAGACTAAGTTGATATGATTTCCATACACTTTCACAAATCACCCTCCTTGCTGCACAGAGAAAATACTTAGATTGTCCAAGACAAATTTGGTCAGCTTTCCACATATACCATAGAAAAGATAAAATAAAAAAGTGTCAAATCTAGACACTAAAAGGAAAAGACAAACTATTTAGTTTTGTTTGTTTTTTGGGGTTTTTTTGGTAGTCCTGCAGTGCATAAACCAACCACACTCAATTTTTAGTGGGAAAAGAAGTTCTCATTCTCGTGACAAAGTTACTCAAAGATTTCAGCCTAGGTGCTTTTTCATATTTGAAATATGGCATTGATTTTTTTTTCTATGCAATTATTCTGAAAATATTTTGACAAGTAGCAGTTAACTTAAATCTTCGACAAGAGCATCTTCACAGAACATTACAGATTAAGTTAAAAAATCTATTTTTCCTTTAGGCAAAGTGGCTAGTGAATAGCTAACAATCAAGTAATGCATGCGTTTCAGTTCTATATATCCTTTCAGTGCTCCTGTCCATTAATTAGCCATTGATTTGAAAATGTCGATTTTCCTGATAATGGTTTTATGTGCAGTACGATCAGCCTCATTAAATTCCTTTTCACATGAACATGTAGATCGCAACTTCGCATTTATTTAAACAAATCCAACTCAGTGTAGTATGTTGATTTTTCCCTCATTTTATGCCTAAAGATTTTCAGTTGTTTCTGTACAAAATGTCCAGTCTGGTCTTTTCTAAAATGAAGTTTATAAGCTCTTTTTCAGTACAGTACACAATATACAGTTGCAAGCAAAATTAACTTCCATAATAACAGCAATATTTATGTTTAACATGCCCTACAAAAGACCTGCACATAGAACAGGGAAAGAATTTGCTATGGCCATTATAATGACAAATACAATGACCCTTATAAAGCTGAACTTGGTGAAGCCCCTGGAGCTTTATCCACTGGGTGGGAAAACAAGGAATGGTATAAAATCACATGGTAAACTTTCAACTCCTGTACCATCTCCTGAAGCTGAACTCTGGAAATACAAAGAAGAAACAACAGTAAAGAAAGTGCTGAACTAAAACTTCATTTCACTTAAGAATATTGGACAACTTCTGTACCTAATCCTTCAGTTCATATAAGGAGGGTGAAGTCATGGAAAGACAATTTACATACTCTCTCTCAAAACTGACCAACTGACTTCCATGACAGAAAATTAATATACAAAAACCAAAAAGCTAATAAAAACCATACACAAAGACAGGTACCCAAGTTAAAGTTTCAGTTGTAAATGTCACATTCCAACACATCCGTTTCTACCCATGAGAAACTTAGTGCCAACACAAACAAGAAACCTAAACAACAGAAGGAGAAAACAGCAACAAGGCTGCACCTGGTATTTTTCTGAATGCTTTGAATGCTTATCTTATAAATGACCAGTAATAGCATGTTGTAGTAAATAATAGCCAATAAATCTAATGTAGTAGTTAAGTACTCAATGGATGAGTAACATGAATGATAAACATACAAAAGTGTATAAATGACGCTGGCTATTTGGAAAAAACAGCCTTTTTCCTGGAGCTGTTGGAGTTCCTGTGTGTCACGTCCATCTCAACAGCGACAGTCTTACAAAATATTTTGCTGCCTATTTAAACTGTGTTTAGAGCTCCCTACTCAATAATCCCGTTTATTGCTAAACACAGTAATTTCTAATGCATATTTTGTCTGAAGAAGGTTTTATTAGCACAGTTTCTGATTTAGTGATGTAATTAAGTGCATGACTACCTTTCAGTGCCTTGGCCCTATTTCCCTGTCTATCATTAGTCATTTTTGCATTAACTTATTGCACTAGGAACTTGCACAGAGAGATCTTGAACTTAAAAGACTACCAGAGGCACTCTAATACATATTCAGAATGGAGCTACTAGAACACATCAAATTGCAGTGACAGACAGTATTCCACAATAAGTATGACCTAATGGAAAAAATGTGCTTGCATATAAGAACTGTCCAAAGCTGTGAAACCAGAGGGTAAGTCACATCTGCATCAGCACTTTGGACATCTCCTAATTGAAGCAATCAGTGAAGTGTCATATTATTAAATGGTAATGAATCACTTCTGTCACAAAATGTCTTTGGAAAGATCATGGTTAACTGATAACAAAATAAAGCTGATTTCTTAAAGAGAAAGTCTTCTTCAGTTGTGTACATTTTATTCAACTGCAATTTAACAAAAAAAACAAAACCTGGAAGAATTCTAAAATGCGACATATAGATTAAACGACAGTTGAAAAGATGCTGTAACAAGCACATGAGCCTATTGACTAGTGAGCATCTATCCCATGCAAAGAACAACCCTACTCGGCATATTGCACATTGATTCCAACATTCACCTGAAAACTGAGGTAAGGAAGATGAGAAAGGTCACTAAGGTATAAATTACCTGCAAACGGAGCACTGCCGCTGTGGCTGGAGAGCAGTGAACATCACTATCACAGAGTAGTTACGAGGTGGAGCCTTCACAAATCTTCGGAATTTATCTCCATTCATGCGGATGACTGAACGCCTTGAGCTCCACTCCATCAGCTGTTCCACTTTCTCAGCCAAAAGATTCTGTAATTGAGAACAAGAATGAGGAATGTTTAAGCTTAAAATTTAAGTGCTTTGTACCTATATTCTGCCTTTGCACCCTCCAAACTCCTCTGGACTCGAGACGTAAGTTATATATAGCTGTATGCAGAGTTCAGCTTATAGCATAATTCAGTCTTTTATGTAGTCAACAAGATTTTAAGTATTTAAAAGAATAAATCAATGTGGTCTTAAACAGAAAGAATACATAAAATGAAATGAAACAGGTTGCTACAAGGCAAAGGAGTAGAGTAAGGATCACTGCCTAAACAGAAGTTACCACTACAGCAACCGTTTAACTTCCATTTAAAAAACTGAAGTTTTAGGAAATGCAGCCTCATGTTGTATTTATTCTATTTAGTAAAAATCACAGCAGGATACTGTCAGTCACTTGAGTATAAAGATGAAAGAAAATCCTACCTACAAAGAGAGAGAAATAGTTACTATGTTTAGAATTTCCTACAAATGTATCACACTGAATTTAAATTCATGAAAGTTTTGTATTTTGCTACAGACAGGACTGCATTGTCATATAAACCCATCTAGGTGCATTCCATTATGAGATCAATGTTTTAAGCCGATCGCACGACTGAGAAGCCTAAAATATTTTGACTGAACTACCACTGTATGAGAAAAACCTGCTTGTGTATTGTCTTTTGCTTGAAAGCATTCCATCACATGAAATCAAGCCACAAGACATGTTAAAAGACAGCCCTCTTTATCTAACTACTCCTATGAAAATCTATTTAGGTTTTTTTTCTTTTCAAGCAAGTCTTATTCCACACCTGCTCAGCAGAAAGTGTTTAGTTTCCTAAGTTACCTAGGTTCAGCAAGATTGTACTGACGATGCTCTAGGTAGATAGCTGCAAAGAGCGTATCAGCATCAATGCATCTATCTTGGTTTAAGTCTTCAGTTCCCTGCTCACCGGCCCTGTGGAAGCTTCTTATATCAAATAAAAACTAAAAAAAGAGTGGAGAAAACTAGAATATTACAACTCAGAAGCTGAGTGCTGAGAGAAAGTGAGATGGACAGAGAAGGGGGCAGACAGACAGGAACAGAAAGTGAGGAAGGCACGTCAAACAAACAGGAAACTAACTTCAGAAAACCTGAAAATGCAAGACCTCTGTTAAAATACACATAAACTAGTGAAAGGGTTTACAACTTGATCAGGCTACACTGTGGAGGGGTAGAACAAACCAGCTTAAAAACATATTGAAATAGGAACACTCTCAGAAAAGAGAGCATGGTAACAGGTAAGGCAAGGATAAAAGTCAAACCCTGTGCAAGAACAGCTGAGAAAGGTAGACAATAAGTAATCAGTAATGCTATGAATGAGAGTAGAGATAGATGTATGAGGGGAAGGAAGGAATGAACTGCAAGGATAAAGAAAAATTATATTGCGCCTGTCAGATCTTCCATCTTCAAAATTAACAGAGCCCCTTAGGCACAGGTCATCAGAAGGCTTGAGTCCAGAAGAAGCTTTGATGAGTGTGAACCATGAACAGTTCTGAAATACCTGCATTTACTTGACCCTATAAACAAAAATCTTTAAGGCTTTTGTTCCTGTTCTCAGAATTTAGCTGATATTTGTAATCATGAATGTGAAGGAGATATTATAGCTCTTTTTATCATGAGAGTATCAATGACTCAATTAATACTATAATTTTTCTTCTTCTAAAAGACATACGTTTCTGGTGGTTTTGCTTGAAGAAGATTTTATGTAAGTTCTTTCCTTTAAAAAGAATCATAAAGCAAATTACATAAAAATGAAGCCTACACATTTCTAAGACTTCCTTCAATTAGCAGTGCCAGGATTAAATCTTTGTTCATTTCAAAAGATTCACTCGTTTTGCATCAGGCACTCCAGCCAGTAATGCACAATAAAATACAAGGAGCTTAAAAGGATGGGAACTAGTATATCCAAAAGCTTTAATAACTCAAGCAAAAAGATAAACCAAAGAGAACTAATAAAATGACAGAACTTTTATATTAACACATGAATGATGCATAATATCCTACTTGGTACAGAAAAACGAATACTTTTGAGAATAGGCCTTATTCAAAGAAACGAAACCCATGAAATAGCATTAAGGGTATGAAAGCAAAAGCATGATCTTGACAGAAAGAAAAACAAAAACAGGAGAGGGAAAAAATCCAGCTCTATTGGTGCTACATAATTTGCTTCAATAAAATAAAGTTATATGGAAGAATCTTACTCAGAGAAGTCCCAATTCTAGTTTTACTTGGAAGCTAGTTGCCAATTAAAAATAGTCTCGATTCCTTTAGATTCAGCCATGCATAATGTCACCTTTTTACATAGCTCTTGTGCAATATTCATTATAACGTTCTCAACCACTTGTATCATTTGTTGTTGTTTGTTTTTTTCCTATATGCACAAGGTAAAAAGCCAGTAACTAAACTAACTTTATGTGTGTACTACACTAGGAAAAATCAAGCTAATATTTCAGGAGTGTAGTCATTAGGTACAATGTATACACTTGCTTCACTGCATTCTGAAGAAATCTATTCTTTCAAATAGAAAGTTATTAAATAGACTGCAGATAGTGGTTTGCATCATAAAACTGCTATAGGCTACACTCCTCTTACGTTACTGACTGCACTTCAATATCCTACCAAATTTTTGGTACACTTTATTTCAGAAGACATCTTTTGCAGAGTAATTGATAGAAGGGACTGACAGCTCTAGAATTCACAGTGCAGTCTTTCTGACTTTTAATTCTTTAGAAAGAGATGAAGGTCTGATATTTTTTTCGTCATTTACGGAATATTTTCACAAAATATGCTCCTGAGTAAGTTAGCAACCTTTTCCTCATTTCATTTAATAATGAAATCTAAGAAATAAATCTACGAAATAAAAGTTTCCATTTTAGCCATGCATTTGACTTTAATGTTGAATCTTAAGGAAATATGGCACATTTTAAAATTCCAACTAATTCCGCTTTGCATCAAAAAGGCACCTACCTAACAGACACTACACTAAGAATACTGGTCAGTGTGTTAACAGGTGGGGGGCAGGGGAAAGTGTGTTTTAAGTATACTGAAGCCAGCAGACCAGTCTTAAGGAATTCATAATTCAGAATCTAATTTGGACATTTTTGTAAGACAATTATTTTTTTTAAGATAAAAGTGTAGAAAACAGAAAAATATACTGTTGAATAAAAGCATGAGCTCTACCTCAGTCAAAAATTTTCTCCTGTGACAAAGAAGAGTGTTGAAAAGTGAAGAAAAATTGACAGAAAAACATGCAGAAACAAAAGGCAAAATTTTTCATACTACCCAAATAAAAATAATCTACTAATATCCTGGCAAGCACTGCTAGACCATTGAAAAGATAACGGTCTATCCCAAATTGTTCTTGCTGTGAAGATACTGAAACTGAACATGTTTCCTTTCACCATTTACCATCCAACTACACAAACCATACATAAAACTGTCACCAAAGTGAACTCCCATTAGGATTTTAGACACTTACACAAATATTATTAACTTGCCTCTTTCCACCCCCTAGGAAAAGTCTTCTGCCAGAGAAAATCTGAAAGTAGGAGAATGGCTAAATCTAACAAAACACATCTTGTGATGACAGAGACACAAAAACTGTTAGTTAAATACAGAAAACAAGGGACACTACCTCATTTTCACTCCAGATTTCTAATTTTCTGCTCCTTTCCACAGTCTATACAAGTAAAGACCATACATATGTTTAAACCTATCCGTTTACAGAATTCCTCTGAGAACTTACTAGCTTTATGCTGATAACTGAAAGGGACTATTTTAGCTGAAACACTAGGGCAAAAAAACCTCAAACAAACAAGCCAACCCCCCAAAGCCTAAGTATGAGAATGGAAATTCTTCCTGTATGAAGAAAACTCGGGGTTTGATGTTGCAAATAACTACAAAAGGATCAACAGGTAACAGTCTGTAAAAACACTGAGAACATCAAATCAATGGATGAAGAAGCAGCCATGTATCATTTATTTATTTTCATTAGCTGATTCCCCAAGCAGAATAGAAGAACATGTGTGATCTATGTGTGGAAACAAAATAAACGCTAATTTCTGTAAACAAACTGAACTCTAACATTACTTGCTACTCCTCCACTATTTTGTGAAAAGTGAAAATATATGGCACATCAACATTTTTACAAAACTAAATAACCCTTAAAAATGTAACTGAAAAAATCCAAAATCGAGGAATTTTCTTATACAACAAGTAAAGCTGTTCATTTTTTAGAAAATGGGATTACTTCATAAAGCAATCACCTATGAAAATTGTCTTTGCTCCTGAAATAGCAACAGTCATTGGCATTTTTTCGTCAATCCTGTTAAGCAGATGAGCACTCCCCACTGAAATAAAAGCTGCTTGGGAAAACAATTCTAAATAATTCTTCTTTTATTTCTAAGGCTAGTAAAATATTTTTCCATTTACAGCTGTCCCTATTACTGAGTCAAGAAGAAAACAAAAGAAAAAAGTTAAATTTCATCTATTATAGATCTTGGTTTGCAGTGATGCCATGAAATGACTATACTACCTGTCAAAAAGCAAAGTGTGACAAGTTATAAAACTAAAGATGCTGGCAGGCCAAGCTTCTGGTATCTGCCCCCGAAGCAATTCCCTATTAGGGACTGCTTCCCAATGATCCCCCAAATCTCCTCTCCGCTTCTTAACTCAATAGAGCTGGACATCTACAAGCCTTCCCTTTCATACTCTGTGACTAGAAGATTAGCTATTCAAAATACAGCTTTATTTATTCACTCTCCCAAGACACACTGCCTACAAGACAAAGCACAAAAAACAAGAATCACCTTGTATACACACATGTTGCCTCACTCGACTGTTAATCTTTCTTGGCCAGATTTTCTAAATTTCTTTTGGCCCAAATAAAACTCTGTTTGGGGGCGGGGGGTACCAAATAACAAAGAAAAAAGTACCACACATATTTTCCTGAGTGCTGCTTGCTCTGTCTGTCCAGTGGATGTCCCTGATATTTTCAAGATTTCTTCTTTAGACTTCCTTTCATTTACTTTGCCTTCAGTTAGAATAACCTGACACAGGTAAATTAAGGCATAAGGGGCTATTGGAAAAAAGCAAAGAACTAAGTCCCAATGATATTAGTCAATGAGTCAGTGTTCAAACTAGATTCCTTCCATTTGAAACACACCAGCTCTACCACTTTTCATCTTTCAGGTTTCAGAGGAGGTTTTAGGTCCTTCTGGGTCCCCAATACTGCTCAGTATGTGAGCCTGGAAGACTAAGACCTCAGCTCTAGAAAGATTGGGTCAAAAGCTGTAACATGAGATAGCTACACTAGGAAAAGTATAAATTAGCCAAAGACTCAATCTGCTAATAAGGCTGAAGCATTGGTTGTTACCAAGCCATTCCTCTCTTCTGATAAAAAATTCAAATTCACTCCAGTACCTCAAATTTCAGTTTCTGTAGTGAAAGAAATAAAGTAAGGAGTTTCTAATTAATGATTTGATACTGCATTTGCTACTGGAAATGAGTTAACTACAGATTTGGTTAAGTATTTCTTAAACCATGATGT